>CM062632.1:962500-1357500 GCA_025617555.3 Puccinia polysora | reverse complement strand
AAATAAGAAAAAATAAGAAAAAATAAGAAAAAATAAGAAAAAATAAGAAAAAATAAGAAAAAATAAGAAAAAATAAGAAAAAATAAGAAAAAATAAGAAAAAATAAGAAAAAATAAGAAAAAATAAGAAAAAATAAGAAAAAATAAGAAAAAATAAGAAAAAATAAGAAAAAATAAGAAAAAATAAGAAAAAATAAGAAAAAAATGAAATAAAAATAAAAATAAAAATAAAAATAAAAATAAAAATAAAAATAATAATATAAAAATAAAAATAAAAATAAAAATATAAAAAATATAAAAATAATTAAATAAATAAGTAAATAAAAAATAAAAATAAAATAAATAAAATAAATAAAAATAAATAAAAATATTAAAAAATATAAAAAATATAAAAAATATAAAAAATATAAAAAATATAAAAAATATAAAAAATATAAAAAATAAAATAAAAATAAACAAATAAAAAATAAATAAAATAAATAAAATAAAATATATAAAATAATAAAAAAAATATAAAATATAAAATATCAAAAAATATACAAAAATATACAAAAATATATAAAAATATAAAAAAATATAAAAAAATATAAAAAAATATAAAAAAATATAAAAAAATATAAAAAAATATAGAAAAATATAAAAAAATATAAAAAAATATAAAAAAATATAAAAAAATATAAAAAAATATAAAAAAATATAAAAAAATATAAAAAATATAAAAAAATATAAAAAAATGTAAAAAAATGTAAAAAAATATAAAAAAATATACAAAATATACAACAATATACAAAAATATACAAAAATATACAAAAATATATAAAAATATATAAAAATATATAAAAATATAAAAAATATATAAAAATATAAAAAAAATATAAAAATATAAACAAAATATGAAAAAATATGAAAAAATATGAAAAAATATAAAAAAATATAAAAAAATATAAAAAAATATAAAAAAATATAAAAAATATAAAAAAATATGAAAAAATATGAAAAAATATGAAAAAATATGAAAAAATATGAAAAAATATGAAAAAATATGAAAAAATATGAAAAAATATGAAAAATATGAAAAAATATGAAAAAATATGAAAAAATATGAAAAAATATGAAAAAATATGAAAAAATATGAAAAAATATGAAAAAATATGAAAAAATATGAAAAAATATGAAAAAATATGAAAAAATATGAAAAAATATGAAAAAATATGAAAAAATATGAAAAAATATGAAAAAATATGAAAAAATATGAAAAAATATGAAAAAATATGAAAAAATATGCAAAAAAGACTGCATTGTGTCACATAAGTATGTGGGGAGGTTTTAAAGAGGTTAAAAAGGGTTAAACCACTTCTAGGCCATCCTAGTTGGTATATGTACTCCCCTATACACAGCATATGTACTTTACACTCCCCTACCAGTGAATTTGGCAGCAACAGAGGTAGATTGGACTGGAGGTTGAGAGTACCCATGAAATGTCTCTTCTAGCAATATTACTCCCTAGCAGACAATGTTAATTTTCAAATTTCAAACACATTTCACAAATTGACCTGAGGTTTTGAAGGATTATTGCCACCAAGGCAGGAGGATTTTTGGCCACATAAAGGCCAGGATCACAGGAGCCCCAAAGGCTTGGAGGGTGACACACAGGCTAGATGGGTGCTACAACAGGCAAGGAGCTATTTCACAAGGGTGTTCACAAGTTGACAGCAGTCTGGAAGCATTGGATGTGCAACTTGAACCAGGGTGCAGTGGGATTGCTGGGCTCATAACCTGTAAAGAGGGGAAAAAGGATTAACCCACCCCTAGGCCATCCTAGTTGGTATGTTTACTCCCCCATACACAGAATATGGGTACTTTACAGAGGGGATTGGTGTTCTGCCTTCTTCTAAATGGATGAAACCAAGACTTCAAAGATGTCAAATGTGGGATTGATGTTCTTTTCAGAAGTATTAGATAGACCAAGGAATTGATGAGGTATGAAGGGGTGCACAGATTAGCTTCCTAGTGCAAAATATTGAACTTCCAACCTATATTTCCTTACTCTGAAGGATATAAAATACCATCTGGAATTTTCATGTCAAGAAGCTGGAAACTATCATATTACCCCAATAGTCCAGCTCAAGATTAATAATTACATACAAGAACTCAGCAGAGCAATAAATTGGTTTCTTGAACCTCATTCTCCAAAATCATCAATGAAAAACCTTCAAGTTTTTAATTCTAGTGAAACTTTTGAAAAATTCTATTGAAATTTTAAATTAGATGGTTTCCAACAGTTTTCTAAAAGGAAATAAAAAAAAATCTCAATCAGGAACTCATTTGGCTGAATTGTATTTATAACTTTGAAAAACTTTGATTGAAATACTGGAAAGTAGTTCAGAATTTAGCTTATTCAACTGGTTGAAAGAAAGTTTATGCCCATTTCCCACATGAGCTTGTTTAGCAAAGACAATGTTAATGATTCCAATGACCTACAGAGGTCATTGGAATCATTAACAAACTCATCTTCTTTTATTGAATTTTGTGTAATCATGAATTCATTGTTCTTTTTACTCTTTTGGGCCTTCTTCCCCAGTGGTTGTGTTTTGGTCAGAACAAGACTAGCTCCAGAGGCCCTCCAAGCCCTAATCTTGACTCAAGATTGGATGAGAAATTGAATACTATTCCTTCAGCCCTTCTTTCTATGAATCAAAAAATTCATCATTTTGGCCTCATACCTCCATATGCTCATGATCTCAGAGTGTTTCCCCTTTTTCCTAAAATTGCATCCAGCCATTTGAAAGCACAGTAAACAGCTTTCAATCAAAAGAAAAAAAAAAAAAAAAAAAAAAAAATCGGGGGCCCGCCAACTAGCCCAAACCCGCAAAAAGCCCGGAAACTCGGGCCTGCGTCGGGTTTGGGCCCAACAGGCGTTGGATTCCACCCGGCCCGCCAAGACCCGCTGGTGGCTGGGCCGGTTATGGGCTCACCAAAATGGAGTGGGCCCGACCCGATAAGCACCCTGAATCCAGTCACAGCCGGTCAGTTTATGAAAAAAAAAACCCTTCTGACGTCGATGATCTGTTTCTACTTGGGTCATCATATGTATCTTTGTCTCACTTCCTCTCTCTCTTCTCCAGAGCTCCATCCTTCAGTCTCCATCGTGGATGATCATCATCCCGGAGGCTCAACAAAAGCTAGAAGATGAGAGTTTTCGGAGGGGTAGGGGGCGAATTGACTGAACTTGGGATTTTGATGAAGTTAGGGATCCACACACCCCCAAAGATCTCGATCCCTGCGAGTAGAGAGGTACGTGATGGGGTAGGATACGCATCTACGCGTTCTAGATGCGTACCAGTATCCCAACGCTAACTGTCAAGCGCCCACAAAAACTATGGACGGTGCTTGATCGATGCAGCATCCAACTCCTTCCCGCCTCTCCCCAACTTGTTTGCCGAGAGTAGCGGGGTCGATGAGATCGCCCACTTGAATGAAGTCCCCTCTCAAAAAGGGTTTATAGCGTTCATTCCAGCAGAAGGTGATAATGATAAGCTATTGACAAAAGGATCCCAGAAAAGCCCAAAGATATTTAAGAAGGATCGATAGATGTAATGATAAATCCTTATATATATATAATATAGATATTTATATATTTATAATGATATGTGTGTGTGTGTAAACTGTGGAAAGAAAAAAGTAATGCAATCCGTACACATCCCGGGAAGAACAAAGAATTTTCCCTGCCTGCTCTTTGGAAGGAAAGTAAGAGATGAATATAGTAATAATAATAATCATAATCATAAAAAGAAGTCGACACGAGTCGATGAACAAAAAGGGAAAAACCATAAATCCATAATAGAAAGACAAACAAATCATGTGGAATGATCTCCAATGTTCAGCTACAAAAGGGGCGGAGGGGGGACGGGTTTATTGAATCCGTTGAATCGGTTATGAACGATGGTTTGCTTCCTTTTCGTATCCCCTGATTCCACATCCTTTTGGGTTTTGATCCGATCGCGCGCAAGGTTTATGGTACCGAGTCGTTGGAGGCCACTGGATCGGCGGATGCGGCCAGTAACGGCTTTGTCAACTGCTCTGCGTTATTAAAGCCGCCTCGACCACTGGCATAGTTTCCAAGACTCTCGTTTGACTTCGGAATATCCCGTTCTAGCTTCTCCAGCCGTTGAATGATCGTGCGATCTTCTCGGAAACCACTACTACCCCCTCCCAGAACCGATGTCCGACTTGGGGGCCTATCATTCGATTCATTCTGCTGCCCACCGAGAAAAATCAAATTAGTTCAATCGATTCCGCTATCATTTACACCTCTCAAGTAAGAGGATCGGTAACAAACCTGCGGAAGATGCGCTTGTGGCGATCTTGTCACAGCAGCAAGTAAATCAGGGTTTTTGAGTTCTGTACTACAGTCATCTTCACTGTTCTCTACAATTGGATCACTCTCAGCCGCTCTAGCTTCCAAGCGTTCGATCCGATTTTCAAGGATTTGCAAGTCTCGTGTAAACTCCTTCTGAATTCCGGCCATTCTATCGTCCAGCATCTTCTCGAATACAGTCGATGACTGTTGCAGCAAAGTCAGTAGTTGGGCGGACCTCCTGATCTGATCTTCCAAATTGGATTGGAGGATTTTGGAATCGGATAAAGAGTCATAAAACGTATCAAAAAGCTGTAAGAACATATGCTTGGGTGGGATACCCGGTGTAAGCCCGGCCGCGTTCGCTGACCCGATCGAAGGGCGCAAGCGGGCTGAAGGAGGTAGGTGCAGATGATCGGGGGATAGTCGTTGTTGCTGGGGAGGATGGAATTGAAATTGTGCAGAGGGGCCATGGGAATGATTTCCATTGGCAGCGAAGTTCCGTGAGCCATTGAGCATATCCTGCTGCTGATGATGGTTCAGGTTGGCGAATGATGGGATCGCGGTCTTAGGTCCAGGCATCAGGGGAACTGAATGGGTCATTGTACTACCGGAATTGGCTGTCTTAGCGATTGGCCTCCCGCGACTCGGACTGGGCTGAGCTTGAGCAAGGGTGGGGTTTGAATTGATGAGAGCGTGGCTGAGAGTAGGGACTTGCATCAGAGCGCCTGAATGCATCGTCATCCGTCGTTCGAGGCCTTTGGTGGCATATGTGTCCGTTGCAGCAAGGTTGGGGTGTGCAGTAGCGGGGCCTGAGCCGCTCGAGTGGCTTAGGCGTGAGGGTTGATGATGGAGGTTTGAAGAATTAGTGCTAAAGTTGGGCGCAAGTGCCCCATGTCCATCGGTAGCTTGACTGGTGTTATTTCCTGGGGCACCACCAGCAATGTTGGTTCGCGCAATGAGTGGAGTTTTAACTACCTCCCCATTAGGAGCCGTAGCTTGTAAGAAGCCACTGCGGATGGGCGCCGACTTGACGGATGGCTGTACGAGTAGGTGAGGTCGAAAGGCTTGAGGGGCAAGTGCCAAGTTCTTGACTTTTTCCCTAACCACCTCGCCACGCCGACTGGCGATGGCCGAATCCTGACCGGATGGTTGGTGGCTCGAGGGAGCATCAACGTCCAACATGTTGGGATTGGAAGTAGGCTTGGGATGAGGGGGCTGATTTGGTTTGTTCGGAGCCGATTGCAGAGGTGGGGGAGGCCTGTGACTGGAATGGTTGGAAACCGAGTTTCGCTTGCGCGTCGCAGCTTCATCGATCGGTGGTAGGTTCACTACGGGCGGCGGCGGAGGGTGAGATCGTTGGGATTGCTGCTGGTTTGAGGAAGGCGAAGTGATAAGACTTTGGTGTGAGAGCAATTTCATGATACCGTTGCTGCCGCAATTGTTGACTGAGGGTGGAACGGGCTTGGAGATAGATGTTCGAGCTCCATTGGGCCGAGCGGTACCAGGTGAACACCGACTACTTTGACTTGAAGGAGCGGGCTGGCCAGAGTGAGCATGATTTGAGGAGAAAGAGAATGAATTCAAAGAAGATTGACCCGCAAACGAATTGCGACGTTGCTCGATCAATCTTTTCTGTTCCTCTCTCAGCTTGATTGTATTGGCTACTTGTTGCATGGCACTAGCATCGTTGGGTTGGTGGAAGCCAATCACGAGCGGACTAACGGGTTCAACGCCGGACTCGGATGTATGCTTCGAGATGGAATTTCGACCATGAATCCGGGTATCTGGGGAGCTTGAAGACTGATTAGATGAGCTGACAGAGACGTGAGCACCATTGCGCGGCTTCATAAATGACTTCTCGTCGGTGATGGTTACTCGACGCTTCTTGAGAGAATTACTGTGACTGAGAGTACTCAAATCACGCTGGGTTTGATGAGAAGGTGTAGGATGAATGATCGATCGAGGGCGTGTAGGATAAGAAAGACGACTTTCTGAATCGGGAGATCGAGGTGAAACGCCAGCGCCAGCACTACCGCTAGAGTTAGAGCGAGCAAGCACTGGAGGGGGGGAGGGCGGAATGGATTGAGAGGGAAGTAGCTGTGGAGGAAGGTGAGGGGTAAGATACTCGGGCTTGACGAAAACTACATCCTCATGAGCACTGATGGATGGTTCGAGTCGAGGGCAAAGTGGGGTGGATGCGTGGGTATTTAGACAAAGTTGTGACGAATCAAGATACCTGTCAGTTGTTTTTGGAAATGAATGGGTTTAATCGAAGAAACTAAGAGTCAGACAAGCGTACGGTTGATCGTGAGTGTGAGCTGGATCAGGATTAGATTTATTGGCAGCGTGCTCGGAAGGTAGAGGCGGTGGTGGCTCTGAATGTACGAACTCGTCTTGAGCGTGGGAAGACCGCTGATCGAGTTCAGCGCGACTGGCGGTGCGTTTCAGGAGTGGATGGTGCCGATTCGAGTTGGACTCGGGCGGGGGGGCATAGGGTTGGGCGGACATGGTCGAATTCCTGGAAGCTGGAGAGTGAATTGGGTTTGATTGATGATAAGTGGACGGCAGGTTGGCGGATTTGGTTGAATCGACGGGCCTCCGGAGGGGTGTCGTGGGATGGGTCGAATAGGAGTGAGGGGGGCTACAATGGTTTGATCGGATGAGAGCAGGGGTCGAAGGAGCTTGATAGCTTGAGTGAGGTTGAGAGACGGGGGAGGCGGGAGAGGCGGAATGAGCTGGGCGTGGGGGTAGGTGGGATGGATAAGGATGTTGATGATGATGATGATGATGATGATGATGATGGAGGGACTGATGATGCTGGGAGAGTTGAGGAACGGATGGAAGGGGTGCCTGGAGGGAGAGTGGACGAAGCGGCGGCAGGGTTGGACCGGGGTGATGCTGATGAGGGTGGTGACGGTGCTGTTGGTGATCGGTGGTCATGGTGTCCGACCTGAGATGAAGGGTGCTGTTGGAAGAGGGAGATGAAGGGCGGCTGGGAGTCTTGATGGCAGATGGGGGAGGATGGATGAGTCTCATGAGACGAAGGAGGGTATGATAATTGATTGCATTGAGATCAGGCCTTAGGGAATGAACAAGAGGGCACTAGAGCAGAGGGAGGAACAGCGGCATGTGGGGCGCAGAGGAGAATGTGATCAGACTGAGAGTCTGTGACGAATAAGATGGCAGCTGGGCTACAGAGTGTCAACACGTTCTCATGAGTGGGATGATGTATATATATGTATGTCGAGTGTGTGGATGTGGGTGCGTGTGTGTAAGTGGATGGTAAGGTGGATGTGGATGTGGGAGGGCAAGCGGCCAGGCTGGGAGACAGACCAGCAGGAGCAAGTTGAGCGTGGCTATAATGGGCAGCTCACTGCTCGGGCAGGGCGGAGGATGGATCGATGGCGTACAGGCAGCTAGGTGGTTGGTGGGCGAAAGGCAACGGAACTAGTCAAGTGGACAAATTGGAGGTACATGTGATGAGTTGAGAGGAAGAGCAGTGTGCCGAGAGAAGCAGAGAAATGAGCAGAAGAACTGGCGAGAGGAAGGAGGGTGCAGCAATAGACTGGTTGAGTTGGTGAGTTGAACGAGTCGACAAGTGTACATGTAAATAAGTAAGTATCAAGATGTGGGAGGGGCCGTAGAATGAGGCCAAACCCAGTTGGCTTGGTAACAGAGGCGGGGGGAGAGGTCAGTAGTGGTGGTGGTGGTGGTGGTGGTGGTGGTGGTGGTGGTGGTGGTGGTGTTGGTTAATGTAGTAGGAAAGTAGTAGTAGTAGTAGTAGTAGTAGTAGTAGTAGTAGTAGTAGTAGTAGTAATAGTAGTAGTAGTAGTAGTGGTGGTAGTAGTATTGGTGGGGGTGGTGGTCGTGGTGGTGGTCGTGGTGGTGGTCGTGCTTGTCAACGTGCTAGATGGTGCGCAGGCTCAAGTGGGGTTGGTGATCGCAGGAGAGGCTGAATGAACCTTCGACGGTGAGATGGAGATGGGATAGCCAAGTCACGCTTCCTGGGAGGTGCTTGGTGGGCGCGATGGGGACCGAAGCTGGGATTTTAGTCAGACTCGGCGAGTCGTCGAGGGCCCAGCTCCCAGATCGAGGTGGCGGCGACTGTCAGTCTGTCGCGATCGAGAGATGGGTGACGATCGAGCTGGAGTCTGGAGATGGGCGGGCGGCAGGGATCCTGCACTCGAGTGACCAGTCGGCTGGTCCTTGGCCTGGCGAGGGTCCACGAGCAGAGCAGCGTCGATGGAAGGAAGACTGGGCCCGTCTCTGGTGGTGATGCTCGTCGATCTCGGTGCCTTTCTTCCGGCTCGACTGCCTCCAAGGCCAGGCTGATGACTCCGCCGGCGACGGGTGCAGAGCGTCGTGAGCAGGGGGTAGCCAGACGGGGGGCCAGGGTGGACGTGGACGAGGACCAGCGAGGGGCCTCCCCAGCCAGCGATCGTGTTCGGGGCAGCCGTCGAGCGCTCCGCCGGTGGTCCTGGCTGGGCTCGTGACGCGTACTGGATCCGGATCAGGGCTTGAGGCCGGGCGGGAAGTGGTGATCAGTCGAGGGCTTGGAGGTGATGTTTTACTTGGTGTGATGATTCTCGAGTCCCAAGCTCCATTTTCCTCGCATCAGCTCTCTTTCTTTCTTTCGGTCTTTCGGTCGTGATGCAACGCTAGGCTATCATCCCCTTGCCTGGCTAGACATGTGGCCTCTGTCTCGATGGTTTGACCTCAGCACCCACCAGTTCGATTAGACTCTCCATCGATTATCAAACACCACATCCAACCAGTGTAAACTCACAATGGGCACCCGAAACTGATTTCAGCACGAGCTGAGAGTTGTAGGAAAGATTGTAGCTCGACGAGGAGGGTGTGTGAGAGTATATGGGGAGGTCAACGTGTACTGAAGTTGTATTGGACGTGTAGACACCAGTATACATACATTGCATGTATAAATAATACATACTCATAGGTAAGTACTTCTTCCTTCCGACCAGGAATGGTTAGGTTGGATCACCAACCACCAGATAGATTTCCAACCCTTCAATCAAGACTGTCTATCTCTAACACGCTGTGACCTGCTCGCAACATCAATCTATTGCGTCCTCGACGCACCCGCACCCAGATCTCTCTGGTGGGACTCAAGATGGATCGGGATGGAAGCATCGAGCGAGGTGTGGGGACAGGGGGAAGGGGGGCGGGGCAGGATCAGCAGAGGAAGCTGGGTGAGGATAAGTGGCATGACCAGAGTAAGCGGAGAGAAGGACGGCAGGGAAGAAATCACTGACCCGTCATCTTTTTCTCATCGCCCAGCTTCCCAAGGCCATCTCGATCTTAGCTCACTCGGAGCACAACTCCATCCGACGTGAATTCGCAGGTGCCTGCATATTTTAGTGTAACCATATTTGGCTCAGAAGCGGGGAAGGCGGGACTAACAGCTTCCCCGACGAAGTGACTGATTAAGTGTGAGGATATGTCCTTGGATGGGATCAATACGTCTAAGCGCATCGGCTCAGACTTGTCAAACTTGATAGATAAATACTTATCGTAGTCTCACTGGGTCCAACCATCGATCTCCCATCGTCGAACTCATGGGAGATGGATGATGGCTCACAACCTGCCGGCCCCAGTACGATAGATGACCGTAGGTATGCATGGAGTCAGATAGCGAGCCGGTCACTTCTGACGACGTTCGCCATGGTCGCAAATGCTTGAGATTCCATAGAAGCAAATACTCACATATGAATCTTAGCAGTCGATTCAAGCACATGGCTTGCTTGCTGGGATAGATGAACCCATGGGTAAACGAAGACATGAGACCCGGTGAGACTGGGCTGTAACCAACCGTGGGTAGAATGAGTGAACCTAGCAAGCCATCAAGCGATGGGAGGATGTGGTAAAGAAGGAAATATACATGATATTTACATATGACTGATAACCAACGAGCACTGCGATACTCTAGGGAGCAGAAGAGTCATAGGGCAGGCCCCGCCCAATCCAAATGCGGTCGGCCGGGCGTCCCAGATACATCATGTGGAAGGGTGAAGGGACACAAGAGGCCATGATTGCAGATAAGTATGTATGCAGATTGGTCGAGTCAGAGCAACCCAGATGTATGTACATATGTCCATACATATGCTCATGGACCACATCGATATAGAAAGATGCCGTCCTGTGCCGTGAAAATTAACTTGGAGCCTTCAATGTTTTACTCATTTAGGGGAAATCCGACCTGCTGATGAACAGCGAGGATCGGAGAAAGTGGGTAGTTGCAAAGGGAATAAACTAGTGAATGCGAGAGCAAGATCGCCCAGAGTGAGTGTGTGAACACCATGGATAGACGTAAGTATCGTCTTTTCACAAAAGCTTGGACCCGGTTGTTCCTCATTCCATCAAAAGTATGCATTTAGCATGACAAGGAATAATCCAGGACCTTTTTGCAACAAATTTCTGACCTGCCAGATATCAAATGATCAACCATACAACTATATATATAGTTTGTCTATATCCACCAGCAACCCACAGAACACCAGCAGCAAGCTCCCGCACAATCCCACAACATGATCACACACCACACCCCCTATCTTGCCGCAGCCATCATTCCTCACCCAAGCTCAATATTGGCAGACCCAAATCCTAATCCAAGCCCCAGCTACACTCATTTTCTAAGCCTCACTTCACAATAGGGAATATTGTAAGGATTTCATACACCAAATATTAACAAAAGAATCGTTTCATTTTTTGAACAAATAACACTAATCCATTTTCTCTAACTGTTTTGCAGATCACAATGGTTTATCATCAATACTGCACCTCAATCAAAGTTGCTGCCATCCAAATGTCTCTCCAGGAACTCCCCCGGGATTTTATTTGCAAAGCACTAGGTGAACGCATGTCCAGGCAATCATTCAACAACTGGATGGAGCTATACCAAGAAACCAAACTGGTAGTTTGTGATCCACACACTTACAAGAAACAAGGTTGCCCTGTTATTCTGTCAACCAAGGACCGTGAGTTTATGATTGAATTGGTTTGGTTGGAACCAAATCTCTTCTTGGACAAAATCTAAGAACGCTTGTATGATGAAAATGGCACTTTGGTCAGCATATTGGCCTTACACACCAATCTGGTTGAAACACTGCAACTCACTCTGAAGAAGGCCCATACTCTCAATTAAAGAAGCAAAGCGCCTTTGGACCACAAGGGTTTGAGTCTCAGCAAGACAAGTTGGTGACGATGAGGAGCGCAAGATGAAAGCCAACCTTTGGACTACAAGGGTTTGAGTCTCAGCAAGACAAGTTGATGAAGATGAGGAGCGCAAGATGAAAGCCAACCTTTGGACTACAAGGGTTTGAGTCTCAGAAAGACAAGTTGATGAAGATGAGGAGCGCCAGGTGAAAGCCAAGCTGATGACAAGAGCAGACAGGATTGAGCAATGATAGATGAAGGAGACAAAACAAGCAGTTGTTGAATGAATTGCACACCTTTGGACCACAAGGGTTTGATTCTCAGCAAGATGAGTTGATGAAGATGAGGAGCGCAAGATGAAAGCCAACCTGAGTAACAGCAAAAGTGGAGAAATTGAAAAACAGTGAGTTTTGGAATGTGGAAAGGATAAGGAAAAAGAACAGAATGAATGGGAGCAAACCTGATGACAAGAGCAGACAGGATTGAGCAATGATAGATGAAGGAGACAAAACAAGCAGTTGTTGAATGAGGAAGCGTGATACAAGGAGGTGAGAGCACCGGTTCAAATAACAATGTGAATCTAGTTTAAGCCTTGAGTTTGAATATCATTGTTTGTGCTGCAGTCATCTGCTATGTGGTCACTCTGAGTTTCAATACCCCCCCTCATTTGAAACCTTGCTGCCCTGAGCCAATTTGATTGTGTCAACAATCTTACAATGTTTTTGCATGGAGAGAGCCTTAGTGCAGACATTGGCTAGCATGTTGGCGGTTGGGGTGTAGGCAATCTCAAAGGCCAATGATTCAATTTTTTTGCGGATCCAGTGGAAGATCATGTCAATATGCTTGGTCCGCTGTTGGTATAGGGGATTGACGGCCAACAAAATGGCGCTTTGGTTGTCCACAAATATTTGGGGAATGAGCTGAGTGAGCCAGGAGAGTTCCTGAACTCCCTTGTACAACGCTTGGTATTCCGCTTTGGTGGTGGATGTTGAGATGGTGGCTTGTTTCTTGGCTTTCCAGGAGACAATATTATTGTCCAGACGCAAGATGTAGCCAGTGTACGACCTACAAGTGTCAGGGCAGTTGGAATTGGTGTAAATGGTCAGTTGACCCAGTAGATTGGACCCATGGAGATGAATCCCATAGTGGGACATAGCTGAGAGATAGCGTAGGAGATGGGTTACAGCATTCCAGTGAGTGATACCTGTTTTCTCAAGATGTTGGGAGAGTTGGGACATGGTGAACAATACTTTGGGTCTGGTGGAGACCGCTAAGAAGTTGAGGGAGCCAAGCGCCCATTGATAGCTGATGTTGAGTTTGCAGAAGGCTTCATGATCAATTTCAGATTCTTGCACCAGGCAAGTGTTTGGGACCATTGGAGTTGAAGCAGGTTGGAAATTGAGCAGGTTATAGTCTTGCAAGATTTTGAGGGTGTATATCTCCTGTGAGATGTGAAGTTCAAAGAGATTGGGCCTTGTCAGTTTCAGACCAAGGAGATGCTTAGATTCTCCAAGGTCTTCCATGACAAAAGCTTTCTTGATGATATCTTTGAACCTGTCTACATCATGACTGATGATGATCATTTTATTGACGTAGACATGAACAAAGCAGGTCCAACTGGGGATTTGGGAGGTAAATAGACAGGGGTTGGCAGCGCAGGGGGAGAAAGAAATGGAGAGAAAGAAAGTTTTAAGTGCGGTGTAACAGACTTGAGGAGCATGTTTCAAGCTGTAGATTGCATTGTGGAGCTTGAGGCATGAGCCTTCTGGAACATCCAGGCCGGTGTGGAAAGAATAAACGTTATCCCCCTATAATTGTCCCAAGGTTTAGAAGTTAACGGTTCCCTGCGTTTAATAGGAGATGAGGATGTCCAAAGTTGCCCTTAAATAAGAAATAGAAATAAGGAGATAAGAGATAAAGAAAAGTAGAGAGAGAGAGAGAAATCGCCAATCCTTCAATCCTAAGAACTTTCCACCTGGATGTGTATCCAGTATGAGTTCCTTTAATCTCTTGGTGAGATGAGTGATTCAATCCGATGATGTGATGATGTTCTTCCTCCTCCGCATCCATGCATCCCTCCCTCCAACCCGGAGTTGGGAGTGAGGTTAAGTCCTCCCCCTCAACCCTAACCTAAGTACACGCACAAATGACAGTATGACAAAGAAACAGAAAACAATCCCAAAACAGAAACCCTAGCCTCCTCTCCCCACCTTCTCCATACCAAACTCCCCCCGTTGTCCGTATGCCGTTCTGTCCTTCTCATGACGCGGTCCTCGCACCGCGCCCTACTCGGAGCCCCCCGCGCCTGTCTGTATCCGTTTGTCCGCGCCCGTCGTGGGTGTTTGGTAATATCCGGCATGATCCGCACGCTTGCGCGCGCGCTTCATCCGTTACTTCATAGCCCGCGGATTGCTCCGCCCCTACGTATCCAAACCGGCGCGCCCGCAAACCTAGTCAAGCGCACTACCTTCCAAATCCAATCTCCGGGGCAGATCGCCACCCACGCCGCATTCAATGCTGAGCCTGACCCGTCCACCAGGTGCGGAGCCAAACAGCAGCTGCCGCTGCTGAGCACTCCGCATACCCTAATGCTGAGCCCGCTTGCCCCCAATGCTGAGCGCGCAGCTGCAATGCAGTTCCCAATCCGTGTCTATAAATTGACACCACATCCCCCCCCAACTTGAGTTCTGTCCCCAGAAGTTTCCGATTGCTTCACCATACCACCACCTCCGCTACTTCCACTCCACCCCCACCACTCCCACTACCACCTTCCCTGTCTTCCCTCCTATCCATCGCCATTATGCTCCCATGCGAGTTCTGCACCCAGAACGGGCACGCGTGTTTGATCATCCCCGGTTGATGCGCCTGTGTAGCTTGCCGTTGCGGCCATTGTCGCTGCTTGCTTAGCGACAGCATCCCTCAAGCTCCCCCCCAATCCGGCTCTTGCCCCAGGCCGCGCAAGAGCGCTTGTCCGGACCCGTTCATGGTTTTGGACGACGAGTCGATTTTGGAAGGCTTGTGGACACCACCCGGTTCACCTCCATCCCGCTGCCCCTGAGCTCTGTCTCCCACCACTTCACACGTGAGCCGCGACTCGGCATCACCTCTCCTCCGGGCCGGACCTCTGCAACGGGGCAAATACAAAACTTTGGAGGAATGGCGCGGGGCGACCCGCGCTTGGGCCGCTGCTGTTGGTGTGAACCAAACAGTACCGGACCCGAGACTCTTTGGAAGACCCGCAGCCGCGCCAGCACCTCCTCCTCCTCCTCCACGACCGCCAACACCGCCCGCGCCACCAGTGGATTTGGATGAGAGGCCTACAACCTCCAACGCCCCTCCGCCTCCGTCACCGATTGTTGTCCCGTCATCACCTCCAGCTGGACCGAGCCCCCTTGTTGGTTCCCCGGAGGCACCATCTTCACCTGCCGCTCCTCCCCCCAGCCCTCCCAAGATCCCGGAGATTCCGGTCATAATGGCGCTCCTGGCGGCCGGCTTCGAGGCTTTTGCGGAACGGTTAACCATGATGCTTTGGAATTTCCTTGCGATCCCCAGCGCAAAATCCTCGGAATCCCGGCGCGAACTCCTGGCGTCTTTCCGGGCTTTACTGGCGGCCTCAAGGGCGGAAATGGAGGAAATGATGAAGATGGCTTAGGCGCATCGCCCCCCTCTTTTTCCCCTCTTCCTTTCCTCTTTTCTTCTTTTTGGTTGTACCGCGCTTCCTTTTCATTAAGAAAATACATGTCTCCGCGCAAGGTCCTAACCTTCTGAGAAAAATTGCGCGGCCGCGCTTTGAGAGAGTGAGTCTGAGATTGAGTCCGCGCCCGCGCGCTTGCTTTGTGAGCGACCGTAAGTGACTAGCCGTTCCAAAAGAGGCACCTGGACCGCCCCAGACAAACTGCCACACAGTTCCCCGTACCCTTCCTGTAACAAACACAACAACCCAAACACCAGCGCCCGCCATTGTAAGGGAAGAGAGAGAGAGAGAGAGTAGGAGAACGGACATTCTGGGGTGTCTAGTTGTTCCAGCTGTGAACCGGCTAGAGCACCCCCTCACCAAATCAAGCTTATTCCGATACCAGCCACCCATCCTTGAGATATCCTGAGAGAAAGAAAAAGAGAAAAAGAAACCAACAGAGAAGAAAAATAGAAAAGAACACTTTTTTTTTCTTTTTTTTTTTCTTTTTTTTTCGCGCAACGCCCGTAGACCGCCCGCAAATTGCTCTTTTTCCCGCTTCCCCCATCCGCGGGATTGCCCACGCGTGCCGGTTCCGCGGGGCTTGCCCTCGCGTATACGTACCCGGACTCGTGCCGCGCCCGCGTTTCCTGCAAAAACCCTAAGCCAGCAAAGACCCCACAATCCAGATAAGAAAGAAACATAGAGAAACAAACATTCTGGGGTGTCTAGTCGTTCCGGCTGTGAACCGGCTAGAGCACCCCCTCACCAAATCAAAGCTTATCCCCTACCCCCACCACCTCCCCCCCAAGTTGGCCACTGTCCCCAGCTGGTCGCAACCGCCGCGTCCGGTTCCTCCTCATACTCCAACACTCTCCTCCGCTTTCCCTGCCCGTGATCTCAGATTGTTGTCTCGAACCTCCCGCCGGACAAATCCTCCACCTTCAACACTTCCATTCCCGTCCCCGGATCAAAAACCATTTGTGCTCAAAACCCAAACATGAACTGCCTTCCCAAAATAACATCCCCACAATCAACCAAAAGAAAAGAAAGCGGCCTACGGACCCTTGCAACCTCAACCTCCTCCTCCTTGACTACCCCATCCACACGACACTCCCCTCCGTTAAGCGCGTGGAGACCCATTGCGCATTTCTGCCAAACCAACCCCAAATCATCCACCATCTGCGATGGCAGCAGGTTCACCATTGAACTGCTGTCCACCATAGCCCACACCTTCCTCCCCGCTATGACCATTGGAATGTAAGCAAGCGGAGTCAAAACCAATTTTGACTTGCACTCCCCGCGCCCCTCCTCCTTCCGCGCCACATGAACCCGCTGCACCGTCTGAGGTACCCGGCCCTGACTGCAATCCCGCAATGCCTGAACCATCTTGTCTACCACCACCGGAGACACGGCCGCCAGTTCCCGCAAGGTCAGCAGAACCAGAGTCTCGTTACCCATCACCCTTTGCATGATGTCCGCCGCTTTCTTCTTCCCTACAGGGTTTGCTTCCGGCGCCTTGGTTCCGGGCACGCGCGCGGCCGGTTTTGGAACGGCCGACGGGGGTTGCTCCTTTGCGTCCACCTCCATTTTATCGGAGACCGCCACCTTTTCTTCCGTTGACACTACCCTTACCTCAGCTTCCACCCAAGGTGGTTGCCACAATCCGGGACCGGTAACAATGCCCAGTGACGCTCGCGCCGTCTTTCCCGCCTCCTGACCCCATGTGCACACCTGCTGCATTGCGGTCGGCTGGCTTGGCTCCGTTGGAAACATGCACCCCATCCCCGCCGTTTGAACCAATCCTGCGCTGAGATCCTTCGTAAGCTCCTCGCACGCCAATTGCCAATGACCGTTTGCCCTGCAGTACAAGCACCCCCTTGGCACAAAGGTACCGGGCGGCCAAAAACCTTCCACCATGTGAGGTGGAGGCCCTCGCGACTGCTGCTGGCCCATACGGCTCATGCAGATCTTCAGATCCTTCATTAGTTCTGTCAATTTGCTTACTGGAGGGGCGGGCGCGGGTTGAGGAACCAGAACACGCGTGGAAGTAGGTGGAACTGGGGCCGGAAATTGCGCCGGAGCCGGAACCTGGGGGGCGGATTTCTTTGGTCCTGCTGGGAAGGACTTAGCAGTGTCCTCAATAAACTCCTCTAAGTCAAGCTCACTCTCCACAGCCCAGCAAATGACAGCCAACTCCAGAAGGAGCGCGATGCTCCCGTCCAGTGACCGCTTTACCAAGTTGTGATTGTAAAGATGCCGCTGCACCCTTGCCCGGAGTTGAGCGCCTAAACCGCCCAGAAACACGCGTTTCATAGCCCCCGTCTGTCCCGCCACCACCTTGTTCTTTGACAAGTACCAATAGATCCAATCGAATGTCGAGGTGTACTCCGCCAGCTCCACCCGCGCGCGCTCGCCTCCAAGGCCACGCGGTTGAAATTGCTTTCCCGGAACCGAGGTTTGCACCTACCCCACCGCGTTAGGATCTCTGCCTTCAGTTTTGGCCAATCTTGATTCTTGTAGCCTTCCATTTCCTCCACATCCCGGAGCTTCTCTTCGTCCATAATGAACAGGACAACAAGCCGGGCCTTATCAGCGTCTGAAGCACCTTCCGCATCTGCAATACCTTTGTATCTTGAGATGAATCGCTCCACGTCCGCAGTGTTGAATCAGATGTGAGGGTAGTTGCGCGGCCTGATGCAAACCGGGCAAGTGGGTTCATGGTCACTGGAGACCAATGGGGGAATGGCGTAGCTTGTCCTGGGTCAAGCGGAGGGAGGGGGAGGAGGAGGGATGGAAGACAAGAGTGGGGTTGGAGTAGCAGACCTGGAGACGGAAGGAGAAGGAGAAGAAGAAGAAGGAGCGACTGTAGGGAGGTATGAATAGGACATTGCACCCAGTTACCTTTGAAAGACAAGAAACAGAAGGTTACTTCCCGGCCAGGCCCCCAGATGTGGAAAGAATAAAGGTTATCCCCCTATAATTGTCCCAAGGTTTGGAAGTTAACGGTTCCCTGCGTTTGAAAGGAGATGAGGATTTCCAAAGTTGCCCTTAAATAAGAAATAGAAATAAGGAGATAAGAGATAAAGAAAAGTAGAGAGAGAGAGAGAAATTGCCAATCCTTCAATCCTAAGAACTTTCCACCTGGATGTGTATCTGATATGAGTTCCTTTAATCTCTTGGTGAGATGAGTGATCCAATCCGATGATGTGATGATGTTCTTCCTCCTCCGCATCCATGCATCCCTCCCTCCAACCCAGAGTTGGGAGTGAGGTTAAGTCCTCCCCCTCAACCCTAACCTAAGTACACGCGCAAATGACAGTATGACAAAGAAACAGAAAACAATCCCAAAAAAGAAACCCTGGCCTCCTCTCCCCACCTCCTCCATACCAAACTCCCCCTGTTGTCCATACGCCGTTCCGTCCATCCAGTTTGTCCTTCTCATGACGCGGTCCTTGCACCGCGCCCTACTCGGAGCCCCCCGCGCCTGTCTGTATCCGTTTGTCCGTGCCCGTGGTGGGTGTTTTGTAATATCCGGCATGATCCGCGCGCTTGCGCGCGTGCTTCATCCGTTCCTTCATAGCCCGCGGATTGCTCCGCCCCTATGTATCCAAACCGGCGCGCCTACAAACCTAGTCAAGTGCACTACCTTCCAAATCTGATCTCCAGGGCGGATTGCCCACACGCCGTATTCAATGCTGAGCCCAACCCGTCCACCAGGTGCCAAGCCAAACAGTGGCTGCTGCTGATCCAGCAGCTTCCGCTGCTGAGAACTCCGCATACCCTAATGCTGAGCCCGCTCGCCCCCAATGCTGAGTGCGCAGCTGCGACGCAGTTCCCAATCCGTGTCTATAAATTGACACCACACTGGGTGGAGCTTGAAGGAAGACAACTTTGTCCAAGTTGCTGTTGAGGAATGCATTCTTGGCATCCATCTGATGGATGTCATAGCCCCAACTCAAGCCTACAATCAGGGCTGTTTGGAGACTGGATGATTGATCTGCGGGAGCATAGGTTAGCAGAACTTCCTCTACTTCTTGCCAACTTCCCTGCGCACACAAGCATGCCTTGAATTTGATGAAATAACCATCTGAGTCCTCCTTGATGCAAAGCACCCAAAAGGTGTTAAGAAGGGTGGCACCAGAGGGAGTTGGGACAATTGACCAAACACCAAGCCTGTCCATGGTGGCAACTTTGTTGTCTACCGCCAACATCCATCTCAACAAATCAGGGAGGGTGAGTGCTTCCCAAAAAGTCCGTGGGACACAAACTGTGAGGAAGGCACGGTGTAAGACTCCAAACGGTGCTAGGCCGTGGCAGTTCTGTGGAGGGGAAAGGTATTTTTAGGCTGCCCTCCTGAGTGTTATGATAAAAAGATCTTAAATTTCTGTATGACTTAAAACCAGCATAGGATATGGAAGAAATAGAAGAGTATGAGAAACACACAAACAAAGATAGAGAGAACAGTTAGAGAAAAGAAGCAAGATGGAAAGAGGTCCTATAGTTTGAGCCTTGTGAGTATTGAGATAGGTGGCATTGATAGAATAGAAAAGAGAATAGACAGCAGAGGTTGGGAAGAGAACACAAGGGATGATCTTGGAGTAGAGGACTGAGTGAATGAGAAGATCAGATCAGAGATAATCCTATCAAGACCTTGAAGGATCTGAGCCTTACCAGTCAGGGACTTGTCAACGGGGCAATAGCTGAAGTGAGAGTGAATTGGTGGTTGTACCGGGGTAGATTGAGGAGTTGGTTGGTTGATGATAGAGACAAGAAGGAAAAAGAGAAAAGAGAGAAAGAAGATTGAGAGGTGAGAGTCAAAATTAAAAGAGAAAGGAGGTCAAGGAAGAAAAGGAGCAGTTCGGAGAGGAAGTTGAGAGAAAAGAGAAGAGTCTCCAAGATTGGGTCTGGGGATACCCGGGATAGGGGAGGAGGCGCACGGTGTAAGACTCCAAACGGTGCTAAGCCGTGGCAGTTCTGTGGAGGGGAAAGGTGCTGTTTAGGCTGCCCTCCTAGGAGTTACAATAATATTTAAATGTAACCGGAATCAAGGTCCAGAACCTTATGGATGGGAAATCAAAGTAAGGGAAGAGGATAAGAGTTGTTGTTGGTAGCGATGGAAACAACACTATCTGAGGCAAGATGGTTCAGGTAAAGACTTGAACAAATAAGTCAAGGTTTGTTCAGAGTTCACTAGAACAAGGCAGTTGTAAGTAACAACGCCCACAAGCTAATAACTCTGGTCGTCAGCAGCTGATTAGGAAAGATCAACTCAATCCCAACCAACCTCCAGGTTCTCAATGAACCTGCCCAACTCTCCGCAATCAAGCGCTTGAAGGGTACCAGATAACTGTGGGAGGCTGAACAAAACAAAAGCAATTTGTTTATGAAGCTCTAGAAGCAAATCAATAACGAATTTGAGCAAGAATATCCCAACACTTCTCAAGGGACTCAAGAATAGCGTGGCAAAATTCAACCTTAAAGAAGAAGGGAGGTATAACACTCCAGGTTTTAAGCTTAATAAAACCCCTTCAATCAAACGTGATTGGCTCCAGAAAGATGATCAAGGAGAGATCAAGACAAGTATGGTCGGAAAAAGGAATCAGAGTGGTATAACACACCCAAGAATTCAGACAGGAATTCTTCTTCAACCAGCAAGGCTATTAGTTGGTGACAAGGATCAAGGTCACAAGGGACAGAGTTTGAGTATGGAGGCTCAAAGGATCAAGGGGCAATCATGGATATACCCGGATAAATTGCTCAGATAAGTGGGGAAGGATGCCCACGGATAAGTTGATTATGATGATGGGGGAAACAGATGAGATGAGATGATGATTGTCTCATCCGTCTGGGCCAAAAGGCAGGGGAGAGCCCCTCCTTTTATAGACATGAGGCCCTGTATACTATGTACAAGAGATACTACAAATAAGTACGGAAAAATGAAAACATAAAAAAAAAAAAATGACATGAGGGAAAAAAAGAAATGTTGCCCGCGTCGAGAATGACCGCGGGCAACCAGATGGACACCCGCGACCGCTGTTGCGGGTGTTGACAATGGCTGTCGTTGCCTGATCGGCGGCGACAGCGGGGTGAAGGTTCCGACGGCCGCGAGCGGTTGCTCGCGGTCGTCGGTCGGATCAGATGATGGGCAAGGGGGTCGTGAGGGATCGAGTGATGGAGAGTTTGAGGTCGAGTAAGAATTGCGAGAACCTCTGTCGGACGCTCTTGAGTTGTTTGGGAGCGTGAGGACAGATGAGATTGTTTTGATGGTCGAGGTAACCATCTTGACAAGTATTAGATTGAGGGTTGTTGTGGGTGTTACTAGTCTGGGGCGGGATGTCTAAATTGGGATCAATGGAGGCTCGTTTTGATGGATGGGATGGAATGAGTGATTGATGGTTGAAGACCGTCGCGACAGGCAACGGCGTCGGTTGGATGAGAGGATCGGGAAGGATCGACAGGATCGTTGAAGGTGGTTCGACAATTGCTCGCGTTGCCAAAAGTCAGGGCCGCAAGCGCGACAAGTAGGAGTTGAACATAGGAGGGGGGATCAAAGCGGAGAGACAGGCAAGAGGCCTTTCCTAGACTGCTAGGACAGGGAGGAGTTGAGAGATGGGGGGAAATGAAGGTACCCATAGGGGTACAACCAATTTTTTTTTTTTTTTTTTTTTCCTTTTTTTTTGCCGTGGTGTCCTGGATTGGTCACCACAACAGAAGGCGGGAGCGCGCAGGCGCAGAAAGTGAGGTAGTTGTGAGGGAAAGTCTTAACATGTTACAAAAATATTTAAATGTAACCAAGATCAAGGTCCAGAACCTGGTAAATGAGGAATCAAGTAGTAAAGGATAAAGATGATAGTAGTTTGGTAGCAATGGAACAGCAGTATCTGAGCCAAGATTATGTGGGAAAAACTTGGACAAAAGAAGCTAAAGTTTGTTTAAAGTTCAAAGAACAAAGCTGTTGCATGTAAACAACGCCCATATGCTAATAACTCTGGTTGTCAGCAGAAGATTGGGGATGATCAACTCAAACCCAACCAACCTCCAGGTTCTCAATGAACCTGCCCAAATCTCCGCAATCAAGCGCTTGAAGGGTATCAGATAACTGAGGGTGGCTGTACAAGACAAAGCACTATGTTTAAGAAGCTCTAAAAGCAAACAGTAAAATTATTTGAAGCAAGGATAAACTCAACACTTCTCAAGGAACTCAAGAGTAGGCTGGCAGAATGCAACTCCAAAAAAATAAGGCAGGTATAACACTCCAGGTCTTAAGCTTAATAAGACCTCTTCAATCAATTGCAATTGGCTCCAGAAAGATGATCAAGGAGGGATCAAGACCAGTATGGTCAGAGAAAGGGATCAAGGAGTGGTATAACACACTCAAGAATTCCAAAAGACAGAATTCTCTTCAACCAGCAAGGCTATTGGTTGATGATAAGGATCAGGCAACAGAGGGGCAAATACTAAGGATCAATGGATCAGGGGGCAATCATAGATATACCCAGGATAGGAAGAGGATTATATTTCAATGATAATGGGGGGGACACATGCACACCCTCCCATGGATTTTTTTGAAAAAAAGCAGGGGATAGCCCCTCCTTTTATGGGCCATGGGTCCCTGTAAGCTATTTACAAGTTATGACACAGATAGAGCCAAAAAAAAAGCAACAATTGAAAAAAAAAGTTTTTTTTTGTTTTTTTTTGTTTTTTTTTGTTTTTTTTTTTAGGATTTTTTTTTTTTTTTTAGGATTTGATTTAATTTGATCATGGGAGAACAATGAAAGGACAATTGAAAAAAAATCAACAATTAAAAAACAAATGAAATAATAAAAGGAAATGAATGAGCAGGGATGAAAAGGGACACCAGCCCGTGCCAATGGTGGGCACAGGCAGGTGAAGGGGAGGTGATGGGCTGCGCGGACAGGCTGACAGGCCTGGGCAACCGCTGGCCGGCGGATGACTTCCAGCAGGACCCGCGGGGTTGACGGATGACTGCGCGGTCAGAATCCTTGAGGGGCGCGGGACACATCACCAACCCGCACGGGAAACCGGTGAGCAATGAGAGCACAGATTAGGGGGGATGAGATCACAGCTGGGGATGAGCTTGAGGAGAAAAAGCAAGCGGTTAGGCAAGAGCAACCGCGGTTGCAAACAAGGGTCGCGTTGGAGGTAGTAGGAGTAGTGGATAGATTGAGGAGATTGGGTCTTGATCTGATTGACAAGTCCAGTGGAAAGTTGCAGGGATGTGGGGGTGGGGATCAAAGTGGGTGCAAGGGATAGAAGTAAGTCCAAATTGATTTGTTTGACTCCATCATCCTTATCCAATTGAGCCTCTTGGGGGACTTGACAGTCCTGCCTGCCAACTTGTTTGTTAGAGGTAAGCCAATGAAAAGGGTGATGATGATGACAAGAGATCAAAGATGAGGATGGGGATTGTTGGGAGATTAGGACAACTTTGTTGTCCTGGTTGTCTTTTGGACAATTGGGATGGGATGACCAAAAAGGGGATTGAGGGAAGCCAATTGGGGGTGCTGGTGCCGGATAGAAGCCTGCGAGCCGAGCCAGTCTTCATCCGCGCGTTTGCCAAAAGGGTGGATAGCAGCACAAAGCAAGGGCAAATTGAACATAGGACCGGGCACTAGGAACCCAAGAGATGATCCTAGACAACTAGGAGAGTGGGAGCTGGAAGTTTGGGAACTGGATATGGGAATTATTGCGGATCAAAAAGTTTTTTTTTTCTTTTTTGGATCTAAATGGAGGATATAGAAAAGTTCATAAAAATTTTACTTTTTCCGTATTGGTCCAGAAGTGTCCCAGATCGGGCACCACATCTCTGGCCAACTTACAGACTGTCCCTAGTCTGCATCTGAGTATCTTTGATGATATATATAATATAAGAAACTGAGGAATTGAAACAGAAAAACGCCCGTTTGATCTTGAGGGTGATTGAAAAGGGAGCTTGATCCATCCAAAGAAAAGGTCTTGGAAGTGGCTGAGATAAAAGAATGAAGAAGGCGTCCCAGATTCTCTCATATGTGGCATACAGTAGAGTTTCACGGCAAAATGCAGCAGATGACCCCTGGTGATGCACAATTGGGAGGACTTACTTCTGGAACAAGTTGCCTCTACAAAAATGAAATTTCTTGACCTGATCAGCAGAGAACCTTCTGGCAATCTGAGTACCACCCAGCCCCTCCAAAACATATGATCCACCTCTGACTTGATGGACCACTCAATAAGGACCATTCCAGCGGTTAGATAAAAGCTTTCCCCACTGAGTTTCCAAGGATCAATTATAAGCTAAGACTAGATCCCCAGGATTCAAGGGATCCCTGATTTGATTGGAGTCCTTATCCTCCCAATAATTGACTTATTTTTCTCCTGACTCCATCATCTTCTGATAAGCTCTGTCACAAAAATCTTCACTTTGCTCCAGTTGCTTGGATCTGGCAACTAATAGATCAGTGGTGGAAGAAACCTTTTCCCATGAAATACCTAAGAAAGATTCCATTTCCAGATCAAGAGGAAGGAAAGCCCTTTGTCCAAAGATAATTTCATAAGGTGAGTAGCCAGTGGTTCATTTAGTTGAAATTTGATTGGAGAAGGGGACCAGAGGAAGAAATTTGCAACAATTCTTTCCACTTTCACCAGCCAGCTTGACAAGGGCAGCCTTCAAAGGAGCATGGCCTCTTTCCACCATGCCTTGACCTTCAGGATAATAAGGAGTGGTCACCCTATGTTGACCAGGAAGAAATTGGATCATTTCAGCCAGTTTGCCACCAAACTCAGAGCCACCATCAGTTGAATAAGATTGAGCCAAGCCATAATGCATTGTCCAAGTCTCATAGAGGAAGGCTGCTACTGATTCAGAGCTGAGGTTCTTAAGGAATTTTTCTTCAACCCATCCAGAAAAATCATCTCTAGCCAATATGAGGTACTTAGCTCCACCAGCCTTAATATGAACCACATCCATACCAATCCTTCCAAAACAGTGGACTCTCCAGTGGGATAAAAAATTTATTCTGGGCGCATGAGATCACGTTTCTGACATACTTCACAACTCTTGCACCATTGAGAGACTGATTTCTTCAAGGATGGCCACCAGAATCATTTGGATATTTGACAATAAGTTTTGGTTTCCCCACATTGACCAAGGCCTTCATGGAGACTTTCAAGGATCAAATCTTGTTTAGAAGGGATGATGACAACAATAAGAGCACAAGGGTTGCCTCTTTTCATAAGCCTAGTACCTTAGACAAAGAAATTGGAGGACTTCCTTTTGAGTGATTGCAAATCTTTAGCAGAGAGCTCAGGAGGCCTTTGGGGAGTGGAGAGATACTGCTCTGATTTAAGCCAGAAGCCTTGTTGGAAGCCAGAATAATCTTGAGAGGAAAAGGTGAAGACAGGACAAATTAAGGGTTCCTCCTTGTTGAAATCCACTCCAACATCCAATTTTTCATCTCCAAGAGGGCGTCAAGATCAACCATCAGGCATGGTCAAATATTTTCCAGGCCTATGAAAAATATCGAGAGAGAACAACTGGATGAAAGCCACCCAAAAAGTCATTGGAGTGTTTGGAAGACTGGGGGGATTGATCATTTTGATAATGGATTGTGCATTGACTTGTAACTCAAAGTGTTGACCCCAGAGAATAGTTTGGAGCTTTTTCAACATTTGGGCCACACCACAAAGTTACAGTTTTGGCTGGGAGTACCTGGATTCCACCTCTGAAAAAAGAAGAGATTCATACAGGGCAGGACAATCCAAACCATTTTTATCTTCCTGAGTAAGGACAGCCCCAAAAGATTGATAACTAGAGTCCACAGCCGGCTTGATCTTGCCAGCCCTAGGTCCATAAGTGATCTTCTTCAAGGCAATGTCTTTTCCAACAATTGTTTTGAGCATCTGAAATGATTGTTCACAAGCTGGGGTCCAAAACCATTCTGCATCCTTCCTGGTTAAGCAATGCAAGGGAATGCAAATTTTGGATAGAGAAGGGATAAAGATCCAAACATAGATTAAAACACCTAAGAAACCTCTGACTTCAGTTGGATTGATGGGAGTAGGCCAAGAGAGAATTTTTCTGACTTTGGATGGAGACATCCTTCTTCCTTCCTTGCAGACCACATGACCAACAATTTCCAAAGCAGGGACACAGGCAGCCAATTTGGATCCAGAGACAGTGAGACCAGACTCCTTGATTTGAAACAGGATCCTTTCCAGAGTGGTTGCATATTCCCAGATAAATCAACGGATTCCTGAATGCCAGGGTAAGAGCTCATTGTTATAATCAGAAACTGGACCTTTAATCCCACCATTGTCAATAAAGATACCAGCATGATCAGGGATTTCATCCTGGAGGATCCAAACCATCTGAGCCTGATAGACTGCAAACAAATTGGTGGCACCTTGAGGTAATTGAATAACTTGGAAACGACCAAGAGGAGTATTGAAAGTAGTGAGAGGACAAGAAATTGGATGTAAGGATTTTTTGTCATAGCCACCCATAATGTCACCTAGACCAAAGCAAGCTCTCCCAGAGAAGGATTCAACAAATTCTTCAGTAGCAGGGGGAATACCAGAGTCTTTAATAGTAACCTTATTCAGAGGCTGGAGATCATGAGCTATTCTAAGTTTACCATTACTCTTGAGAACACCCAAAACAGGACTGGAATAGCTAGAAGTTGATTGTTCATATAAACCGGTTTGGACTTGTTCACAGACCAACTTGATGAATTCGTCAACTTTAGCAGCAGCAATCGGGATCTTCTTCTTTTGCCAGGAATCATGTTCTACTACAGGGATAATGTAAGGGAGGCCATAAGATTCTTTCCAGAGAACTATCTCTTCTTCACAGAAAGCAATAGATTTTTCCCTAAGGGCTAAGACATTTTTGATCAAATTCAACTCATCAGGAAGAAGCCATCCATCTGGACCAAAGTTGACCACTTTCAGACGTTCTTCAGTAACACAAAAAGAGAGGATGAATGGACCAGTAAGAGATTGAGGTAAACCACAGTAAGGATTGCGGGATAGAGGGGGGCGCATAAGAGGATGGTTGAGGTTGAGAGGCATTGGTTGGTTGACTGGTTGAACCTTTTTTGCAACTAGTTTATACTTGGTGGCAAAAGAGAGGAATCCTTTCTTCCTCCAAGCATTGACCAGTGAGACCTGACTACGAAAACTGAGGCCAAGTTCCAACATCTTCCAAGTTTGATGTTCCGCCTTGTCCTTGAAAGGTGCCTTTTCCATAAAAGAGGATCCAAAAGCTAACACATTGCTCACATGTGTGGCACAGGCTTGAGTTTCAAAAATGACAGTAGTAAAGGCCCCTGATGGTGCACAATTGGGAGTACTTACTTCTATCCCACATTGGCTCCACTTAAGACCATACTCCTTCATACCAAAACCACCAATAAAAGAATTGAGATCGGGATCTAGTTTAGAATCATTGCAGAGATTCAAAACAAGAGTAGAGGATAATTGATCAGGCTGAAGGGAAAAAGGAAAAGAAGATACAACAGACCCAGAGAGAGAAGATATATTTTTGGAATTTTTTGATTTTTTATGTTTTTGAATTTTGATCTTATTTGGATGAGGAAGAGATGATGAGGAAAACAAAAAATATGCCTCTGAGGCTGATGTTGCTCCATAAGTTGAAGTCTCAGGCTGAGAGGAACTACAACTATCAGTAGGATCAACTATTCCAATAAAAAATGAGGCTGATAGGAATGAGAGTTGTCCTTCTGCTTTCCCTTTAGAACTGTTTTGGGAGAACAACCAGGACAATCTCATTCCCAACAACCAGAATCCAAGGAACAAAGCTGAACTTCAATTTTTCTGCAATCAGCATCAGGGAGAAGGATTCTCTCCCCAACTTGATCAGAAAAAATCAGGGTAGCACCAAAATCCATTAAGAACGTTCGGCCCAAGATCATAGGACCTTCCAAACGAGTGATCCAGAAGTGAAAAGTTCCAACAATATTTCCACCAATTTGAACAGGAACATCCTCAGCAATACCAAACAGTTCACATGACTGATTCCCTATACCATAAACCACAGAGGTAAAGCTGACCCTTGGGCTAAGCTTAAGTTTGCAGGCCATAGCATCTGAGATTAAGTTGAGCTGAGAACCTGAATTGACAAGAAGAGAAACTGTTTTAGCCAATTCACCAAGATAGCAGGGAAGAAATCCAACAGGGCAGGAATACAGATTGGCATCTGAAGGGGGATCTTTTCCACCAGAGTCCTCCATCAAAGTTCCAGAAGAGACCTTCAATTTGTCTGGACCAATTTCCACATTTTGAAAAGAAACCCATTTCTTCATGCCTTCAGCCACAGATGGAGAGATAGACAGCAGTTCAGCCACAGACAGATCAAGGATTTTGAGATCAGAAATTTTCTTTAATACTCCTTCCACAGCATTAGGGTAGTCCTTGGAAATGCCCCTCTCA
The DNA here is from genome assembly GCA_025617555.3 of Puccinia polysora. Lineage (NCBI taxonomy): Eukaryota > Fungi > Basidiomycota > Pucciniomycetes > Pucciniales > Pucciniaceae > Puccinia > Puccinia polysora. Next base: position 1,328,843 of record CM062632.1, on the reverse strand, counting down.
AACCAAACTTGGGGCTGGGTGGAGGCAGGAAGATCAGGTGAGGCAGGTACTGGAAGAGGATCAGAGGATTGAGGGGGTTGACCATATTGAAGAGGAGGAGAAGGATCAGAGTGGTCCTGGAACCTTTCCATGAGTGGTTCCCTTTCTACTTCCATTTCTTCCACATCAGAGGAAGGAGGCTCAGGCAAAGATCAACGTTTGACAGGTTTTCAAAGGATTGAAGATTGAACAGGAGGAGACTTGTGAGGTTTGGGTTCCTCATGGCGTTTCCTAGCTGGATCATATTGATAAGCACCAGAGAAGCTGGAAGAAGTGATAGCTGGAGGATTCCAAGGTTGAAGAGTGCCACAGGATGATCAAAAATTCAAGGAGACCAGAGATGCCTTCTTGGGAGTTGGTGGTTGGTAAGAAGCCACCACATGACGGATAGGACAAGATGAGTTGAAAGGGATCAAAGCACCATTAGGAAGAAAGAAATGATTTCCCTTCTGCTCTACTAATTTCTCCTCCTTGTCATTCTGGAGTTCAGGACATCTACCAGTACCATGCCCTTCTCTATGAGAGTAATAGCAGACTAAGGTGGATTTAGGAACAGAATTAGCAGGTTTAGGGGTAGCTAAAGAGGATATTTCCTGATCTATTTTATTCTCAAAGGCCTGAAGTAGCTTAGTAATCTCATCTATGGTGGCAGTATCCTTATTGGCCTGAGGGCTTGATTTAGGTCTGCAATTTGCTTCCATCTTGTTCATGATTCCGTTGGATTTTTGGAAGGAAGGAGCATGGACTGGTTCAGTGATCCTGGGCTTTTCCAAAGTTAAAGAAGTTTGAACTTTCATGACTTTGTCCACCACATTCCTAAGGACCAGAAAGACAGGGAGTTTGAATCAATTATCCCTAGTAGTGATCATGGATCCAGACTTGAACAATTCATCCCTAATCCTTTCCTGCACTCCTGGAAAAAAAGATTGGAAAAATCAAACTCAAATTTTGTCCACAGTGTCAATGTGATTGTTCCTGATAAGATAAGACTGAATAGTATCCCAAGACTTTCTGAAAGACAGATAATCAGAGGCTGAAGAGAAACCACCATTGGAGATCCATTGATAAACCAGAGCATCCAAGTCCTGTAAGGTAAACCTTGCCACATCTATTTTCCCCCAATAAGCCAACATAGCCTCCTTCAAGAGCCTCCAGTTACAAGTTTCAAATCCATCAAACGATTCAATCACTTCCATAGCTTCATCAGAGGAGATAAAAAATTGTAACTGATAGGCCATATCATGTTCCCTTGCACCATCCACTTCAGCAGCCATTTCATAGGAGTCCAAAAATTGTTCCACGTTTGTTCCATTGAAGCCTATGTTCTTGTTCTTGGGTTTGATCTTGACCATCTTGGCCTAAAAAGTGGTGGAGGGAACAGATTCCATTTTGAAGACAGAGTTCCTAAGGGGATCCAGAAAGCAGAGTTCCAAGGTGGCTCACAAGCGTGGTAAGGGTAGAGTTTCACAAAAAAAACAAGAATCCTGCCCAGATGGTGCACAATTGGGAGGACTTACTTCTCCAACAAGTTGCCTCCACGGAACAGATCTGGATGATGACAAAAAAAAAGAAAAAAAAAAGATAAGGATTGGATTGGATTTCAGAGTTGATTCTTCATGTTGGGACTGTAAATCCCAAGGTTGCTGACTTGATCCCGGCCCGGGGGACCAAATGTAAGACTCAAAACGGTGCTAGCCCGTTGCAGTTCTGTGGAGGGGAAAGGTGCTGTTTAGGCTGCCCTCCTGAGTGTTACAAAAATATTTAAATGTAACCAAGATCAAGGTCCAGAACCTGGTAAATGAGGAATCAAGTAGTAAAGGATAAAGATGATATTAGTTTGGTAGCAATGGAACAGAACTATCTGAGACAAGATTATGTGGGAAAAACTTGGACAAAAGAAGCTAAAGTTTGTTTAAAGTTCAAAGAACAAAGCTGTTGCATGTAAACAACGCCCACAAGCTAATAACTATGGTTTTCAGCAGAAGATTGGGGATGATCAAATCAAACCCAACCAACCTCCAGGTTCTCAATGAACCTTCCCAACTCTCCGCAATCAAGCGCTTGAAGGGTACCAGATAACTGAGGGTGGCTGTAGAAGAAAAAGCACTATGTTTAAGAAGCTCTAAAAGCAAACAGTAAACTGATTTGAAGCAAGGATAACCTCAACACTTCTCAAGGAACTCAAGAGTAGGCTGGCAGAATGCAACTCCAAAAAAATAAGGGAGGTATAACACTCCAGGTCTTAAGCTTAATAAGACCTCTTCAATCAATCGTGATTGGCTCCAGAAAGATGATCAAGGAGGGATCAAGACCAGTATGGTCAGAGAAAGGGATCAAGGAATGGTATTACACACTCAAGAATTCCAACAGACCAAATTCTCCTCAACCGGCAAGGCTATTGGTTGGTGATAAGGATCAGGCCACAGAGGGGCAAAGACTAAGGATCAATGGATCAGGGGGCAATCATAGATATACCCAGGATGAGCATGAGGATCAGATTTCAATGATAACGGGGGGACACATGCACACCCTCCCATGGATTTTTTTTTAAAAAAAGCAGGGGAGAGCCACTCCTTTTATGGGCCATGGGTCCCTGTAAGCTATTTACAAGTTATGACACACATAGAGCTGAAAAAAAAGCATCAATCAAAAAAAAAGTTTTTTTTTTTTTTTTTTTTTTTTTTTTTTTTAGGATTTGATTTAATTTGATCATTGGAGAACAATGAAAGGACAACTGAAAAAAAAATCAAAAATTAAAAAAAAAATGAAATAATAAAAGGAAATGAATGAGCAGGGATGAAAAGGGACACCAGCCCATGCCAATGGTGGGCATAGGCAGGTGAAGGGGAGGTGACGGGCCGCGCGGACAGGCTGAAGGGCCTGGGCAACTGCTGGCCCGCAGATGAATGCCAGCAGGAACCGCGGGGTTGAGGGATGACCGCACAGTCAGAATCCTTGAGGGGCACGGGACACCTCACCAACCCCCGCGGGCAACAGAAAACTCAAGCGGGAAACCGGTGAGCAATGAGAGCGCCAATTGGGGGGGATGAGATCACAGCCGGAGATGAGCTTGAGGAGACAAAGCAAGCGGTTAGGCAAGAGCAACCGCAGTTGCAAACAAGGGTCGCGTTGGAGGTAGTAGGAGTAGTGGATAGATTGAGGAGATTGGGTCTTTATCTGATTGAAAAGTCCGGTGGAAAGTCGCGGGGATGCGGGGGTGGGGATTGAAGTGGGTGCAAGGGATAGAAATAAGTACAAATCAATTTGTTTGAATCCATCATCCTTATCCAATTGAGCCTCTTGGGGGACTTGACAGTCCTGCCTGCCGACCTGTTCATTATAGGTAAGCCAATGACAAGGGTGATGATGATGACAAGAGATCAAGGGTGAGGATGGGGATTGTTGGGAGATTATGAAAAATTTGTTGTCCCAGTCGTCTTTTGGATGATTGGGATGGGATGACCAAAAAGGGGATCGAGGGAAGCCAATTGGGGGTGTTGGTGCCGGATAGAAGCCCGTGAGCCAAGCCGGTCTTCATCTGCGCGTTTGCCGAAAGGGTGGATAGCAGCACAAAGCAAGGGCAAATTGAACATAGGAACAGGCGCTAGGCACCCAAGAGATGATTCTAGACAACTAGGAGAGTGGGAGCTGTAAGTTTGGGAACTGGATATGGGAATCATTCCGGATCAAAAAGTTTTTTTGTTTTTTTTTTTTTTTTTTTTTTTGGATCCAAATGGAGGCTATAGAAAAGTTCATAGAAAATTTTACTTTTTCCGTATTGTTCCAGAGGTTTCCCAGATTGGGCACCACAAGGGGCCATGTTGGCATGTTGCCTGGAGGAGTGAATTGCCAAGGGATCAATGATACTGCTGATGTTGCAAGGGGCAACGTTGGAGGTGAGAACATAGTCCCACCCTGGCTTCACCTTTGTAGAGCGGTTGGAAGTGGATTCACAAGGAAAATTGGAGGGGGGCGTAGTGGTAGTTGGAGAGGGAGGCTTAGGCAAGATTTGGACAGTGGGGGCCAAGCAGGCATCTTCTAATTCCCTTTGAATCAAATCCTTGTTGACAGTGTCGCCAAAGGTGTGGAATACAGAAGAGGACTTCTCCTTTAATAGTTCCAAGTTTGGAAGTTATTGATCCCTTCTGTCTGTAAACCCTGAGTGCAACTGTTCACCCTTTGACTGAGAGATAGAAAATTGAGAATAAAGATCCTTCCAAAACCTATGGCAACCAATGATCCTTCGTGATCCAATCCTCCATGATACCCAGGTTGAGGGTGCGGCTTAAGTAGCCTACCCCTCAACCCTAACCTAAGTACAACCAGAAAAAAGCAAGAATAATGAAATACAACCCCTAAGCACAGAACCCTAGCATCAATCCTATTCTTCCCATCCCATAATCCACAACCCATATCACATATCCATCCATATTACCCGCCTGCCATTACGTCCACCCGGTTCATCCTTCTCATGATGCGGCGCCCAACTTGGAGCCCCCCACACATGTTGGTATCTGTCCGGTGCGCCATTCCAGATATCCAAGATATATCCGCGTCTTGCAAAGCACAATTCATCCAATCCAATCTGATCCTTCCATCCTGTTTCTCCAGATGCTGAGCCCAATTTGACTGCTTCTGAGCCCGCAGAGCGACTTGCTGCAGAAAAGCTGCACCCAATTCTGAGCGCGCTTCCCCTGCTGAGCCCGCCACTACTGCTGAGCGCGCAGCGTGAAGCCTATTCCAACTCGCGTCTATAAAAGACCACCACAATGGATGCAAGGTGTTGGTAAAGCTTGTAGAATGTGAGTTTGATGTTGGCGTGGAGAGAGGAATTGTTGAGGATGGAAGTGCCCAGAAAGGATCCTTCAACAAAGCAAACTTTGTGACTGGTTAGGATTTGGTTATTGGCTGTGAGTACTTCAAAGTTGTGGGGTCCTTTTGCGTATCCAAGAAGGATCCCCTTGACAGCTGTGTCACCAAATTTCCCATCACGCTTGTGTTTTGGAAGATTAGGATAACAAAGGCAGCCAAAGGGTTGTAATTGGCTTAGGTCAAACAGTTGGCCAGTCCAAAGCTTGTGGGAAGTCTTCCAGTCCAGGGTCTTGGTAGGAGTTAAATTCTCAAGGAATACAGCGGTAGTTACCATGTATTCACAAAAGCAAGCTGGCAGCCTAGCCTCTCTGAGAATTGTCCGGGATTTCTCTATAGTAGTATGATTTCCTCTTTCCGCCACAGGGTTTTGCTGTGGTGTGTAGGGTTTGGTGATTTGAGGTTGAATTCTGTTGGCTTGTAGAAAGTTCCAAAATTTGGTGCTGTTGAATTTGACGCCTCCGTCAGTGTGGATTTTGGTGATTGGATGATTTGTGTGCTTGTTCTTTGCATGAGCACAGTAGTTTTTGAAGTGTTTGAGGGTTTCAGATTTTGATTTCAGTAAGTAAATAGTTTTGTGGCCTGTGTACTGGTTGGTGATCTTGAAATAATATTCAAAACCATTGATCAATGGTGGACTGATACATCCTCTGAGATCCATGTGTAAAGTATGCAAAGGACAAGGTGCAGGAGGAACAGAGGAAGGAAAGGGCAGAGAGGCGGACTTTGACAGGCAACAGGATTCAAATTTGATTTTCAATTGTGGTATGTCAAACATCCGGCTGAGGACCTCATTGCAAGGGTGTCCGGCTCTGCAATGAAGCCTCAAATGGTGATTGGCAGAGACTTTGAGTGCAATTATTTTTTCTCCAGGAGCTAGACTTTTGTCACCAATCAAAGTAAGAGGGACGCTGCAGGTGCCATTCACAATATAAGCGTTTAAAAGGACCCTTCCTTGGTAGGTTATGTCAAACGTAGATTCACCGGTACGCTGGATGTTGCAGCCCTTTTTGAAGAGTTGTCCAAGACTGATTAGAGAAGCCAACAGTGTAGGAACGTGAAGGGCATTGATTCTTATAGAAGCTCTGTTAGGAACAGAAAAAAGTATTGTGCCCTCACCAACAACGTCCAGATGATTTCCGTCCACCAGTCCAACCATGGAGCAAATGTGTTTGTACAATTGGAATGAGGAAGCGTTGCTAAACATATGGTGGCTTGCACTGCTGTCAAGGAAAGCTAGACTTGAGGATGGTAAGTAAGTGTTGCAGGTTGTGAAGCAACTGAAACCTCTTGCCACAATTTTCAATTCAGGGTTGCTTTGAACAACGCTGACAGTTTTTGCATGATTGGTTTTCTGACTTTTGGCTTTATTTCAAAGCTGTTGGCATTTTTTCTTGCTGTGCTTGGTGAGTGGATTATGGACCCCATTAGAGCAGGTTGGATATGCTGCATAGAGGGTATTTTCAGATTTCATTACTCCAGTCGGCGCGCTGGAGCCTCTCATATTGTTCTCAAGCGTATCCTTAACCATCTCAACAGTCAATGGTCATTTTGTATACAGTAATTCTTTTGTGCTAGTGAATTTGGCTGGAAGTCTGCTAAGCATGAATTCAGCCACAAGGGATTCCTTCAAGTCTTCTCCAATAGGCTTTCCAATTACCAGTCCAACCAACATCATCAAGCTAAGATGGTTGTTGATGTTGGTGATGAATCCAGCCAGATTGTTTGACTTGTAGGTAAGCGCCATGAAATCCTGGTACACTTTGGATTGATTGTCATCTGTCTTTGCTTTGAAATAGTGAGAGATTGCAGTCCATATGATGGTGGGATATTTGGATTCAAATTCTTTGGTGAATTGGTTATAGACATTCTGATCAACGTAGCATCCAAGTATTCCCGCTGTTCTTGATCTCTTGGCAAAGAAGATTTCTTGTTTACTGGGATCCTCAGGAGGATTTTGATTGAAGAGAGAGTGACCAAGGTTGTTTGCCAGAAGATAATGTTTGATTTTGAACTTCCACAGTGGATAATTGGAGGAGTTCAAGATTGGTAGTGTGGATTTTGCAGAGGAATTGTTTATGATGATTAACTTGGGTCAATGCAGCAGTGGAAGCTCTGGGCTCATAACCTAAAGAAGAAAAGCGCCTTTGGACCAAAAAAAGAAGAAAAGCACCTTTGGGTCAATGCAGCAGTGGAAGCTCCGGGCTCATAACCTAAAGAAGCAAAGCGCCTTTGGACCAAAAGGGTTTGAGTCTCAGCAAGACAAGTTGATGAAGATGAGGAGCGCAAGATGAAAGCCAACCTTTGGACTACAAGTGTTTGAGTCTCAGAAAGACAAGTTGATGAAGATGAGGAGCGCAAGATGAAAGCCAAGCTGATGACAAGAGCAGACAGGATTGAGCAATGATAGATGAGGGAGATAAAACAAGCAGTTGTTGAATGAATTGCACACCTTTGGACCACAAGGGTTTGAGTCTCAGCAAGATGAGTTGATGAAGATGAGGAGCGCAAGATGAAAGCCAACCTGAGTAACAGAAAAAGTGGAGAAATTGAAAAACAGTGAGTTTTGGAATGTGGAAAGGATAAGGAAACAGAACAGAATGGACAGGAGCAAACCTGATGACAAGAGCAGACAGGATTGAGCAATGATAGATGAAGGATACAAAACAAGCAGTTGTTGAATGAGGAAGTGCAATACAAGGAGGTGAGAGCACCAGTTCAAATAACAATGTGAATCTAGGTTAAGCCTCAAGTTTGAATACATTGTTTGTGCTGCAGTCATCTGCTACGCAGTCACTCTGAGTTTCAACATCAATATCCCCAAGTCATTATGCTTGAAATACCTCTGGATAGAGCAAATGCAGCAAATACTGGCCAAGTTTCCAGTATTTACAGGTATCAGATTTCCCTATCTTTTCATTTGGAATTGGTGTTTGAATCATGGTCTGACATTACATACTATAGATGAATCCACTCTCTGTATTTGTGACCTATTGAGGTTTTTCTCCAGATCTTCCAGAGGTTGCATTGCAACATGGACCCAGGTTGAACAGAACCCAAAACAATTCAATATTGTACCAGAAATCAGCTCTTATGTTCTGATATCTTTATCAATTAGTGAGGGCACCATCAAAGGGGTTGATTTTGAGAGAATCCTCAAGTGGACATTGGTAAGAACATTCATCTTCTCCTCCAATCAAATTCTGGGAATGAAAATAGGACAATTGACGTTGCTCACAATTTTCAATGATTTCCTAGCTTCCACAAATGAATTGGTACCCAGAAGTCAACTCAATCCTTGTCTTGGATAATGCTGCTATCCGCAAAGGTCCACAAGTAGCCCATTTTTGCCGTGAAGCCAGTGTCAAGTTATGGTATTTACCACCCTACTGCCCTGAGCTTAATCCTATTGAGATTTTTTTTTGTCAAATTAAATAATAACTTTGTCAATCACAAAGCCTTTGTGCAGCTCCCAATCCAATGAAGATTATCAAAGAGTGTACTTTAAAAGTGATCACTCAATCATTATGCTCAAAGTTTTACTCAAATTGTAATTACCAATTCCCTCCCGCCCATGGCCTTTCTGAAATTTACAATCAATAATGTCTTCCCACTTCTATTGGGCTTTGAATACCACCATACTAATGGGATTGATTTCATTTGAGCCACAATTTAAAAGCATCAAGCAATTGAACATTGGCAGATAAATAAAATAAACATACATCTGTAATAGGCATGGCCATGACATGGATTGGAGCCACTAATTATAAAAAAAATTGTGGAACTATCCCTAACATCCCTTCATATTATTATGCTTGCAAGCATCTTGGTGAATGTCTGGATGGCTCCGCTTTGAGGTATAGCTGTTCTCCAACGGCATTTGGATAATCTTGTCATACTCAATCTTGCCCTTTCCTTCAGCCACCAAATAGCTAGCACTTGAGCTACTGGGAATAGCCAAAACATCCTCCTCATTCATATGCTTGTTTGCTTCCAAGATGGGAGAGGAAAAATCTGAGTGCTTTTTGGCTTCAGAGATGGGTGATGAATATGCTTTCTTCAATTTTCCCTTGAACCTACGACATATATGGCATGTAATAAATGTTAATTTCATTCTATTTCATAAAAAATGAAGTCAAATGATACATAAAAAATCCTCTTACATAGTGTATTCACTATCTGCTTTTTAGTATAAGCGGGGTTTGGTAATACCAGGTGGTTTTAGTGATTTGTAATAGATACAGTATTTGTCTGATTAATAAGTTGCACTAGATCAGATATCAATGGCCCCCAACTCCATAAAAAGTTCATCATACGCACTTTCACAATCCATGTGGCCTCATTTTCACCCCAATCAATGATTGTGCCAGTTACCAATACTTATCTTCCCACATGGAAAATACAAAATGCATGGGCCAATACACTCCTCTTTATGAAAAAATGGATAACAAAAACTCAAAATGTCTATGTGTCTAAAAAAAGACACATCACCATTAGTTTTTTTTTTGATTTCCCCTCCCAACCCCAGCACAAGCCAAAAAGATACATACCTGGAAGTCTCAATTGGTATGATGAATTGTACACCTTAACATTTCCTCCTGGTCTTTAGATTTTGGTATATCTTGTCTTGAAGTTACAATACCCAGACCGTTCATTGTGATCTTGTTCAAGTTGTCAATGCTCACATTGTTTGTTGAGCCTATGTTGCAGGGCTGCCCCAGTGTGTAATAACTTACAAATGTTTCTTCATTTGGGCGCTTCATCAGCCTAACTGTTGTCGCATATGTGTTACCTGCCCTCACACATTCATTTCAAGATGTATTTGAAGCCATACCAAAGGAAATGTCTTGGGGGTTTCCTTCACTCAAGCCACCTACACCAATGGAAGCAGTACTTGAAAAGTAGGCATACTGAATGTTTGAAGGGCTTGAGCAAGATTTATCCTACAAAAAAAAAGGTGTACAAAAGTGGTCAGCTGTTGTTTTAAAAATGTGTTTGCAATTTTCAATCACTCATGGCTGTATGCTTTGACCAACCTCTTTGTGGACATCAACCAACCCATGAGCAAATTTTGGGTGAGAAGGTTTTCTGCCTTATTTGTTCATTGGATGTAAATTCAAACAAGTGGATGGATTTGATTTTTACAAGACAATTGGCTGAATGATGAAAACAACAATGGGGTGAATGAATTTTTGAGAAGAGAGGACAAATCCCGCCTCATTTAAGGTGTTTGAAATTGCTTCCATTTTACAACTTCAATCTACAAACACATAAATACAAGCAACTTGACTTGCCCATGAATTTCCTTGGGTGATATCCAATTGCAAAGATGATATCAACTATATTGATGTTTGTCTTGAAAAAATACCAATGGCTTGCGTAAGGTATCACTTCAGTCAGCTGGGAAATGTCTCAGTGTATCGTTTGTTTAGATAATCTTCAATATAAACACAACAGTATCCAATAGGTATTGAATCAAATATCAACATGTCCTGTAGACAAGTCTGTATCAGAGGGCTGATATGGTTCCTTGAGCAAGTCACTGATGACTTGCCATTCATCATATTGAATGGCAACACTATCAGAGAAGTCTGTATCAGAGGGCTGATACGGTTCCTTGAGCAAGTCACTGATGACTTTCCATTCATCATATTGAATGGAAACACCAATGCGGACATGAGAAAGTTTCCAATGACTTTCCATTCATCATATGTGTTGTGGCAACACCAACACAGACATGATGTTGTTGGGGTACTACCTAACACCATATCCAAAATCACTTGGATATGGACATGCCTGAGTCAGAGGAGAGAAATTGCCATTTTTTCATCACTCAAACAAAGCAAGTGTAAATATTCCAAGGGCAGAGTTTGATTTAAATTATTATTTTGCACATATTTTGGTAACAAAGCCATATGGACAAAACTAGCAACCAGGAAAAGCTAATCAAAGGAATAATCTGGAATGGAGACAAGGGACCAGGGATCAAACAGTAGGAATACTACAAAAAAAAGTGTTTACTATATTTAGTTACACCCTTGTGCAATTTAGCAATCACACCTACGGTCAACCCAAGCTCTTGGATTTGGCTTTCAGTAAGCCAATCCTTGCCAAACATTCTATAATTATTGATGTCATTGTTTATCAACTTTTCTAGCACCATCTCTTTTTTTTGTTAATCCCCACAAATTCCACATAATCTGCAATGTTACAATGATCACCTGAGTCCAACAAAGGAACCATGGGTGATGATACATGGTTGGTTGGACTATTACCACCACAATGGCAGGCTTTTTTAAATGAACAAGTTAAAAATTTGAGGCCCAGTGGCAGAGAGGATAGAGAGACACCTGGGACCTGCTTGGCCTGGTATTTTCCAATGTGGTGTCAGAACTTTTTGACAATGGGTATTGAAATTTCAAGTGCTTACTAGGTCTGAGGCCCACTGTTGGACATTCTTGGTTTTTAGTAGAATGTAATGTTCAGGGTCCAATGGGTGAGGATATACTGGAAAGCATTGATCATATGAAATATTTAATTTGTACTAGGAAAAAATTGAATTCATGTGAACCTTGATGGAGCTGAAGTTGGGGCCGCTATCTTCATACTATGAACCAAAATGAACTTTGCAGTCAGCTGGATGTGTTCTGCATTTCTAATAATACTTTGACTTTTTCAAGAATTTGATAGGTTTTCACCATGGCCTTGGAAGGAGCTTGATTGCTTGGCTTGGCGTGAATTCATAATGTAGCATTGATGAGCTACTAACTTGGCTTTCTTTGTATTAGCTGCTTCTTCATTGGGGTTTACCATCTTCAGGCTGATGCCTCCATGGCAAGTTGGAAACTTGGGAAATTCATCAAACCATGAAAGAAAGGATAAATCATCTTTGAGCTGGGCTGGAGAAGTTTTTTTGAATACCTTTGATTTGATAATGTATCACAACCAGTGAATCTTGGGGGGAGGGGGGTTGGAATTGGAGCCATCAAGAATTAGGTTACCTATTGAGTAAATATTCTTGTTGAATTTGTTTGCAATGAGACTCTTGAAGGCATCCTACTGCATTATAATTGGATCAAAGGTGAAAAAATATTTTTTTGTTGCTGTACAGGAACCCAGTTTTTAATCTTCTTTTTCCTCTCTGGTACATAAAGGAAAAATGAAATATGGAATTCAAAGTTAGAAGAAAAACTCAAAGGCGTTGGCGGTGTAAAGGAGGCGTGGTCATTGGAATTGGATTTGGTGGGTGTCTCCTCGGTGGAGTAACAATAGCGGGATGGGATTCAAGGTTATTGAATAAATGAGATTGGTAGTGGTATTGGCATAGGTCAAGGGTGACATGTCTGGGTTCTGAAAAGCTGGCAAGATGATGAAACAACACAAAAATTAGTGGCTTGTCTAGTGTAATGATCTGGATTTTGAATTATTGGGAAGGGGGGGGGGGATAGAAGATGGCAAAGAAAACAGAGAGTACTATTTCTGAGAAATCCTGGAAAGGCCCATGCTATTTCATTTTATAACAAGATGGCCATTTTTGCTTCAGTCGTGGGGAATAAGGTGATCCAGAGGCAATGATATCTTATTGCAAATAGATTATGAGATGAGGATTTCAGATGAGTGAGGCAACATGCAGCTGGGGATACCAGGTGCAGATGGCAGAAAATTTCCAAAAGAAATGACAAAATAAAATTATAAAAATACTTTATGGGATGCAAGTTTCATTCAATTGAGCAATGGGTCCAAGCTTTTGTGAAAAGAGTATATGTATTTTTTTTCTTTTTATGGGGGACATTTGAATTTTGCATTTTGCATGGGCCACGGTAGGTATATTTGCTAGGTGATAAATGAGGAGGATATGATATTTATTTATTTAAGAGCATCCCCAACTGTTGGAGAGCGCGGCTCATTAGGTAGCAACTTGCTAGCCAAAAAGAATAGCTAGCAAGCAAGTTACTGTGCGCGTTTCACAGTTGTCCACTCCACAAGGCCGCGGCAGCTAGCTAAAAACCCAAACTGCACAACCGTGTGCGGCATCAGCGGCTTGCTAGCTAGGTCCCCCACTTTGTTGCAACTCAGCCTTGCAACTAACTCATTGTGGCGACTCATTGTCAAGGAGGGAAGGAGTGGGGGAGTGGGGACTGGGGGAGGGGGATATTGGTGGGGGCAATATCAAAGTTGGGATGGTGGAAGGGACATATGAGGGTGGCAGGGTGGGTGGGGTATTGAAATATTGGATATGCAAGAGATTTCAAGAAGGGGAGCTAGCAAGCTTGCTAAAATCTGGTAGATTTATGGAGATCAGACCCAACTTATGGAGCTTTCTTGCTAGCAAGCCCTTATTTTTGCACAATTGTGAAAATTTCTTGGTAAACTTAGGTAACAAGCTGGTTTACCAAGACAATTGGGGATGCCCAAATACAACCAAATCAGTCAAGACTTGCAAATGATCAGTATTGAAAGATAAAAACAGGATTGGTAGGATCAATAAGGATCTTGACATGTTGATGCATATGTAAATACATAGATATTCAAGTTGCATCTAAGTTAGTATGTACGTAACACAATACTTATGCTCATTGAACTGATGAACCTGATGATGGGAATGTGAACAGGTTGAGAGAAACTTCCAGAGGTTGGATGGAGGATGATCACCAAATCTGACATGACCAACCTGTTTGTAAGTGCAAACATTCACAATCCCGCACCAGAGTACAAACCTATCATGCCGCAGTGCCATCAAGCGCTGTAAAATGTATGTATTGAAATAAGTGAATATGTATGTACACCAATGGAGGCATGGTTCACACCGTGGGGTTGAAACTATGACTGTCTTACAGAGTTGATCTCTTGGATTTTGAGCCCTCAATCTCATTGCTCTCTTGAAAAAATCATAGCAAACCTTGAAAGCAAAGATCACCTGTTACAGGAGCGTGCGTGACAAACCCTCTTTGTAAGACTCTGGAAATTTCCCAAATGGGGGGCAGACTATGTTTTGTCTATTCACACAATCTATTGACACGATGGAACTTTTGCTAGTGATGTTTTTTTCAATCTGCCACAGGAGTTTGGATAGTCTGCTGACAGAATGTAATTAGTCAAACTTTGATTTTTGGTTCAAGTGGTCACAACCACATAAAAAGGCCCTTCTTTAACCCTAAAGCAAAGCTTAGTCAAGAATTTTTTTTTGGTTACTTGTTTTGTTACCTTCTCTTGTTGATTTGGTGTCTGGTCCTGCTTCTCCCATTGGCAATTGGAACCTGATTAAAAATTGCCAAGACTCTTGCACTCTTGTATGATGCAGGCCCCAGTTGCCAGGACATTGAACCTCTTGACTGAACAGGTACGGCACCATCATTAAACTGCTTCTGATGACAAGAAAATATGTGATGCCATACTGGAAGATTTAAATCAGTGTGAAAAAGAACTTTGATGATTAATCAGAAGGGAAGGAGAGCAAATAGCTTTCCAGGAACATCAAATAGAGGAGCAAGTTTGTCAACATCAAGAGGCAACAAGCTTGACTGGAATTTCCCAAGATTTGTTTGCTTCCTCCAGCTGGTATATCAAGTTTCACAGCTATACTCCCTTGGTCTCAGCACCATCAACAATGCCAATGGACTCATCAGATCTGATAAATAAAAATGGTAAATTGGGTTTAAGGTACCAAGGATTATCTTTGCTTGGCTATTAATGAATAGAGTATTGCCCCCAAATTTGGGGACTTATTGGGATTTAATGATTTGGATTGAGAATGAAAAATTTGGGGGCTGATTGGAAGATGATTTTTAATTTTAAAATAAGATCAGAATCAATTTAAATATAAATTTCATTTTTAATTTTCAAGGATTAACTCAAACACAATATAAATTCTGAATGAATCAGTTTTGGGGTGTATAGCATTTAGAACCTCATTGTAAGCAATTTTGTAATTTTTGAATGAAATTTGGTTGTCATTTCTTTATGTGACCACTGCCCTTGTTGAGTGGCTGGACCTGCTCCTTGAAAATGCTACATATCTGACCATGGATGAACACTGGATCCTCAAGATAAAGGCCAACATTTGAAATTTCCTGAGCTTAAGATTTTTGATTGTCAATTAGAAAGCCAAATTTACTGGAAAATGTTTGAAAATCAACTTGAAAGGGAGGCCATTTTCATCAGGATCAGTAATGGTGGGGATGTGGGGAATTGCAACCAGCCTTCCTGTTTAATCACCAGTTGCAATCTTTGCAACTATAAAATTCCTTGTCAATCTGAAAACAATCAAGCAAGTTCAATTGCACAGCACAACTTTACAGTCCATGTTCCTCAAAATAATTATAGGGGCACCAACTTTCAGAGTCTAGCTATGAGGAGGAAAGTTGGGAAGAAATAATGTGTTGAGGAACTCTTTTTTGTATAAATTTTGAGTATCATCTTCAAGAGAGTCATGGCTGTAATAAGTCTTCATAGTTTGGTTTCTTCATTTCCAGGGAGAGAATTCAGTAGCAATTTATTTGTGCTGTAAACTGCTTTATTTTTGCAATATAAAATAACACAGTCCATGAGATAACCCTTTTCAAGGTAGCAGTGGTGCAAGTTTGGAAAAAAAATTAATTAATTTATTCAAAGCTTGATCTTCACTACAGCCATGAATAACCTTGTGATCAGGAAGAAAAATTTTGTTTGAACCCTGTTGTTATAATTATGGCCAGCAATTAGCTTAGGCAAATGAGCAGTATTTAAAGCAAAAGAAATGCTGGACACTGTGTGTCAATAATGGCTAATGGGGCTCTCACAATGGGGCAATATGTTTGATGAATTTGATTGGATGATGAATGAATGATGGAAAACAGCAGGGAGAAGAGCTCCTTAAGTACAAAAGATTGGCCTCTTGTGAGCCCATGATACAACAAGCCAAAGGGCAAATTTTCCGCCCCAAAAGAGCTCTACAGGCTCTACAGGCCTTGTTACTTGGTTTGGACTGCATCAGCCCACATGGCATTAGTCCCTGAACCCTTACAACCAGACTATTCCGGTCCATTCTTGTGTTTCCACCGTTACGGGGCTGAACCAGCCAATTGCTGTTCAGTCCCTTAGTTGGTTGTCTATTAAAACCGGCCCTGATGGCATCATTACCCCTGTTACGGGCTGGTCGCCTCATGCATCCAGCCCCTGGCCCCTGAAATGGGCCAGGTGGGACCCAGGGCTCACCTGGGTCCGGTTTCAACCTCACATGGGGGGGTGTGACCAGCGGACATGCTGTCCCCCCCTCTATCTCTTACAAATCCCTGGTGGGGGCGGTCAAATCCCCTCACCAGGGGCCCTGGGGGTCAATACCCCCAGGGCGTCGTCATGTAAATTGGCCTGGGAGGTGATCAGGCCCCCCCAGGCCCATCGCTCCTCCCCCTCGGTAAAGGGGGGGGGAGAGCGCCCCTATCTGGTTTGGTCGCATTGACCGATCAATGGTGGGGGGGTGATGAAATCCCCCCCACCTGCCGGTCGCTACTCTTGCGGCCGGCGCCGCCACCTCCTTGGGCAAGGGGGTGGTCAGGTCCCCCCTGCCCTGACCGACCGCCTCGTTGCGGCCGGCCGCTGGCTGGTTCAACCCAGCCAGCCTGCCCCCTCCCCCTCGCGACGGCGAGCAAGGGGAGGGGGAGCGAGCCGGGGCTGCAAGCCCCGGCTCCGCGGCGCTGGTCGCCGGTCGCGACCAGCCGGGCCCGCGCGGCATTGCACCGCGCGGGATCCCTTGGCCGCGCAACAGCCCCGCGCGGGCCGTCGGGCCCCGCGTGGGCCATGCCGAGGAACACAGGCGGCCCCGAACGGGCCGCGACGCGAGCAGCGGCCCCAAGCGGGCCGCGACACGGGCGGCAACCCTAATGGGCCGCCCCAAGCCCGAATTGTGAGAAAAGACTACTTTTGCGGGCCAGCCCGTCTGGCCAAGTATGTCCAAAATAAACCTTGGGCCCAATTATGCCCATACAAGCCCATCTGGCCGTATTTGCCCATATACCCCATCGGGCCCGTTAGGGCCCGTGTACCAATGGGTCTATTTCACGCGTTTTGAGGCCAGTTTCCCCAACTCTGTTGCATCCACATGGGCCCGTATGGTCCGTGTGTGTGTCCAATGGGCCTCAGAGGCCCATTTGTGCATCCCATTTGGATTACACTTATACGTAGCACCCGCGTAAGTGCGTACGTATTTTAACACACCCCCTTAATCCAAAAGGGGTGACATCCGCATATTAGTCACAAAGCCTTGATGCTTGTTTCTGTCTAATGCCTTAGTCAAGATATCTGCAATCATTGCTCCAGTGGGCATGTACCTCAACACAATCTCATTGCAGTTAACTGCGTCGCAAATATAGTTATAGTGAACATCAATATGTTTTGTTCTTGAATGGAACACTTGGTTTTGTGCCAACGCAATGGCACTCTGGTTATCAGAATACAACAACGCAAACCCTTGTGGTTTATGTGTATCCTCTAAGACTTTTCTCAACCATTTTGCTTCCTGTGAAGCTGCTAAGTAAGCTCTATACTCAGCCTCTGTTGATGAAAGACTTATTGCCGACACCTTCTTGGACATCCATGACACCAGATTCTTACCTAAAAAGAATATAAAACCACTTGTTGATTCCCTAGTGTTACCATCTGCCCAACTTGCATCGGAATAACCAACCAAATCAAAGTTTGCTGACTTTGTAAACAACAGTCCCAGACTGTGTGTTCCTTTAAGATACCTCATAACTCTCTTAAACGCTGACCAATGCCTCATGCTTGGCTTCTCTAAGTGTTGCAACAAGACCCCAATTGCAAACGCAATATCGGGCCTTGTACACTGCCCCAAATAATTAAGCGATCCAACAGCTGACCTGTAGTCATTCCCTGATTGAACAAACTCCAGATACTCCTCATCTGTAGACTTCTCTAAACGAATGTTTGACTGCATGGGAGTACCAAACTCCTTTGCATCCTCTAAGCCATACTGCTTAAGAAGAGCTTCAACGTAATGGCTTTGGTCTAACTTAATACCATTCTTGCCCTTACTAACTTTCATTCCTAGCACCTGTTGTGCCAGACCAAGATCTTTTATCTTGAACTCCTTTTTGAGTGTCTCCATGACTCTCTCTTTACCATCACCAATAATGATAATGTCATCAACCCATACGAACAAAATTGCATCCTTTCTCACAAAAAGGCAAGGATCGGCCTCAGACGTCTTAAAACCAATCTCTATCAGTTTCTCACTCATGGTGTTATACCATGACCTAGCTGCTTGCTTCAATCCATACAGGGATCTACACAGCTTGAGGACATATTCCCCTTTATCTGCCAAAAGAAAAGTTCTAACACAGATTTTCTTCATGGTTTCTGGTTTAGTCTCTACTAACCATTCACGAAAACCATCAGGAATCGACATATAAACAGTCTCCTCCTCTCCAAGTTTTGCATTCAAGTATGCCGTTACAAAATCAGCTTGTCTGATTTCTTCACACAACTCCACTGCCAGAGCAATGATGTACCTGAAGGTGGACAGCCTTCCAGTTGGTGAGAAAGTTTCTTGGTAATCAATACCCTCTCTCTGCTTGAAGCCCTGTGCAACACATCTAGCCTTGAACCTTTTCAAAACTCCATTTGTGTCAAACTTCTTGTTTAACACCAATCGAGACCCCACAATGGTCTTTCCTTTTGGAACAGAATCCCGCTTAACCACTTCAAAGACACTATTATTCTCTAGAGAATCAAATTCCTCAAAAATAGCACTCTTCCAGTTGGCTCTCTCATCAGAATTCATAGCTTGGCCAAAGCTATTTGGGTTAACCCTGTTACCCATTTCTGAACTCAACTCCAGGACTTCATTGAGCATACACTTTTCCTGAAATGTATCTTCCTCATATCCTGCTGCAGCATAATGGGATCTCCACTCCCCGTACCTGTCAACCGGTACTCTAACCCTACCACTCCTTCTAACAGGAGGTGGAGGCTCATCAGGTTCTGATTCCACAGAATCACCTGGAGCGGGTACTGAACCCTCTTGTGGCACGTCTGCCACCTCGTCATCTTCTGGAACCACATTTTCCACAGCTTTTGCTGGTGAAATAGGTGCTAATTCTATTTCTTGTTGTGGCTTAATCACAACGACATCTTCACTCCTTTTGAGTGGAAAGGTACTTTCGTCGAATTTTACATCCCTGCTACGGATAACCTTTCTTGTCCCTGGACAATAGATCCTATAAGATTTACTTATTAAATCATAGCCTACAAGTGCCCCTGTTCTGGCTCTAGGGTCTAATTTTCCGACCATTTCATTATGGTGGACACTATAATACACCAAGCAACCGATTGTTCTTAGGTGTGATGTTTTGGGGTACAACTTCCAAAACTGATAATGGGGGCACTTCCCATTAACACTTATAATGTTGTGCAACAGACACACCATGCACATCAACTCAGCCCATAAGAACTTTGGCAGACCAGATTGAGACATAATAGTTCTGACTTTGTCCAGTAAAGTCCTATTCATTCTCTCAACTATTCCATTATTTTGTGGAGTACTTGCAGTAGTGACTATATGAATGATACCATAATCTTTCAACAGCCTCCCAAAATCTTTACTCACGAATTCACCCCCTCCATCGGTAATAACCCTCTTGATCTCCTTCATCAGACCATTCTGTTTCCAGACTTTGAAGATTACAGAAACCTCCTCTGTGGTCTGATCCTTAGATCGAATTGGTTTAACCCAAACATAATTAGTTGCAGTATCAACTAAATTGATGAAGTATCTTGCCCCACCAAGGGACTCTGGAGTGAATGGCCCTGCCAAATCAATGGAAAATTCCTCTCTAGGAACATCTGTGTGATCTCTACTCTTAGAGAACACATTTCTAGTCTTAGCCCCCAAGGTACAACTCTCACAGTTGCTGTCCTTTACCTTATGGCCACTTCTATTGTGAGAAACAGTGCTCAGAGCTGAGAATTTGAACAAGCTTGCACACAGAAGCTTATTCCGAACTTGTCCACTAAGAACAGTTCTCCCATTCATATCAATAACAAAACTATCTCCTTTAAGATAACGAATTTGGAAACCTTTTTTCCATAACACCCCAAGAGACAAAAGGTTGTAAGGCAACTCTGGTACATAGAACACTTTATCAAAAGTAATTTGGAAACCCAGTTGATTTGCAAGAATAACTTTTCCAATTCCTTTAATCTGAATTGTTCTGCCTTTCTGACCAATATTTACAACCCCATCATAATCACTAAGATTTGAAAATAAATTTGGTTCAAAAAACATGTGATCTGTACAACCAGAATCAATCAAAACAAGAACATCCTCCTTCAATCCTCCTAGTAGGAAAGAAGCTTTATCAGTCACTGATAAGTTCTTATCTTTGAGGTTAAGATTACTCACTTCATAATCAATCAAGTCCATTTCTTAATCCTCATCAATTTTGGCCTTCTTGTTGGGACCTTCTTCCACAACAGCCTCTTCAATTGGAGCATCCAATGCCACCATTGCAACGTTTTCAGTTGTGAGATTGACCTCCTTGTCATTTCCTTTGGACTTCTTCCTTTTCTTGGCCTCCTTGCAGTCCTTAGCATAGTGACCCTTATTCTGACAATTGTAACATAAGACCTTGGACAAATCCTTTTTCGCCTTCTTGCGAGATTTTCCAGTCTTTCCAACTAGGGCTGTTCCAGAACCCCCCTTCATCTTGAATTGAAGGTCATCCTTTTCAATCCTTTTAAGCACATCCTCCTCCCCAGGAAGAGGATCCAATTGAGAAATGATTCTGACTAAGGAATCAAACTCTTTTGGCAGCTTTTGAAGGATTAAGAGTGACAAACACTCTGGATCCATGTTAAGTCCAGATGACTTGAACTTGGCTATACTAGACCTAGCCTCTGCCACAAACTGTTTACAATTCGAATATTGTAACTTGAACAGTTTATTAAAGGCTATACCCTTCTGGTGAACAGAATCACCAGCATACTTGGACTTAAGCAGCTTCCAAAGGATGCTGCCCCTCCTCCTCTCATCTTCCCTAAGAGTATCAGCAACCCATTTCACATGATTCTCATCAAGATGCCTAAGGATCAGATGGTAAGACTTCTTCTCCACTTCTGAACTGATCAGAGTGTCATCTGCATCCATAATTTCCCCACAGCAGATGTTATCCAGCTCACTATCCATAAGGACAGCCCAAGCATTATAGTTCTGACTATTCAGAACTATTTTAGTAGAGCTAACATCAGGGATATAGGACATCTTCTTGGAAAACTTGAGGTCTTTGAGGTTCTCCAAAGTAAGGTACAAAGGTCTAGATTGCTTGGAAGTAATGATGATGTTGGTACTAATAATGTGTTATAATTATGGCCAGCAATTAGCTTAGGCAAATGAGCAGTATTTAAAGCAAAAGAAATGCTGGACACTGTGTGTCAATAATGGCTAATGGGGCTCTCACAATGGGGCAATATGTTTGATGAATTTGATTGGATGATGAATGAATGATGGAAAACAGCAGGGAGAAGAGCTCCTTAAGTACAAAAGATTGGCCTCTTGTGAGCCCATGATACAACAAGCCAAAGGGAAAATTTTCCGCCCCAAAAGAGCTCTACAGGCTCTACAGGCCTTGTTACTTGGTTTGGACTGCATCAGCCCACATGGCATTAGTCCCTGAACCCTTACAACCAGACTATTCCGGTCCATTCTTGTGTTTCCACCGTTACGGGGCTGAACCAGCCAATTGCTGTTCAGTCCCTTAGTTGGTTGTCTATTAAAACCGGCCCTGATGGCATCATTACCCCTGTTACGGGCTGGTTGCCTCATGCATCCAGCCCCTGGCCCCTGAAATGGGCCAGGTGGGACCCAGGGCTCACCTGGGTCCGGTTTCAACCTCACATGGGGGGGTGTGACCAGCGGACATGCTGTCCCCCCCTCTATCTCTTACAAATCCCTGGTGGGGGCGGTCAAATCCCCTCACCAGGGGCCCTGGGGGTCGATACCCCCAGGGCGTCGTCATGTAAATTGGCCTGGGAGGTGATCAGGCCCCCCCAGGCCCATCGCTCCTCCCCCTCGGTAAAGGGGGGGGGGAGAGCGCCCCTATCTGGTTTGGTCGCATTGACCGATCAATGGTGGGGGGTGATGAAATCCCCCCCACCTGCCGGTCGCTACTCTTGCGGCCGGCGCCGCCACCTCCTTGGGCAAGGGGGTGGTCAGGTCCCCCCTGCCCTGACCGACCGCCTCGTTGCGGCCGGTCGCTGGCTGGTTCAACCCAGCCAGCCTGCCCCCTCCCCCTCGCGATGGCGAGCGAGGGGAGGGGGAGCAAGCCGGGGCTGCGAGCCCCGGCTCCGCGGCGCTGGTCGCCGGTCGCGACCAGCCGGGCCCGCGCAGCATTGCACCGCGCGGGATCCCTTGGCCGCGCAACAGCCCCGCGCGGGCCGTCGGGCCCCGCGTGGGCCGTGCCGAGGAACACAGGCGGCCCCGAACGGGCCGCGACGCGAGCAGCGGCCCCAAGCGGGCCGCGACACGGGCGGCAACCCTAATGGGCCGCCCCAAGCCCGAATTGTGAGAAAAGACTACTTTTGCGGGCCAGCCCGTCTGGCCAAGTATGTCCAAAATAAACCTTGGGCCCAATTATGCCCATACAAGCCCATCTGGCCGTATTTGCCCATATACCCCATCGGGCCCGTTAGGGCCCGTGTACCAATGGGTCTATTTCACGCGTTTTGAGGCCAGTTTCCCCAACTCTGTTGCATCCACATGGGCCCGTATGGTCCGTGTGTGTGTCCAATGGGCCTCAGAGGCCCATTTGTGCATCCCATTTGGATTACACTTATACGTAGCACCCGCGTAAGTGCGTACGTATTTTAACACCTGTATATCATTCAGAAAATCTCTAACATTGAATAAGAAATCCTGGTAATCAGGATCAAAAGCAGCACACATATTTGAAGTGAGGTGCAAAAACTGGAAATGTCTCCATCAAGAAGAATTGAAAAAACTTGCATCAAAAATTTGGGAATGTGTACATTTTTGAACAAAAGGCAAAATTGGACTAAAGTCACCACCAAGAACCATTACTTTTCCTCCAAAAGATAGGTTGGAATCCATGAGGTCTTGATGGAGCCTGTCACCCAAGTCAAGATCATTCCTATGACTCATAGGTGCTTCATCCCAGATTATCAAAGAAGCCTTTTTGAGAGCTTCACCTTTTTGAGAATTATTTGATACTCTTGACACAGAGGAGTGATTTAACCTCAAGGGAATTCCAAAGGTGAGATGAGCTGTTCTTCCATTTGGTAGATTCATGGCAGCTATTCCACTACCAGCACATGCCATAGCTATTCTTCTAGATTATCTGATAGAAGCCAGCAAGCATTTATATAGGAAGATTTTTCCAGACCCACCAGGTCCATCAATAAAGAAGTAAGAGCACCATGAAAAAAAATGATCACCTGATTACAAGTGACATACCAGGTCACAAAGGGCCCCTTTTTCCTCAGGTATGTCACTTGTAATCAAGTGATCATTGTTTTTTCATGGTTTAGGGTTGAGAGGAATTGCATGCATTCATTATCTGATCAAATACTTGCTTCTGTCTATGATTCAGAAGAGAAATGTTTTTCAATTCTGATTCATTTATTACAGAATTTTTTTCTTCCTCAAGGATCCCGTTCCAGTTTTTCCTTGATTCCTCCACTGATTGATCAGGTCTTGGAAGATTAATAAAAGCTTCTTCAACATTTTCTCCATAATTTTGAAATACAATAGGTGTTATGGCTTTTAATATTTCATTGGTGAGAACTCTTTGATCTGTGATTTCAGAACAAATTCAATCATAAATCATCAAATTGAATGAAAAGTTCCATAGGTGTTGTGGGTTTGAAGGATGAAAAAGTCCTAAAAGCATTCTAAACAAAATCCTTAGGTCAGAATGTCCAAGAGATTCTGCAGCTTCACTGTCACACAACCACCCCACTTAATATAGGGCAATCTTAGATGATTGTTAGCGCAAGGAAGAGGCTGAGTGCAAGCAAAAATGCAAGGTAGCAAGGCTAACTGAAAAGTGCAAAATGATTATTTGGTGACTCAACAAACAGCTAGGAAAGGGAGGTTTTCCAATGGAAGGAAACTAAATACAAGCCCAATGTGATGACTGGATTTAGAAAATGCAAGAAAGTATGAAATTAACTAACTGAGGAGACAATCTTCAGGCAGGTGACACAGCCTTTATAAGGTAATCCAAAGGTGACTAGATACAACCTGATTGATGGCCAGCTACAGTTAAGAGGAAATGAGGCAATGAATGACATGAACAGAATGGGAAATGAAATAACAATACAGTTGTTTCCAAGGTTGTAGCGTAGGTGCAAGACAATAGAATCTGAGTGTACAATGGGCGTAATGGATGAGACAGGAAGGAATGACCTGTGAAGGCAATGAAAATGCAAAGGTGTAGTTTATGGAGGGTAAGGGACTAGTCTATTTGCAAACTGTACAGTTGATGTGGCTATCTAGGCATGGGTGCAAACTAGTGTGAGTGCATGACCAAGAATGAAATTCCAAGGGCTGATGATAACCAGGGTAGAAGAGCAAAGCTTGAATGGATGGTTGACCGGTATAGATTTCACTGCAAGATTTGCAAGTATATACTGAGTCAGTCACCAAGATTGGAGGGTTTTTATGCAAGCCAGAGGTGGTAAGTGGAAGGCACCATTGATGTTGTGCTTTATTGGTTTCACGTTTGTGGACTGAGGTAGATGGTACTGAGTAACAGGATATGTCAAAGTGATGAATAAAATAACCCTTAACCTTGAGGCATGACAGTTGCCCAGGCATAAATCCGCAAGCTCCTGCAAGCATTCAGATGATTTTCCCATTGATTCCAAAAATTGTTTTACCTACTGTATACCCTTTAGTTGATACTGTATTTCATTACTTTTAAATAAAAATTAATTCAACTATGTTGTCAATCTCATCCCATTGTTGCAAGAATTGCATTTGTCAAAATGAGAGATGTGTCCCTAGTACTGCCGTTTGGGGTCTCCAAGGCAAGTGCGGGTAGTGTTGCCTTTGGAAGGTTACTTGCACGTTTCCTTTAAATACCAAACTGGTGGTTGATACCCCAGTGGCGTCCACAATTAAAGTTAAAAGTCAAATATCTGTCCCTTGAGTGAATTACCATATTCCTCCAGAGCCAGAGATTGAATTCTTAGGAGTAAAAAACCTAGGTAAGTAAGACTAGAGACTGAATGAATGGGAAAAGTGAAAACTAATATGATTTGACTATTGCTCTTCATAGTATTGCCAAGGTTGCAAAGGTATAAAACTAATATGCCACCACTACCACCACCTTATATTGGACTGTTGGCCAAGTTTCAGGCAAGCCAAATGAATTCCAAGGCCCAAAGCAAGGTGCAAGGTGAAGAGCAAGCTGTAGTGATAACCAAAAGAATGGATAGAAACAGAGGGAGGAAACAGGACAGGACAGGAGGAAATGAAACAGAAGGGAGAGATGGAGCAGAGCAAGAGGAAAGAGTTGGAATAGACAGAGATGGGACGGAAGGAGATGTGACAGGAGGGAATGTGGTGGAAGGCCAAGGCAAGAGGGACCAAGTGCAAGTTTTGGTGCTGATTGAAACTGATGCAAGAAAGTTGACTGGCAACGTTGGAGAAGGCTTTTTGTGGGGCCAAAGGAAGAGGCCTTACGAAGAACTCTTGGAGGAAGGTAGATGGAATTCCCGGGAAAAGAGGGCTTGGACTTTAAAGTGCAAGGAAATCTTTGAGAAGCATTTAGTCACACAATTCCTTGTGTTTTGAGAAATGTCAAATTTAATAAATGATGGAGATTTGGACAAATTTAGGTCAATGGTAGCGGAGTTTACAAAAAATTGGGAAGAGGCGGAACAAGAAATAACGGAAAATTTGTAATTTTATGTATTTTAATTTTATTATTTATTTTATTATTTATTTTATCATTATTACTTTTTTCATTTTTCATTTTATTATTATTATTATTATTATTATTATTATTATTATTATTATTATTATTATTATTATTATTATTATTATTATTATTATTATTATTATTATTATTATTATTATTATTATTATTATTATTATTATTTTTATTATTATTATTATTATTATTATTATTATTATTATTATTATTATTATTATTATTATTATTATTATTATTATTATTATTATTATTATTATTATTATTATTATTATTATTATTATTATTATTATTATTATTATTATTATTATTATTATTATTATTATTATTATTATTATTATTATTATTATTATTATTACTATTATTATTATTATTATTATTATTATTATTATTATTATTATTATTATTATTATTATTATTATTATTATTATTATTATTATTATTATTATTATTATTATTATTATTATTATTATTATTATTATTATTATTATTATTATTATTATTATTATTATTATTATTATTATTATTATTATTATTATTATTATTATTATTATTATTATTATTATTATTATTATTATTATTATTATTATTATTATTATTATTTATTATTATTATTATTATTATTATTATTATTATTATTATTATTATTATTATTATTATTATTATTATTATTATTATTATTATTATTATTATTATTATTATTATTATTATTATTATTATTATTATTATTATTATTATTATTATTATTATTATTATTATTATTATTATTATTATTATTATTATTATTATTATTATTATTATTATTATTATTATTATTATTATTATTATTATTATTATTATTATTATTATTATTATTATTATTATTATTATTATTATTATTATTATTATTATTATTATTATTATTATTATTATTATTATTATTATTATTATTATTATTATTATTATTATTATTATTATTATTATTATTATTATTATTATTATTATTATTATTATTATTATTATTATTATTATTATTATTATTATTATTATTATTATTATTATTATTATTATTATTATTATTATTATTATTATTATTATTATTATTATTATTATTATTATTATTATTATTATTATTATTATTATTATTATTATTATTATTATTATTATTATTATTATTATTATTATTATTATTATTATTATTATTATTATTATTATTATTATTATTATTATTATTGTTATTATTATCATTATTATTATTATTATTATTATTATTATTATTATTATTATTATTATTATTATTATTATTATTATTATTATTATTATTATTATTATTATCATTATTATTATTATTATTATTATTATTATTATTATTATTATTATTATTATTATTATTATTATTATTATTATTATTATTATTATTATTATTATTATTATTATTATTATTATTATTATTATTATTATTATTATTATTATTATTATTATCATTATTATTATTATTATTAATATGTTTCAAAAGGTAAAAATTTTGCTTTGGAATAAATGTAGAGAATCAAACAAAGGTTGTGGGAGAGAAACAATTTTTTAAAGAAACTGAGAAGGGGATAGGATAAGATGGAATGTGAAATGTGATGGAATTAATGAGATGGGATGGAATGGAAGTGAAAAATGGGATTGGAAGGGATGGAATCAAGGTTGGCAGGGTTTGCAAGGGTACTTTTCATGGAATTCTCAAACCAAATTGAAAGAGTTGCAAAGGTGATGGGCTGGTTCCCACAAGGTGCAATCTTTGTTGGACTGGAAGCCAGTCCATTCAATAAGTTATTGAAGTTTTCCTTTGCGTAACCTGGAATCCAGAATATGGCTTACTTCCCACTCCAGATGATCTTGGAAATTGACTGGTTCCAGAGGGGGATGATTCTTGCCTGGGTATAGGACTCAAGCTGGCTCTAGGAGAGACACATGAAAGACCGTGTGGATAACTTTCCACTTTGTGGGTAAGGTAAGTTTAAAAGTGTTGGGAGAGATGACTGATTTGAATTTGAAGGGGAAAAGCTTTATTTTAGAGAGTTTTTGGGTTGGCCAAGTACTGAAAATGTTGCAAGCATTGATCCATAACTGATCCTCTACTGCAAAGGTTGGAGCCATAGTGCAAAGTTGGTCTGCTTGCTCCTTGTAGCACTGGTTTTCTGCTTTGAGGTTGGTTTAAATTTGTGATTGAAGGGATTGAATGTTATTGAGATAGTTGGCAGCAGGTTGAGAAGGTGCTACATGAATAGATGCAAAAGTTTGATTTCTACCATAAAGAGTCTGGAAGGGATACTGTTTGGTGGAGGAATGAGTGGAGTTGTAGGCAAACTTGGATAGTGGGAGCCATTGCGACCAGTCTTCCTGATGATAGGAAACATACATTCAAAGATACTGTTTGAGAATCTGGTTGACTCTCTTGGTTTTCCCATCTGTTTCTGGGTGGTAATCAATTAATAAGTTGCAAGTGATCTTCAAATATTGGAATAGCAAGGTCCAGAAAATAGAGGCAAACAAAGATCCATGATCACTAACTATATTATCAGGAAGACCATGTTTTCAAAATACATGTTCTATGAATAAATTAGCTAAGTATTCCAAAGAGGCAGTCAAATTACTGCAAAGAAATACAGCCATTCTTGAGAAGCAATCTATTAATACTAAAATAGAATCATAACCACTAGAAATAGGTGATTGAGAAATAAAATTCATTGAAAATGAGTGACAAGTAATAGGCGGTATTGGAAGTGGCTGGAGAAGCCCATACTTATGGTGTTTTGAGGAATTGTTACAATTGAAATCATAGCACACGCTAACATAGTCTTTGAATTCCTTGGTCATATACAAACAGCCTCCTTAGCTCAGAATGTCCAAGAGATTCTGCAGCTTCACTGTCACACAATCACCCCACGTACTATAGGGTAACCTTAGATGATTGTGAGCGCAAGGAAGAGGCTGAGTGCAAGGGAAAATGCAAGGTAGAGAGGCTAACTGCAAAGTGAAAACTTATTATTTGGTGACTCAACAAACAGCTAGGAAAGGGAGGTATTCCAATGGAAGGAAACTAAATCCAAGCCCAATGTGATGACTGGATTTAGCAAATGCAAGAAAGTATGAGAGAAATTAACTAACTGAGGAGACAATCTTCATGCAGGCAACACAGCCTTTATAAGGTAATCCAAAGGTGAATAGATACAACCTGATGGATGGCCAGCTACAGTTAAGAGGAAATGAGGCAATGAATGACATGAACAGAATGGGAAAGAAATAACAATACAGTTGTTTCCAAGGTCATAGCATAGGTGAAAGAAAATAGAATCTGAGCGTACAATGGGTGTAATGGATGACACAGGAAGGGATGACATGTGAAGGCAATGAAAATGCAAAGGTGTAGTTTATGCAGGGTAAGGGACTAGTCTTTTTGCAAACTATACAGTTGATGTGGCTATCTAGGCATGGGTGCAAGCTAGTGTGAGTGCGTGACCGAGAATGGGAGTCCAAGGGCTGATGATACCCAGGGTAGAAGAGCAAAGCTTGAATGGATGGTTGACCAGTATAGAGTTCACTGCAAGATTCACAAACATATACTGAGTCAGTTGCCAACGTTGGAAGGTTGTTACGCAAGGCAGAGGTGTTAAGCGGAAGGGACCATTGATTTTGTGCTTTATTTTTGTCATGCTTGTAGACTGAGGTAGATGGTACTGAGGAAAAGGATATTTTTAAGTGATGAAGAAAATAAACCTTAACCTTTAGGTGTATCACTTCCATTTTTGTTTCCAAATGATGATCATCCTTGAGTAGACCCTTTTCCAAGGCAGCCTCTCTGAAAGTTGTATAATAAATTAAATTTACCTAATTTAGATCATTGAAAGAAGTTAAAAAAACAAAATTATTCAAAAAAATCCAAGAAAACAACTCTCAGCATCTGCATGATAATGTGTATAAATCCTTTCTATTGAAAAACCTCTCTGTCTTGACCTCCATTTTTTTCTTTGGGGATGCCATGTGAGATGTTGTAAAAATTCAAAATATTTGATGTTCCTGGCATGAGGTTCAATTGAATTCCTTATTAAATATTCTTGCAGTATAGTTTTGAATGGGTTGATCTTTGCACCACTTCATCCAGGGCTTCAACAGGTTTAAAAATGACTTTTTTGGTCAGGCAGGTGAATTTGCAGTTGTATAACAGCAGGTGAGATAGCAGGAAATTTAAAGGAAAAAATTCTCCAGCATTCCTCAGGTGCAGCAACAAACCTTGAATTCCTAAAATGGTTTTTTAATCCAAGTTGCCACCAAACCCCACAGGAACATGGTCATGGCCCTTATACACATATTTTTAGAGATATTTTACTTTGGAGATACCTGCACATAATTATACATTGATGTGAGATTGATACTCTACCAAGAGATAGAGATTGTAAAAGAAAAACCAGGAATTATAAATTAGAGGTATTCTTTGGTGGTGGATTGTAACTCAATCTTGGCTTCTTTGATAGAAAGGATAGTAATTTTCATCAATGATGGTTTTGGGGCAGAAGGCTTTGGGGTATTTCTTTCTGCATGTACCATTATACATGCAATTGGATTTAAGGCTTAAAATAAAACATGGTCCACGTATTGTTTGTCTCTTTACTTGTTGAAAAAGATGAGTCTTAGTGTTTTCATCAGGAACCTCTGCACAAAAAATAATTTCAATGTGTTCAGATGTTCTGGGCTTGCCATTATGACGCAGGATCACCAAAATATGAGCATGTGGAAGGCCTCTCTTCTGGAATTCTATGATATTAGTGAATCCAATTTTGGTTCCAAAGATCCCATCCTTGAATATTTCATTACGGATAATTTTAAATTTTGAGCTGGAAACATGTGTTACAATATCTGGCCTATCCTGTGCTGTTTTTCCTGGAAAAAGATTGTTCAGAATTTTTGGCCATGCTTGGTTACATGTGACTGTTATAAAAAGATCAGGCTTTCCAATATGCTGAAACATTGAAATAGAATCTTGATAACAAGCCTTCATGTCCCTTGGGTCAAATATAAATGATTGAAGTGGGATAAAATAACAACCTAAGAATAAGTAAATACCAAGTTTTGCATAAGTATTGGTAGAAGATAGACATTAATCTCATATGAAAAATTGCAGAGAAAACAAATCACCTTTTCCCTGAAACAACTCAACACCACGATTTATTGCATCCACAAAACCACAGAAATGCCCAATACTTACATTATTTTGATGATTAAAAATATAGGATAATCTTTCTGTCTCAATTTGTATGTATTGGTCAAGACAATATTGTTGGAACAGTTGACCACCCCAGTGCAAAAGGGAATAATCAGAATGAAAAAATGCCAGATGATTTGAATAATGATTCATGGAAGTGAACATATTCTTTCCTGCTTAATCTTTCAATTCTGAAAACCAAAATAATTCACCATAAGGATGAAAAAGAACATAGTTCAGAGGGTCATAAAGTAGGCTAATTTAAATAATTCTCCTCAAGGAGCAATCTGAGTGCCTTAAAAAACCCTCTCTATGGGTCAACTGAACAGGATGATTACCTGTGTGCAATAATAATCCATTAAAAAAGATTAAATTTCATGATCTGAAACCAAAAGAATATATGAAATTCTTCTGGCCATATTGCAGCTATTTGGTCTCCTTTTTGTAGGTTATAAACTCTTTGATCCATATTTTGTGAAGATGGATCTGAAAGCCTGATTAATTGATTTGGACCCACTTCAGGAGAAAATACTTGAAAAATATCTATCAAACCATTATTTTGGTGAAAAATATCTTGAGTCCTGAGAAAAAAATCCTGTGCCACACATGAGCCCCATTGGTTCTGGTTGAGCAATTCATTTTCCCTGTCATGAATATAAATTTGGGGAATGATGGGTGATTTTTAACAATGGGATTAGGACTACCAATTTTGTGGTAAATTTTTCCTCTCAATTTAAAATTGTATATGCCCTTTGTATGGCAATTGAGGGAATTGAAAGTATTTTGGTCAACACCAATTGATGTTAAGGCAAAATTGGAATTTATCAGCCTGACATTGGAGAGCAGTTGAGGATCATGGGAATGATGATCCCTAGTACTAATCTTGAACATACAGAGAAACTCAAGTGGTGTTCTTGGATGTTGTAATAACACCTTCCCATTGCTAAATCACAGGTAGCTTGTCTCATTTTGGAAAATGATTGCTTGGAAATTTGGGCATGACATTGTGGGTTGTAGGCTGTGTGATTCAAAAAGATTTGGTTCCTCCCCCCCCAAGGCAACAGGATGGCTAATTTGTAATTTTTGAATGTTATCTTAAGTTTCAATCATGACTGGATTTTTTACCAATTTTATCAGCTCCATAAGATCAACTTGAAGGAAATTCTCTTGTGTTTGGCCTGCCAAGTATTGTTCAATTCCAAGTGATGCAGATTGTGGGGAACCATGTTAATTTTCATAGTTTAGTTGATCAACATGTTCATTATTTTGATGTTGATTAAGCTCCAAATGTTTGAAAGAAACATTGAGACCCTCATTTATGTGAAAAAAATGAGGGTGGCTTTCCACAGAAA
The DNA here is from genome assembly GCA_025617555.3 of Puccinia polysora. NCBI lineage: Eukaryota > Fungi > Basidiomycota > Pucciniomycetes > Pucciniales > Pucciniaceae > Puccinia > Puccinia polysora. Next base: position 1,296,408 of record CM062632.1, on the reverse strand, counting down.
TAGGAATGTTGGGATTTTGAGGAGTAGTATAAAAATTTTGGTGAGGAGGTGGAGGAAGGGCACTTGAAGTTGGTAGATTATAGAATAAATCAGGATGGGTAATTTTTTGAATGGAAATAGATTGAGGAGGAGGTGCAAGTCTATGATGATTGATGTGGTTGGCAGGGAAAGGTGGAAATTTGTAAAGATCAGGAATGGGATAATGATCAAGTGTTGATCTGGTATGGTATGGAGATGACAATGAAGAATTGTGCTTTCTATGAAGAGTATGGTTGGAAAGTTATTGTGGATGTGGGAATAAGTAAGAAGTCCCCATATGATGGTAATGGGAATCATAAAGAAAGAAATTTGAATGTGATTGGTGTAGTGAATTTTGAACCACAAATTAAGGGGGGGAGGACCTTCTTCTATGTGAATATGGAAATTGACTCATTTTTTTCTTGAATGTAAATACGGGAAAAACCTTGTTGGTTTTGATGTCTAGGTTGAGAGGGAGGGAAATGAAAGTGGGATGGAATTGTGTTTATCGAAATGTGCAATGCTAATCAAAAGTTTGAACCAAGTGAGCAATCAGTGTTCATTACATGTGATTTCCATGTCCTCTGTTCCATCTTCTCTGTTACATGTGCTGTCCTTGTTACATGTGTTTTAATTACATCTTATTTCCTTGTTACATGTGTTTGATCTCCTCACCTTGTTACATACATGTGTTGTATGTACAGCATTTAAAAAAAAGCAGAAAGAGAGAAAAAAAGCGGAAAGAGAAAAAAAGCAGACAAAGAAAAAAAAGTGGCTGAAAAAAAAAGCAGACCAAAAAAAAAGTGTACTGAACTGGATGCAAGAGGTGCATATAAAAAAAATATAAATAAATGAACACAAACACAATGAATTTGATGCCAGGAGAGGCAGGTGAGCTTTTTCAATCTTTTTATATTTATAGATTTCAACTACCTCACAGCTATGAGAACAGATGTACTTGATTAGAGAATGATGTGCCCTATCATCATATTTAATCAACTCAGTATATGATTTTCACTAAAGAAATCTCCACAATTTGTTCTGTGCTCTTCAAAGAAACTTCTAAAAATACTAATTGATTGACTCAGATGAATGTTTCCAGGTGATTTTTATAATTTTGGGTGAGAAGCATTATGATCATCATGAGCAGCAGTTAGTGGTCACACAGAGAAAGATAGGCTAAAGGATTTTGGGTGCCCTGCACCACATGAAGGATGATCTAATGCAGATTTATAGCCTGGGGAGGGTGGGGGGAGGGTGTAGCCTCAGAAAGTGAATAATTTTGGTTCCAGATCCTGCTCCAATGTCTGAGTATAAATTGCCATGAAAATTTATTGCTCTGCAATACATGTGTGTGCTGAATGCCCACACACTAGTATGTCTCTGAAAAACTACTCTATGTAGAATCTAAAATTTTAGGTTTGTGCAACAATAAATAGAATTGAGAACATGAAGTGAATAAAAAAGCTCCACAAGAAGAGCTAAAATTATAGACTAGATCTGCAAGAACAACTATTGAAACTCTAAAACAATAGCTCTGAAAATATGAGGAAATTTTCATTCTGCTCCAAGCTTCTATAAAGACTGATTTCCCTCAAATTAATCATCCATTAACAATAAGCTTTGAACATAAGATTAACTTTAAAAACTTCATCTGTGAACCTGTAATACACACAATGAAGAGAAATTAAGCTTCATTGAAAGTTATACCCAAAAATTGGAAAAGTATCTGTCACCAAAAGTATTCACTGTCCATTATTTTATACTGCACCAGACAGAGAGTTATAGTTAAGGATAACCTGCACTCCCCCCAAGGCCTTCAATCTGAAAGAGATCACCCTTCATGTGGCGCAGGTCACCCAAACCTTTGTATCCTATCTTTCTCTGCATCCATTCTACTCCTCATGATTACCATAATGATCCTCCACCCTTATATCTTTGAATATCCCTATCCTTATATATAAGGAGCTCTTCTCTTAGATAATAATACTCCTTTCATGTTTTGGGTACCCTACATCCACCGTATCATACCTCACATCTCCCCTGCACATACTTTTCCACCCATGCCAAAAATCCTTCTTTGAAGAAATCAACACTTCATTTAACACACCTCCTGCATAATTAATATTGTAGCTTTATTGGGAGTTTTGATCTAAAATTGAAGGGGGAATTTCAAATTTTCATACTCTTTTTTCTAAATAATTTTAAATTTTAAATGTTTTATTAGTAAATCTCCTGGTGAAATTTACCCTTTGAAGGCGTTGAATGGGAGCTTGCTGAAGTGGAAGAATGTGGAATCTCACGTGAAGAGATTTTATGTGTGTGGCACAATGGATTTTGAAAAAACTGAAGAGTAAGGTGAGGAATATCTCAAAATTATTTCGTAAAGAAGAAAATTAGAAAGATGATTCAGATGGTTGATATTCTAAAAAAGAAAAATCCACAGGTCTGTGATAAATTTCAAGTTTTTGGAAGAAAATTGGAGAAAAAATCTGATTTGGGGGAGAAAGCAGGTTAGTTGGGTTCAAAAAAGTGTGAGAATCCAAGGTATGGTGTCCTGTGAAAATCTTATTCTGGGGTGATTCATTTGCCAAGGATTTGTAAAAAAACTTCTTTTTTCATTATTTCTGTAATTTTATGGCATAGTGATTGTTTTTTTCTCAGTCTGACTCAGGAAAAATATGGAGATGTTAAAAGTCTTAAATTCTGGGGCAGGAAAGATAAATTTTGGGGAGGTTAGTAACTTTGCATAGGAAAAAACGCAATTGAAGGGAAAAAATAAAAATTGGAATCAAGAAATTTTTAATTGTAAAGCAGTTTCATGAACACCAAAAAATCTTTAGGGATGACTGAATTGAGATTATTTTGAAGAAAATGAGATAAAAAACATGGGAAAGCAGTCTTTCATTATTTTAAAATTCAAATCTAAAGGCTAAAATCAATATTCAAAGATAACTTCCAGGTGCAGGAAAATTTTATGATGAAAAAGGAAAAATACACAAGTCTAATGTAATACTTTCAATACAGTAAATCCAAGAATTTATAAAGAAGTTTGAGATAAAAATTAATTATTTTTAAGATTTAAAACTGAAGAAAGTTTACCTTCAGTGATGAAGAAATTTTGATGAAAATTAATTCATATCAATACTTAAATTTTCATCAATGGCTTTGGATGAATTTGTGGCTTCATTTCTTCTAGCAAAACAATTTTCACCCAGATGGATTCACACAAGTTTAATAAAATTAGTAATATTTTAGCTGGTTAATGAAAAGTATTCAATAGGGTGTATCAGACTTAAGCAAACCCACAATTTTTTAATTGCGGGTTTCAAACCAAATTCACCATTTCAAACCTGCCATTAAAAATCAAAAAAACCCACTTATTTCACATCAGACGTGTCAGAGTTACCTGGAAATAAGTGGGTTTTTTCAAATAAAGTATTTAAAGGCTTCCACCCCCTCTCTGCGTCATCCACCCCTGGCTTCCCACCTCCTTCTTACTACAACCTCATTGGAAAAAACTTGATTAATTTCTCTTCATCTCTTCATCACTATCCTCATCTCTTCATCACTATCCTCATCACTTCATTGCTCTCATCCGTTTATTGCTTTCATCACATCCAGCTAACTCTCATTGGATCACTTTCCTCATCACTTCATCACTCTTGTCACTTTATTTCTTTCATCACATCCTAACTCTCATTGCTTTATCACTCTTGTCACTTCATCACTCTCATCTCTTCCTATTCTATTTGCTTCATCACTCTCATCCTCTCATCACATCATCACTCTCACCACTTAAACACTCTCATAGACCTTCATCCCTTCATCCCTCTTACTATTTTTAAATGGGCCCTCAGCAATCCTCCCCCTGCAATTCCACTAAAAAATCCAATGGACCAAAGAAAACATCCCCCAGGAACTCAAAATCCAACAATCCTCCCCCATCAGCTTCCAAAGGCTCAAGTCAGCTCAAGAGAGCTGATCACATCATCCTGGTAAACTGGCTCAAAATTCCATCCAACTACAAAGCTTGCTTTGGATCCAATAATGAAACATGCGTTGGCCAACCTCCATCATCTAAGGTTAATGGTTATCTCCTGATTTCCAATGAACTCAAGAATAAAACCAAAGGTAGGCTGGATCTTTCATCCAAACAGATGTGGGAGCAATTCAAGAACTATTGAACCAAGTACCAAAAGGCCCACTAAATGTCAATCTCCACCAGCTTTGGTATTGTGGACTCCAATAAAGCCAAGGGAATCAACTTGGTGGTTGATAAATTGGAGTCCATTTGTCCTTTTTATATTCAAATGGATGAAATCTTTGGAAAGAAGGCCAACATCAGCCCCCTAGCCGCTTTTGATGCCCAACAATCCGATTCAATTGACACTGAGGACTTGGCTGGGGATGCTCAGCTTAGCAATGGTGATCCAAAAGAAACCTATGAGTGGCCCACATCCAATTCCAAGGAGGATATTCAAACGCAATCAGCTCCAATCACATCTACTTCTGTATTGATTGAGGTTTCAAACCCAACCTTGGACCCCTCCCCTCCTTCTTTGGATTTCTCTCTTCCTGGGGTGGAATAACTGGAGAACTTGGCCAATGAGGAGGATGCCATTCCTGTATCACCATTGCCATGAACATCTTCTCAAATAAGGAAACAAGTTCTTTTCTCTTCTTTCCAGTTAATCCTGACTGATTTAGATTTGGAAGAAACAGGCTCATCCATTCCTGAATGGCCAAAAACTCAAGCCAATGGGCCTCCAACATCCCCTTCAAATGAGAGCAATGATGGTCCCACACAAACCTCCTCTGCAAAGGGAAAGCAAAAGGCCTCCAATTCCATCAGCATCAACCCCAATAGCATTCAAAAGAGGAGAAATTTTAAAGCTACCAACTGCCTCATTTATTTTTGTTCTCAAATATTTTGTGTTTCTTTTCTCATTCATGTCTTTTCTTCCTAGACTCTTCTACATATTCCAAGTGCCTCAATCATCCAACCACAGCATCATTACCAAGCGCTCAGACAGAGGGCTGGAGACACTCCATTTAAAGGAATCTCCAATCAAGGAGAATGCCTATCAACATCAACTCACCTTGTCTTGTCTTGGCCACCTGCACTAATTCTGATCCCATCAATCCAATCAACCACTCCACAGAACTTGAAAACCACAACCAACTAGGAAGACAACCTTGACGCTCATCAAACAAGTTTTACCCAGCAGCCAGCTAGAATCTAGTAAGACAAACAATGATCCAACTCCTTGTTCAGTCAAAGAACACTAAACTCTGACGCACTCTTACAGTTCTTTCAAGGCCCCATGTTCAACTTCATCAACTGTGTCACAGGTACTGACTTCTCACAACTAGCTAAAGTTATTCAAGTCTATCCCAATCTCCATCAAACTCAGACTCTAAACCTCAGCTAGTTGTTCCACCTTTGGTTTTGTTTACTTGTTGTTTTTTCCTTTTTCTGATTGATGGTTTCTCAAGCTTATTTTGTTTCATCTATGAAATTCATTTAGCCTGGTCTTGGTTACCAAATCTCTTTTCCTCATGGTTAAAAGCCTCTCTTGCCACAATGGATTGATCAGGAACATCCTCAACGCCAGGACCAGGGGGAAAAATGAGCTACAAGTTGCTCGCAATCAAGTCTCTAATTGAATCCACCCTTCAACTAATAGCCAATAACTACAGCATGTGGAGGAAGAAATTCAAGAAAATCTTCAAAAATGCAAGGAATCTTCAGCATAATGAATGATCCTGACAACAACATACACTTAGAGAAGGATGTCAATCAAGAATTTGTTGCCCATATTATAGCCAAATTAGACCCAAAAACTTACAACAATATCATTGACAACATCAATGAGTATGATGCAAAATTGATTTTGACATAAACTCAAACCCATTTTGCCTTGTCACAGTCAGCATACAGGGCAAGGGTTTTCAACGGATTCCTTCACCTAACAATGGAGAGAGACATTGAATCATTTTTCACCTCTGTCAAGGTACACTTGAAGAAAATGTCAGAGGTTGGGATTGATCTACCCTCCAACATTGTGGCCTACCTGGTCCTCTTCAAGTTTCCCTCAAGCATGCAATAAATGAAATTGAAGATCATGCATTTGGAAAGTGAAATGAAGGTCAAGATAGTTCTTAACCATCTCATTCAGCACAAAAAAAAATCAATGGATCAAGCCAATCAAGTCAAACCTGTCAGCATAGCACTTTACAGGAGACCTAGGTGCAAAAACTGCAAGCATAATGCAGCCATTACCTCCCATCCTGCAAGCTTGTGCTGGTACAAATTCCCTGAACTAAAGCCATCAAACGCCCAAAATCAAGGGAAGAAAAACAAACCCAAAGCCAATGACAAGGCCCACTTCAGCTTCTATTCTTTCTTCTGCAGAATCAACTTCACCAATGATTCACTCTCAAAGAGGTTCATTCTGGATTCCGGCTGTTTGATACATATGATTGTTGACACTGATTTATTTATCACGCTGAATAGGAGTAACGGGGCTGATGAGATCCAAACTGGAAAAAAAAAGCTTCTATCACCATCAAAGGAACTGGCAACGTTGCATTGTCAACCAATAATGCAAATCTTAAACTTACAAATGTGGAATGGGTGCCCAAGTCTACTGTCAACTTGATCTCTCTTGGCGCTCTTGCGGCGCAAGGAGCACAACTTCAGGTGGACTCCAAGTTTCAACCAAAACTCTTCTTGTTGTTTGTTGAAGGCACAAACATCCTCTTCAGTTTCATTTTCAACAACCTGTTTGTGATAGACATGAAGACAGAATTGAAGGAGTCCTACTATTGGGACGAAAAACTTCTATATCTTCACTGTTCCTTGGGTCATGCCGGGATCAAGCATATGGAAAAATTCCTCAACCACAGCATACCGCATGCTCAAAAGAAGGACTTTGAATGTCTCAGCTGTAACAAAGCTAAAATGAACCGGAGACCCTTTACCAATCAACAGCGGATAGCAAGTAGGTGCTTTGAAAAAATCCATCTGGATCTCATAGGACCCATAAGTCCAACCTCAAAGCAAGGTTACAGATACGTACTCAACCTCATTGACTCGCACTCCGGATATGTTTTGTGCTTCCCCCTAAGGTCAAAAAGTGACATGGCGGAAGTTCTCATCTTCATCATTGAGAACCATCACAACAAAACTGGTAACTATCTGGCTGAGGTGTGCTCGGACAGAGGGGGGGAGTTTGTAGACAAAAAGCTTCAACAGTACTACCAAGATTGCCATATCAATCAAATCATAAGTGAATCATATCACTCACAGCACAACGGAAGAGTCAAACAAGCAAATAGAACAGTGATTGAATCCGCCAGGGCTATCATCTCCAATGCAAAACTGCCAAAATCCTGTTGGCACAACATTATAAGAGGAGCATCCCTTATGCTTAATCCAATCCCCAAACAGAAAGTAGATGACTGTCCCTGGAAGAAGATGCACTTAAAGGACCTACCAAAGGACTATGTCAAACACATTGGTACTGCAGTCGCCTATTGGCTCAACAGCATGGAGATCAGATCAAAGCTGGATGAAAAAGGTGCATCTGGAATTTTGGCTGGATTTAACCCGTCTCTTCTCTCCTACAAAATAATGACAGCAACAGGGAAAATCATCAACACAAAACAAATAATCTTCAACCTTCAGAAGTTAATAAAAGTATCTCTTGAAGATGATCCAGAAATCACCGCTCACCCTAAGGTCCAATCTACACCTCCTACTCTTCTTGCCTAAAAATACCCTCCTAGTTCATATGCAGACAACATGATTTTGGTAGAAACCAACTCAAAGCCTGCACTCAAAATGGAATCTAAGTCAGACTCTGACAGCAACGCAGCTTCTGAAAAAAACTTCAAACACAACTTAAAAAACCAAGACACCATTGTCAGAAGTCATATGAAAACAAATGAACACTGTGGGATTCAAACCCACAACCTCAGAATCTTTATATGAGTGATGCTCTTACCAATTGAGCTAAGTGCGCTGTTGAGTAAGGAGCTGTTGATTCATAGCTATTTGGATGATCACCCCGGAAGAGGTGTACTTATCCCAGCATTCTATGATGTGGGTGGCACATACCAGTCAATGAACTGCTCATGGCAATTATGTAATCTAACAACCATCTCAAAACCCAAACATTATGGCTTTGTGGCTGAAAAATTACCAGAAAGTCTAGAAGAAGCAATGAAAATTCCTGGGTGGAAGGAGTCGGTGATGAAGGAATTCAACACCATTGAATAGCAAGAAGTGTGGCAGGAGGCAGATGAAAGTGTAGTCACCAACCCTCTCAAAATGGTAGCAATATTCAAAATCAAAACCAAAGCTCACAGGGAGACACCAATCTTGAAAACTTGCCTATGCATGCAAGGCTTCAATCAATGCTATGGTCTCAATTAATTTGAAACCTATGCTCCTACCGGCAAGGTGGCTTCTTTGAGGGGGTTATTAACCTTTTCAGCAGAAAAAAACCTTGAGATCTTCCAGCTCAATGTCAAGGGAGCCTTTTGTAGGGTCAAGAGAGTGACAGCCCCTGCGGGTCTTAACACCACTGCAGACACTTCAGTTGGAGTTGAAGCTCTAAGATTCTCATTCTCCTCTTTCATGTTGGAATTTTGGCTGCATGGGGGGAAAAAGGTCTCCATTAGAATCTCTATCATTGTTTCACCTGGAGGGATTGCTCTTCATTTTTTGTCTCTTTGTCATTCTCATTCATTTTTTGTTTCATCATCTTTTGCCGCATTTTTATTCTCATTTGTTTCTATCTCATCCTTGCGTCTCATTGTTATCCTCACCTCCTCAAGACAAGTTCCTTGTACCAAGAACCATCCGTTCAACAATCACCTCAACTCAATCAAAGGGCGCTACCTCTAACTACAACCGGGGACCTCTTAACCTATCAAAGCAAATCTTTCTACTTCTAACTGGTGAGATTGACCTATTCCAACTCAAACAAACTTGGTGATTCAACTTGACGCAACGCTTTCTCAAAAAGAAACACCTTATTCTGCTCAGACCATAATGCCCCATCTGCCTTCAGCCTCTCAGCCATGGTCAATTGGGGAATCTCAGTTATGGTCTTGCTGATTTTTCAATAAAGAAATCTCTCACATACTTGATGGTTAAAAGCCAAAGCCTCTACCAAGCCCAGCAAAACTTAGGACCATGGCATCAGGATCAGTGTATTTGTTGGACTCATTCCGCCAAGCTATGCTCAAAACGGCACTCAAAACTACCCCACTGCTGACAGAAGAGAACTACGGCATATGGATGGATAAGATGAAAGCCCTACTCAAACTTAGGGGAGTTCTGAACACACTCAAATCACCCTCTGAGCATCTCTTGTCTCAAGACAACAATGAGATTCAGCTACTCCTCATATCAAAGGTTGATTCCATCACTCACAACAACATTATCAGTGCGGCCAACATCAATTCATCCAAGAACATATGGCGAGGCATCAAAGAACAATTTTTGTCCTCTCAAGGGTATAATTGAGCCAGAATCTTCAAAAACGTCTTGCATCTGAGCTTCAAAGAAGATGAGATCCTGAAGTTTTTCATGGAAATCAAAACTGCTATCAAGAAAATCATTGATATAGGTATAGAACTACCTGAAGATATCTTGGCATACCTAAACATGTTCAAATTTCCTTCAAATCTTCAGGATCCTAAGCGCCAACTCATGCACTCAGAAAAGCAAATCTTGGTTGAATTTGTGTGCAATCACATGGTCCAATATCACAATGAAGTTAAGTCCAAAATTGTTGAGAAAGGTGCCCCACAAGGGAAAAATGAGACTGCACTCGCGACGATGAGAAAAAAGACCAAAAACCAACTTTCAAGTTGCTGTTTCAAAGGATATCAAAACCCAAATCAAGAAAAGAACCATTTGTAATCTGAATGTTATCACCTTCACCCAGAAAAAGCTCCCGAGTGGTGGAGAGAAAACCAGAGTAGATGGAAAGATAAGCAAAAGAAAACTCAGGACGCAACCCACTTCCATGCTTTTGTAACAAGGTGGATAGACTCAAAGATTGGGGCTGAAAGCAACATACTAATTAACAGCGGAGCAACCTTGCACATCTTCAACCAGGCAAGATTCTTCACCACGCTGGAACCGTAAAATAGAGAGCACATCACTATGGGAAAAGCCGGAGAGGATCTACCCATCCAAGGGGTGGGAACCATCAATTTGGAATGGAAGACTCATACAATCACCCTATCCAACTGTCTATATGTTCCCAATATTGTTGTCAACCTAGTCAGTCCAGGGAAGCTCCTTGATCAAGGGTGTACTCTTGAGGCCAAATCCGGACAATTTGAGATGAAAAGAGATAAGAATAGGATTTGTCAAGGTTCAATCATCAACAAACTTTTTGTCCTTGACATGCCATGCAAAGTTGGTAATGAAGAGTGCTACTTGACAAAGGTGGAGGAGCTGAGGACCCTAAAAGATCTTCACCTGTCCTATGGTCACGCCTCAGTTGGTGGATTGTCCAAAATCCAGGGAGTACAATACACATTGGCGGAGAGAGACGGATTTGAATGCAAAGACTGTCTTCTGTGAAAAATAAGCAAGTCTCCCTTCAAGTCCATCTCATCCTCAGCCACAAAAACCTTCAGTAGTATAAATCTTGACATTGTGGGTCCAATCATTCCAGAATTCTACTGACATGAAAAATATATATTGACAATTGTGGAAACTTTTTCTGGTTACATCTCTGGCATTCCACTGACTCAAAAGGATGATACAGCTCCCGTGCTAATAGAGGTCATTGAGAAACAGAAAAAAATCTGTGGTTACTACCCATCTATAGTCTGCTCTGATGGTGGAACGGAATTTTTAAACAATAGGTTTGTAACAAACTTCAAGGAGAGGTTCATCAATCATCTTGTTGCTGAACTCTATCATCCCAAACACAACAGAAGAGCTGAAAGAGCCAATTGGACCATTGTTGAAAGTGTGAGATTGACTCTAAACTCAGAAAAACAGCCTCAAAAGTACTGGTTGGAGATCCTCAAATCCTGCTGTATTGGTCTGAACCAGATCCCTAAGGACAATCTTGGGTACTCTCCTTGGGAACTCACCAGAAAAAATTAACTTCCGGTGTGGTGTTGTATTTATAACCTTGGGTTGAGAGCTGCGTCGCGGGCTGCGCGCTCAGCAGTTGGGTAGGTTGGGCTCAGCATTTGGGTGCGCGCGGTCTCAGCAGTGCCTGCTGAGGGCTCAGCAGCAGCCTCTGCGGGCTCAGCAGTAGGAATTGCGGGGCTCAGCACCAGGTGCGGGTCGGGCCTACTCCAAGGGCACCGGGCCGCGACCTGCCCAGCAACCGCGGACCAAGTGATGGAGCTGGCCCAACCAAGCTCACAGGTGGCTAGTCCGGAAGGCAAGGGCGGGGTGATCGGGGGTTAGGCGCGCGGGCCGACTTGCGGACCGCAAGTTCCGCGGACGCGCGCGGGTGGGCAAACCGGGGGGCTCCGAGTAGGGCGCAGAGGAGGGCTGCGCCATGAGAAGGACAAACTGGGCGTACGTTGATATTGAGGGGCATGGGTTATGGGGCAAGGGATGGAGGGGTAGGGTTGGGCTAGGGTTCTGTGCTTAGGGGTTGTGTTTCATTGTTCTTTTGCGTTTGTGGTTGTACTTAGGTTAGGGTTGAAGGGGGGGACCCAATTCCTCACCCTCAACTCTGGGTTGGGTTATGATGAAGGAATTGATCCATCTATTGGAGAAGACCACAAAGGAAAGGAATAGGAAGGATTGGGGGAAGAAGAATAAATCTTGTTATCTCTCTTTTATCTCACTACAATTAAGAACTCATTGCATCCAACCTTCTTACAGACGCCTAGATCAATAACTTCCGGACTTGCAGACAACTTTGGAGCGTAACTCCCCTTTGGTTTCCACATCTGGGGGTCTGGCCGGGAAGTAATCTTTTTTCTAGGTCTCTCAAAGCTAGCGGGTGCAATGCTTCCCACAACTACCCCAGGATCAAATTTTCCACCCTTGTTCCCTCTCCGGCTGGGAGCTGGCGGGCCAACACCTCCACCACCGCCAACTACTCGGTCTGGCGGTTTGGCTCCTCCTTGGTTGGAGCCTTCAGAGGCGGCTGAGGTTCCGCGACGGGTGTGGCTTAGGCCCCAGAACTTCCCCCATCTCCAATTCAACACCGCGGAAATTGGGCGCTTTCTGGCAAGATTTGAGGATATTGCGGACTCTGAAAACGTGACGGGTGAGGACAAGGTCTGCACGGTCGTTCTCTTCATTGCGGACAAGAATACGCTCCGGGATGTGGAGGATATGGCAGGGTACGAGGCTTGCAACTGGGGAAGGCTCCAGGGCAAGATGATGGCAAGGTGGGGGAAGCGCAAGCCCCGCTTTTGGGAGACGGACTTCAAACAAGCGGCGGGTGAGGCAATTTCCTGAGGTGGGGTGCGGACGCAGAGCGATCTGTCCGAGTAAAAGTCCCAGTTTGACCAAATTTATAGTTACCTAGAAAAGAACCAGGTGGTGGCGGGTCAGGCGGGGGCCATGAAGCGGGTGTTCCTAGGCCGGCTTGCGCCGCAACTTTGCGCGCGGGTCCAGCGTTACCTATTTGAGCGCGGGTTGGTAACGCGGTCAGTGGATGGGAGTGTTGCGCTACTCCCGAGTCTGGGCGTAATCAACCAGGCGGTCAAGAGCAAGATTGACTTGGAAGAGCTGATTGAGGATACGGCCCGGTCGTTCCCGGAAAGTTCAAGGAAGCCAACGGCCTCTTCCACCCCAGCCCCAATGTCTGTACCGCTTGCGGACCCGCCAGAAATGGAACGGCCCGTAGCCCCTTTGTAGTCAATGGGAGTACTGGTGAACAAGGTAACAGACATGCTACGGGACTTGCGGATACTTATGAATCGGATGGCGGCCCAGCCAATGGCTCCACCTCCCGCTTTTTTGCGCGATCTGCTGCCCCATGCAAGAGGGGGCTTTCAGCCCAGTAGCGGACCGACGGGGGGGTTTTTGGTTTGCCTGTGCACATATTGCGGCGATAAAGGTTATTGGAAGTCTGGTTGCGCGGATCTGACCAAGGAAATGAACAAAGGGTTGGTTTGCGTGTCCGGGGGGACCTACATATTTCCGTTGGGCAAACCAGTGGACCTGGGGGCCGGTCAGCCGCTGCCGGTGGAGCAGGTTAGGGCAAGGGCCCGACCCGCAGGGGCCTCTTGGGTGTCCCTTGGGATCATCACTGGGCCCGATATGTGGCGGGCACCGCGTGTGGAGGCGGAAGTTAGGACGTTGGTGGCAAACAAGCGGATTGTGGCGGAAAAGATGGACGTGGATGCCAAAGAGCGGCCATTAAATCAAGCTCCAAGGGTTGGGGCGCAAGGGTGCGGGGGCAACGCATTGGCAATCAGCTCTGGAGGAACAAGGAAGGCCGCGGAAATTGTTTGGAAAGTGATGGGGAGTGAGGTACCAATACCTCTCATGCTACGGGAGCTGGCCGCGGTCTCTCCGGTGGTTGTCAAGGAAATGGTCCAGGCGCTGAAGGAGCACGGGGGGGAAGGATCCCGGAAACAGTGCAGCGCGTGAATGCGGCAACGGAGGAAGCAGAACGGGAGTTGTGCTGATCCAAAGCCGTGTCGGTGCCGCTCGCCTATGTCTCACTGAAGATTGCAGGAAGGAAAGTGTGGGCAATGGTGGACAGCGGGTCAATGGTCAACCTGCTCCCATTGAAACTGGTGGATGAGTTGGGCCTGGTGCGGAGGAAGTGCGCTATGGGCTTGCGGGCGCTCAATGGGGGGGAATGTTGGGTAGATGGGGTGGTGGAGGAAGAAGAGGTGGAGGTTGCAAAGGTTTGGAAGCCACTGTTGTTCCTCTTGGTTGAGTGAGGTGACGTGCTTTTGGGTCGGCCGTTCATGTTTGGATTCCGGGCGCAAATGACGTTCAATGCGGAGGAAGGGACGGAGGCGCTGACGGTGGAGGACGCGTCCGGGGCAAGGTTCAAGACAACAATCTCCGACCATGGGAAGGGGAAATGGGTGCCATTGGCGGCAGTCGGCAAAGAGGCAGAGTCCAACAGTGGGGACAACCGTGAGGGCCGCCCTGCGGAGGGTTTTCCCTAGTCAACCGTGGGTACCGCGCGGGGCAAGCTCCGGCCTTGTGCGGGCGGTTGACTAGGGAGGAGCAAAAGGCGGAAGGAAGTGCGCGGAGGGTGCAAGCGGGAGAAGTAAGTCCCCTTCCTCAGTATGCACCACCGGAAGGTACTGTGTTTCAAAAACCCTACCATAGTGCCACGCTTGTGAGCAAAGGCAAGAGCCGTGGGTTGATTGTTGCCAGGATTCACAACAACGACGGCGGGCGCGTAAGGATGGTTAGGTGCAACGCGGGGCAATACAAGCCTGTGGCGCAAAAGGTCCGGCCCCGGTGTAAGACTCCAAACGGTGCTAGGCCGTGGCAGTTCTGTGGAGGGGAAAGGTGCTGTTTAGGCTGCCCTCCTGAGTGTTACAAAAATATTTAAATGTAACCAAGGTCAAGGTCCAGAACCTGGTAAATGAGGAATCAAGAAGTAGAGGATAAAGATGATAATAGTTTGGTAGAAATGGAACAGCACTATCTGAGACAAGATTATGCAGGGAAAAACTTGAACAAAATGAGTTAAAGTCTGCTTAGAGTTCAAGGAACAAAAGCTGTTGTATGTAAACAACGCCCACAAGCTAATAACTCTGGTTGTCAGCAGAAGATTGGGGATGATCAACTCAAACCCAACCAACCTCCAGGTTCTCAATGAACCTGCCCAAATCTCCGCAATCAAGCGCTTGAAGGGTACCAGATAACTGAGGGTGGCTGTACAAGACAAAGAACAATGTTTAAGAAGCTCTAAAAGAAAATAGTAACTGATTTGAAGCAAGGATAACCTCAACACTTCTCAAGGGACTCAAGAGTAGGCTGGCAGAATGCAACTCCAAAGAAAATAAAGGGAGGTATAATACTCCAGGTCTTAAGCTTAATAAGACCTCTTCAATCAATCCTGATTGGCTCCAGAAAGATGATCAGGGATCAGGACCAGTATGGTCAGAGAAAGGGATCAAGGAGTGGTATAACACACTCAAAAATTCCAACAGACAGAATTTTTCTTCAACCAGCAAGGCTATTGGTTGGTGATAAGGATCAGGCCACAGAGGGGCAAAGACTAAGGGTCAAGAATGGATCAGGGGGCAATCAGAGATATACCCAGGATAAGGATCAGGATCTTAATTTCACAATAATGGGGGGAACATAGGCACACACTCCCCTGGATGATTCTCTGATGATGCAGAAAAAGCAGGGGAGAGCCCCTCCTTTTATAGACCAGAGGCCTGTAGACTATTTACAAGAGAGATTTACAAATAGAGTGGATTTTTTTTTTTTAACAGGATGGGTGTGGGCAGGAGAGTAGCAAGTGAGAGGCCCGCGGACATACTGACGGGCCTGGGCAACCGTTGAGACCCGTGGATGACCGCCAGCAGGTGTCTGACGGGCACTGGCAACAGAAGAGACCCGCGCGGGAAACAGAAAAGACGCGCAGGAGATCAGTGAGGAGTGAAAACGACTGTTGATGTTGGGCAATGCAGCGTGCAGGAAGAGGGATAGTTTTGGAGGATGCTCGGAGGTTGGGATTAGGTCCATTTCTGGGGGCTCCTCTTGAGGGAATTGCCTGCCCTGGTCCGGCTTGAGCGGGTGCTGAGACAGGATGGAAGGTTGGAGGTGGAGGCCCAGCAGGCCGGTTTGATTGTGATCTTTGCTCATAGATGGCCGGCTGGATTGGGGAAGCGACAGGCTTGAGGGCATTGCCTGTAGGGTGCAGTTGACAATATGGAGGTCTTTGTTGCTGTTGCTGTTGTTGGGATGATGTTTCCTGAGTGGTGCTGGGTACTCGGCTAAGGGGGGCACGGGCGGATAGAGAAACGCCTGCTGCCTTGGCTGCTTTTGAGATTTCATCATCCAGCACGTTTAGAGCAGCGCAAACAAGGTCCATTCAACCATGTCTTCATTCCCTTCACCCAATGTTTGCCAAACAGCTTTCTCTTCCTTGGTCTTGCCGGTGACAGAAATCTTGGTCTTGCCCAAAGATTTGGGGCCTGGAGCAGTTGAAACAAGGGTTGTTTGACTTGAGGGTTCTCAGGATTAGGCAGGGTGAGTTTGTAGACGGGATGTTGGATTCCCTTGTTCCTGATTGTCCAACAAAAGTTCCTAGAGGCCTCACACCTAATTGCCGTGCAATTGGCACTAGATTGAGGGGTACTACAATGACTGTGGCCGCTGGATGAGCTGGTAGACTTCAAGCCCGGGTTTCAATGGTTGGGTGGGAATAGTTTGGCAACGCATAGATCACCCTGATCGGATGGTGTGAGGAGATAGTTTTCTAGGTTGTAGTTGGTATGAAGGTAGGTACACAGGACTTGATGGGGTTTACCCTGAGGAGTGACGATGAGCGTTGTGGTGCTCTTTCATGGACGCAAGTTGGGAAAGGCTGCACGCTGCGGGCTTGCGCGGATCAGAAGGCTTGCGCAGATTGGATGGATTGCGCAGATTGGAAGGCTTGCGCGGATTGGAAAGCTTGCAAGGATCGGAAGGCTTGCGAGGATCGGAAGGCTTGCGTGGATTGGAAAGCTTGCGCGGATTGGAAGGCTTGCGCGGATCGGAAGGCTTGCTCAGATCATATGGATTGCGCGGATCGGAAGGATTGCACCAATCAGACGGCTTGCGCAGATTGGAAGGCTTGCGCGGATCAAGCGGTTTGCACATCGCAAGACGCGCGGATTGGATCACGCGGGTACTCCCTGGATACCTGGAACGGGTTGTTGGGCAGATGCATCATGAGAAGTACAAACCAGCGGGAAACACGGACGGGGCATGGGGAAGGGGAGGTGGAGCATGGGTTACGGGAGGGGGGACGGAGGGATAGGGTTGGGCTAGGGTTCTGTGGCTTAGGGGTTGTATTCCATCATTCTTGCTTACTTGCGGTTGTACTTAGGTTATGGTTGAGAGGGAGGACTTAAATAATTCAATCTCAACTCCTGGTTGTAAGGAATATCATCACTTCATCAGACTATCACTTTTTGCATGGCATCGGATTGGATTGGATTGGAAAGGGAGGAATTCATCTTATTTTTTCTCTATCACTCCCTCCCTCCCTCTCTCTCTCTCTCTTGACTGGCTGCATCCAATCTCCTTACAGACACTTTGATCAATAACTTCAGGAACTCAAGGACAACTTCAGGGGTATTCCCTCTTTGGTTTCCACATCTGGGGGTCTGGCCGGGAAAAATCTTTTGTTGAAGTCTCTTGAAGGTACTCACGGATGCTACCAACAGCCGCTTCTCTTCCTTCCTCCTCCCACGGCCTCTGCACTACCCCATGGATTTACCCGCATATTTGACTCAACATTGCGGAAGTGGAGTGATTTGTCTCACGGTATGAAAGTATCGTGGACTCTGAAGGCGCGCCATTTCGTCCTGTTCATCAAGGATGCGGAAGCACGATGAGAGGTGGAAGAGATGGGAGGCTACCGGAACCTGGATTGGTCAACACTGAAGGGGAACATGCTGGCAAGATGGGGGAGGCGCATTTCTTGATTTCGGAAGGACAATCTTAAGCCATTGGCTGAATTGGGTTACAAGGCAGGCGCGCGCGGCGGGATCCGGTTGCAAGCAGAAGTGGACTACGCAGAACTGGAGACTACAGGGCAGAGTATGTTCCGGCCCCACCACCGGCAACCATCTCTTGGGCTAGCAAACTCGCGGAGGTGGCAAGGGGCCTCAATGCCTATCTGGAGAGTATTCAGTCTCCCAGCGCGCCTGTGCCCCACGTGTGCGCGAATGGGGAGGACAACAACCGTTGGCGGACGGGACAAAGGGACCGGACAGCGGATTCAAACGCAGAATTGGTTTCCCCAGTGGGGGCTAAGTACGTGTTGGGGAAGCGGGACTTGACGGAACCGGTGCGGCCTACTGACAGGAAGCGGGCAAGGACGACGGAAAGGGAAATGGATGTTCCGTGAGGTTTGGGAACCGGTGAACGGCAGACGGGCCTTGCAAGGAAGGTAGACGCGGCGGCGGAAGAGATGGACCACGCGTCGGAGAATCACGACTTGAGCCAGACCTCTTTGACGGCGGGGAGGGCGCATTTGGAAAGGCTAGTGGCAGCAACGGAAAGGACGGGCGCCAAATGGATGGACGGTGGGGCGGAGCGGAAGGATTAAGTGGTCACGCATGGTCCAGCGGGCAGGGAGCGGTCAGAAATCTCCGGAGGGGAGAAAAAGGCGGCGAGAACTGCAAAGGGCAAGGAATGTTGTGTGGACGGGGTGGGGGAGGAGAGGGCTGGGATTGAAAGGGTTTCAAAGCCTCTTTCCTCCTCCACGGCAGGTTGTGGTAAGGACGTCTGGGGATGTTTGCTTTTTTTTGGGTTTTGCGCGCGGATGGGCTCAAATCTCAAAGGATGCAGGAGGGTCTTGGCCGTGGGAGGTGCACCTAGGCGGTTTGGGACAACAATTTGAAAACAAGGCCCGTGCGGGATTGGTTGAGGCAACGCGCCGCAGATCTGGTCATGAGCATAGGGGGGGCAGATGGCTGAGGACAGCGGCAAAGTTGGGGGGGGAAGCTAGCGCGGGGTGGAAGGTTGGAGTTGGGATGCAGGACGCGGGCTAAAAAAAAAAAAAAAAAAAAAAAAAAAAAAAAAAAAAAAAAAAAAAAAAAAAAAAAAAAAAAAAAAAAAAAACTTTTTTTCTCTTGTTCCTTCTTATCTATTCATTCTTCCTTTTCCTTTTTTTTTCTATTCCTGTCTCTCTTGAGGATTGCGTACGCGTGCTGGCGCGTCAAGGTCTCCCCATGTACTCTTGTGGATACTCTCACTGGCGCGGATTTCTCACTTTCAGACTCTCACTGGCGCGGATTTCTCACCTTTGCCAATTCCTCTTGCTCACGCGGATCTTCTCTCTCCAAGGCGCGGATCTTGCGCGCGGTTTCGGAACCCATGTGGGGTTGGATGAAGGCATGCAGATCCTTTCTCTGGTGGAGCAGAAGGTTTTCGGCATAGAGGGCAGGCGGGTGGGAAGGTGACGCAGAGGATAGAGGGCAGGCGGGTGGGAAGGCAACTTGGAGGATGAGTGTGGTAGGTGAGATGGTGGTGGATCTCTGGGGAAAGAACTCAAGTTGGGGGGGATGTGGTGCTCTTTCATGGATGCAAGTCGGGAAAGGCTGCGCGCTGCGGGATTGCGCGGATCATACGGATTGCGCGGATTGGAAAGCTTGCGCAGATCCGACAGATTGCGCAGATTGGAAGGCTTGCGCTGATTGGAAAGCATGCGCAGATTGGAAGGCTTGCGCGGATTGGAAGGCTTGCGCAGATTGGAAAGCTTGCGCGGATCGGAAGGCTTGCGCAGATTGGACGGATTGCGCGGATTGGAAGGCTTGCGCAGATTGGACGGCTTGTGCGGATCGGAAGGCTCGCGTGGATCAAGCGGATTGTGCATTGCAAGACACGCGGATTGGATCACGCGGGTACGCCCCGGATACCTGGAACGGGTTGTCGGGCAGACGCATCATGACAAGGACAAACCAGCGGGCAACACGGACAGGGCATGGGGCAGGGGAGGTGGAGCATGGGTTACCGGATGGGGGACAGAGGGATAGGGTTGGGCTAGGGTTCTGTGGCTTAGGGGTTGTATTCCATCATTCTTGCTTACTTGCGGTTGTACTTAGGTTAGGGTTGAGAGGGAGGACTTAAATACTTCACTCTCAACTCCGGGTTGTAAGGAACATCATCACTTCATCAGACTATCACTTTTTGCATGGCATTGGATTGGATTGGATTGGAAAGGGAGGAATTAATATTATTTTTGCTCTATCACTCCCTCCCTCCCTCCCTCTCTCTCTCTCTCTCTCTTGACCGGCTGCATCAAATCTCCTTACATACACTTCAATCAATAACTTCCGGAACTCAAGGACAACTTCAGGGGTATTCCCTCTTTGGTTTCCACAGCGTTGGTAGATGGTCTGGGATGGGTTGATGGTTGGGAGAGGTGTAGATGGCATAATTGGCGGACATCATTCCTGGGCCGGTCCAATGGATGGATGGATGTGAGGAGTAAGAAGAGGACTTGATTGATGAAGGGGATGAATGAATGAATGAGTAAGATCCTAATTTGAAAGGCTCTTGATTCAATGGAAAGTATCTCAGATCTCAGATTCTTCAAGCAAGAATCGTGAGAATCAATGATGGGTTCAAAGGGCTCTAGTCTGCTATGATAGCTCCTTTGTTTGTGGGCTGGGAGAGATGGAGATGGAGATGGAGATGGAGATGAGAGCAACTGAGGGCCCAAGCAAGGTTGCAAGTTGTTGAATGTTTTGGTCAAAAAAGGAAGGATAGGAGGATGAGGATGATAAGGGCAAAGCAAGGAAGGGATGAAGGGAGTTGATGGAGCAAATAGGATGATGAGACTGAGGATTGGTCAATGATGATAATTGAGGCAAGCAAGCCAAGCATGAAGTGAATACAAAAATAACTGGGGACAAGGTTGATGGAGGAGGCAAGGATGCTTCAATGACCGGTCGGAGGATGAGATCAAGATCAAAGGGGTTCCAGGACCTTTGAAATGGTTGAGATGATTGTTCTTGGAAGTGATTCAATCAAATAAACTGGCCAAGGTGTCCAGGATGGGGCACCACACCGGAACGAGCCCATGCCGCAGGGGCTGAACGGGCCTCTGAGGCTGATCCCCTGGTCTTGGGATCCATGGGTGAGTCCGTTGAGGAAGTTCAGGTGGGTAACGCGGTTGGTGCGGGTCACAAACAAGCAAATCAAGGCGCTGAATTTTGGGCCGGCGGGGTGGTTGATTACAGAGGAGAAGGATTTGTTAGCATTGGTTTTGGTGCTCCACAAGAAGGCCCTTGCCTTCATGCCCAACGAGTGCGGATTGCTGAAGGGCAAGGTTGGCAACCCCTATGTAATCCCCACGGTGCCGCACAAGCCCTGGCAAATCAAGCCAATTCCAATCCCTCGGACCGTGCGGGAACCCTTCTTGGAACTGGTCCGGGAGCGCATGAGGACGGGGTTGTACAAGCAGTCGACATCAAGCTACTCTAGCCCAATTTTTGCAGTTGTTAAACAGGACGGGAAATTGCTCAGGATTGTTCACAACCTGCAGCGGCTTAAATCATTCACTATCTGGGACGCGGGATTGCCTCCGCGCGTGGACAAGTTCCTGGAATGGATGGCGTGGCGCGCATGTTATGGTCTGTTTGATGTAATGGGGGGGTATGATCAGCGCGAGCTCCATCCCAACTTGTGGCCACTAACTGCGTTTGAGACAGGTTTGGGAAGGATGCAGCTGACGCGGTTGCCGCAGGGGGAGACAAACTTGGTGGTGGTCTATCAAGCCCAGATGACGTGGATCCTGCGGGAAAACATACCGGGCAGGGTTCTGATCTTCATTGAAAACGCCGGCATCAAAGGACCAAAGACAAATTACGGGGGTGCGGTGCTAGAGGAGGCTCCAAAGATCCGCCACTTCATCTGGGAGTACGCGCAGACAATAGAGCGGGTGTTGTTTTGAATTGAGGAGGCAGGGCTTATGGTATTGGGGGGTAAGTTGGCAGTTTGTGTTCTGGCGTTGGAAGTGCTAGGCCATGTAGTGGCTTTCAAAGGCAGGAGAATTGCGGCAAAGAAACAAAACAAAGTCCTTGAATGGCCAACCCCGCGGATGCCCTTGCATATTCTCCAATTTCTGGGACTGTGCAACTATGTTTGCATGTTCATCAAACGGTTTGCGGAAGTTGCAAGTCCTCTGCGGGCGCTGACCCGGAAAGTCGCGGCATGGGAATGGACGGCGCGGTGTGAAACTGCCTTTGCAAAGCTCAAGGAGATTGTGGGCCGCAACATTGTCCTCTGCAACCTCAACTACAACGCGGGAGGGATCTTCTTGGCCGTCAACTCTAGCGAGTTTGGCGCGGGAGGTGTCCTGACTCAGGAGGATGATGGTAAGGATAGGCCGGTTCTCTACGAGTCCGTGACTTTTACAGCAAAGGAGAGTCAGTTTTTGCAGCCAAAGTTAGAATTATGCGGAGTCACCAAAATCGTGCGGAGGCTTCAGCACCTGCTCTGGGGGGTGCACTTCAATCTTCTGGTCGACGCAGAGGCCCTGGCAAGGATGATCAACTCTCCAACGCTGCCGAATGCTCCTATGACTAGGTGGGTGGCGTTTCTCCAGCTCTTCACTTTTTGCATGGTTCATGTTCCAGGGAAGGTGTTCACGATTCCCAAAGCGCTGTTGCGGTATCTGCAGGAGGATCAGTTTGGGGGGGCGGAGCCCTTGGAGGTGGAGTCTCCGGTTATTTGCATGGGTATGATGGAGACGGAGGTCACCCTTCCGCTGCAGCAGTCCGGGCGCTACGCAATCTTGTGCTCCTTCTTGCGGGATCTCCAGTTTCCCAAGGACGCGTCAGGAACAGAAATTTGGTGGGCAAAGCAGCAGACAACCAACTTCTACATGCAGGACGGGCAACTGTGGCGGCAAAGTACCCCGGTGCCATTGGTGGTTGCAACATTGAGAAGGGACCAGGAAATGATTCTGAGGTGTCTCAACAACAACCTTGGGCACCAGGGCAAGATTGAAACGCAGAGGCGGGTGAAGGCAAGGTTCTGGTGGCCGGGTGTGGTGGGTGCGGTACGGGAATGGGTGAAGTCTTGCAAAGCGTGTCAACGGCGGAGTTCTAGGCTTCCCAGGGAGGTAGGTCACCCTACGGGGGAGGACGCGTTGTTTGGGCGGGTCTCCCTTGACCTGGTCCACATAAAGGCAGGGAAGTTTGCGTACCTGCTGGTTGCGTGGGAAAATCTGTCAGGTTGGGTCAAGGCTTGTCCTCTGGTGAAGTTGTTGGCGGAGAAGGTTTCTCAGTTTTTGGAGGAAGATTGGTTCGCGTGGTACGGCTTGCTTTGCTTGGTCACTGTTGACGGAGGCGCGGAGTTCTGGGGGTGCTTGATGGCACTGGTCCAGAGTTGCGGAGCTAAGTTTGGGTGGGTCACAGAATACTATCTGGAGGGTGCCAGGATGATCAAACGTGGCCATCAGCCCATTAAGGATGCCCTGGTAAAGATGTGTGGGGAGGAAGGTAAACGGTGGCAGGAGGCCCTTCCGGCGGTCCTCTTTGCGGAAAGGATCTCGGTCAAATGCTCAACCGCCTACTCGCCTTACAAACTTCTCTACAGACAACGTCCGGTGCTTCCGGTGGACATTGAGCTTGAAACCTTTTTGGGAGTGGACTGGTGGAAGGTGAAGACCTCCGCAGAACTTGTGGAGGCGCCCGCCAAACAGCTTCTCCAACGGGACAAGACCCTGGCAAAGGCCGCTGAAAGGTTGCGGAAGACAAGGAGGGCTTTGGTCCGCTATTGGGACAAGCGCTGCTCCCACTGCCTCCGGGATCCGCTGCAGAAGGGTGACTTGTTTTTTTTGTACAACCGGAGTCTGGAATCTCAGTGGGGAAAGCTTTTTGCCAACCAATGGAACGGCCCCTTCCGCGTGGCATCCAAGTTCAAGGGCGGGAGCTAAAAGCTCAAGGAATTGGACAGGGCGCCGCTCAAGCGGAAGGCCGCGGCCTCACACGTGAAGCGTTTCTTCGCGCGCGGCTCCACCTCCTTCAAGGAGACGGCCGGGGATGGCGCAAACGCGGGGAACGGAGTTGGAAGTTCAGGATCAGTGGACGGGCCGGATCCTTTGTCTGAGGGGGAGCCCGTGCGCAACGCGCCACCTCAGAGGAGTGAAAGGCTACAAACTGCTGGGGACAGCCGTCAACTTGGGGGGGGACGCAAGTAGGGTAAAGGTCTGATTTGGTGAGGGGGTGTCCTAGCCGGTTCACAGCCGGAATAACTAGACACCCCAGAATGTCTGTTCTCCTACTTCTTTTATATTTGATTGGCCTCTTGGATTGGTACTGGTTTTGGTTATAATTGATCACAGGGACGCAAGCGCGGCGCTAGTTGGGTCCGTAAATGCAAGGACAAGCCCTGCGGATTGGTCAATGCAGGATGAGGAGCGGAGGCCCTAAACAAAAAAAAACAAAAAAACAATCATTCTGCTTTTCTTGGGGTTTTTGGTTTCCTTTTTTATGGGCTTGGTTCTTTTCCTTGTTTCCTCTTTGCGCGGGAAATGTACGGGACAGGTCTGATTTGGTAAGGGGGTGTCCTAACTGGTTCACAGCCGGAACAGCTAGACACCCCAGAATGTTTGTTTTCTCAACCTCTTTCTTTGCCTCTCTTGGATGACTGTGCGCATTCTGGTGTAGGATTGTTGCGTTTGTTGCAGGATTGGGTACGGGGAACTGTTTGGCAGTTTGACTTGGGCGGTCCAGGTACCTTCTGGGGAACTTTGTTGGCTAAGGACGCGGGTGTGGAATTTAATTTCACTCATTCTCACCCTTAACTCCGCCTTTATTCTCACTCCCACTCTCACTCAGGACGCAAGCGCGGACCTCTTTCTCACTCACTCTTGCTCTCACTTGCGCGGATTGCTTTCAAGACGCGGATCTCATGCGCAAAGGTTCTCACAGGCCTGGAGGCTACTCAGGACGGCGCAGCAAAAATTTATTTCTTTGCAAGAAGGCGCGGAATAAGATACAACATGGAAAAGGAAGAAAGGGGGGGCAATCCGTCTACGTTGGACAAGTCCTCATCACCTCCTCCGCGTCCACGCGAGCCGCTGTGGCTAAAGTCCGGAAGGCCCCCAAGAGTTCCTGTTGGTTGCCGGTGGTGTGGGCGCGAGGGGCCGCCAGGAACCGCCGAAGGAGGCCATCCGCGTTGTCCACCATTGCATCAAACCTTGCAAGCAGAATAGCCAGGAAAACGGGGATATCCGGAATCTTGGGTGGGCTGGGAGGAGGCGGGACTGGTGAAGTAGGGGCCCCCGGTGGACCATTGGGGGGCTTGGTCCAGCAGGAGGCGAGGAGGAGATGACCACCGGCGACGCGGGTGGCGGAGGGGTGCCCGCGGGGTTAGGGGCCTCTCGTCCGAGTCCGACAAGTAAGGAGGAGCCGGGGCTGGGTTAGGGACCGGAGGAGGGCCAGCGTGGCGTCGTAGGATTTCATCAACGTGCGGGTCCCTTGTGCCTTGCGTGACCCAAACGCAGTCCACCCAGAGCCGTAAGGCAGACCAATAAGCGGCGAAGTTTGGGTAGTCCTCCTTCCGTGGGGGCCCTGCGCGGCGGAATGGGGAGGCAGAGTTGCAGATTGGTCCTGGGGGGGCGGGCACGAGGTGATCTGGGCAGAGTCCACGAGTCCTCAGGGATTGTTTCATTGTCCGAAACCACAAACGGATCTGGACAGGCCCTCTTGCATGGGTGGGGACGGGAACCAGATTGAGGATGAGGATGCAGCATTCCCTTGCCAAGCAAGCAGCGGCGATGGCCACAACGGCAAGAAGTGCAGGCGCGTTGACCAAGAACAATTGAGCACGCAAGCCCGTTCCGGGCGCAGAAGTTGCAGGGGACCATGATGGCGATGGAGTGGAAGGGGAGGAGGGGCTGGGGTGAGCTGTGGTGGTTGGGGGAGAGGTGGGTTGGTAGTGTGATAGAGGCAAGGCAGAAATGGGAGACCTCTGGGGACAGAACTCAACTTGGGGGGGATGTGGTGTTGTATTTATAACCTTGGATCAAGAGCTGCGTTGCGGGCTGCGCGCTCAGCAGTTGGGTAGGTTGGGCTCAGCATTTGGGTGCGCGCGTTCGCAGCAGTGCCTGCTGCGGGCTCAGCAGCAGCCTCTGCGGTCTCAGCAGTAGGAATTGCGGGGCTCAGCACCAGGTGTGGGTTGGGCCTACTCCAAGGGCGCCGGGCCGCGACCCGCCCAGGAAACGCGGACCAAGTGATGGAGACGGTCCAACCAAGCTTGCGGGTGGCTAGTCCAGAAGGCAAGGGCGGGGCGATTGGGGGTTAGGCGCGCGCGGGCCGACTTGCGGACCGCAAGGTCCGCGGACGCGCGCAGGTGGGCAAACCGGGGGGCTCTGAGTAGGGCGCGGCGGAGGGCAGCGCCATGAGAAGGACAAAATGGGCGTACGTTGATATTGAGGGGCACGGGTTATGGGGCAAGGGATGGAGGGGTAGGGTTGGGCTAGGGTTCTGTGCTTAGGGGTTGTGTTTCATTGTTCTTTTGCGTTTGTGGTTGTACTTAGGTTAGGGTTGAAGGGGGCGACCCAATTCCTCACCCTCAACTCTGGGTTGGGTTATGATGAAGGAATTGATCCATCTATTGGAGAAGACCACAAAGGAAAGGAATAGGAAGGATTGGGGGAAGAAGAATACATCTCATTATCTCTCTTTTATCTCACTACACTTAAGAACTCATTGCATCCAACCTCCTTACAGATGCCTAGATCAATAACTTCCGGACTTGCAGACAACTTCGGAGCGTAACTCCCCTTTGGCTTCCACACTGGTCAATTATCTCCAGCCCATTGGTATCACAAACATTGTTCTGAATCAAAGAAGATTGAAGGGAGGCAAGTTCCAGCCTAAAGAGAGAGAAGGAAAAATTATCAGCTATAACACCAAACTACTCTCCTACCGGATGCTCTTTCCCAATGGACAAATTTTTCAATCCAAACATATCAGATTCCTAAGAAGTTCAGTAAATGACCTAGGAATCAGCTCAACCTCAGATCTCAAGTTATTCCTAGACAAATCAAACCAAGAAGGTCTGGAAATAACCAACAAAAATCCCGTTGCACAAATGAACTATTGGGATACACCTGTGGAAGTGGAATCCTTGGATGAAGAAGAGCCACTCTTGGAAGCAGAGTCTAGCGCAAGCAAATTGGTAGGAAGTCCTTCAAGATCTGACAATTCAGCAGTCAATCCAAGGGTTACCAAAGTCACTGAAGAACCAGTGAGGAGATCCCTTTGAGATTGATCAAGTATCAGACCCCCTCAATGCTATGCATTCCACCACTATTTTGAGCCCAAAACCTTTGATCAAGCTTGTCAGTGTGCGGAAAGCTTCAAGTGGGGGAGCAAATAAAGAAAGAAGTTGACCAAAGCAAACTACTTGAAGTATGGGAAGACTATGAAGGAGACACACCACTGAACCCTCTTGACACGGTATGGATATTCAAACTCAAAGAGAATGCTCATGATGATGCTGTAATCCACAAAGCCTGGATCTGCGTGAAAGGATTCAATCAAGTCCATGGCCTAGATTTTGATGAAACATTGGCACCAACCGGAAAGATAACCTCCCTAAGAGCAATCCTTCTGTATGCCTTGAAGAACAAACTGAACATTTTACAATAACATGTAAAGGCAGCCTTTCTTCACCCGCCCATCAAGGAAGAAGTAATCATAAGTACACCCCAAGAATGTCAACGTAAGTGTCAATACTTAAGACTCAAGAAAAGTCTACATGGACTCAAACAATCTCCAAAAAATTGGTACAGTATTCTCACGGACTGGATCAAATCAGTCGGCTTCAAGGAGTCAGACAGTGACCCCTGCCTGCACAAGTCCAATTACAACAAATCATTTCTTTTCTTCCACGTTGAAAACCTAATTCTTGTGGGGGACGGAAAAAAATTTGACAAAAAGTTCAATTCTTGGTTCAAAGATTCACAAGCTCACAAACCAGACACCATACTTGGAATGAGATTTGAACAAACACCAACTAGTATTCTTCTGAGCCAACCCAAGCAAATTGCACACAGCTTAGAAGAACTTGGGCTTCTTGAGTCCAGCCCTTGCTCTACACCATTTAATCCACATTTACAACTGTGTGAAGAATCAGACAAAGACTTTGAGAAGTTCAAGAAGCTCAATATCAACTACAAGTCTGCAATAGGAATCCTCAATTATATTGCAAGTTTGAATTGACCAGATCTCAGCTACTCTATCTCCAGCGTAGCTTGGTTTCAAAATAAACCTGGACTGATGCATTGGAAGGAGCTCAAACAAAAATGGCAATACCTCAACCGCACTAAGGGCTGGAAGCTGACCCTCATCTATGATGAATCAAAGGGGCCGTTGGAATGCTACAGCAATGCCTCCTGGGGAGAAGACCCCACTAGCCGCAAATAACAATCAGGTTACCTCTGTCTTTCCTACGGCTCCCTTCCCTCCTGGAACAGCTACAAAAAGTGCCATATAACCTACTTTTCCACAGAAGCTGAACTCAACCCGCTGCTGGACTCCTTTCTAGAAGTAAAATGGCTCCGCCATTTGCTAGAAGAAATCTTTCAAACTGATCTCCCTTTGTCCAAACACTTCATTGACAATAAAGTTCTAGATGAAAAACTCAAAAATTTTGGATCCAACGCCAAAACTAGACACATGGATCTGAAAACAAAAGGACTTTGAGACAAACTAAAGGAAGGATCCCTAACGGTTCACCTGATTGATACTGTCCAGATGCTTGCGGACCCTCTAACCAAGGCAGTCAACAAGAAGCAACTAACAAAATTCACAAATCTTGTATTTAGAGAAGGATAGGCTTGATCTCCAGTTAAGGGGAGTGTAGAGTCAAGAGAGTGACAGCCCCTGCGGGTCTTAATACCACTGCAGACACTTCAATTGGAGTTGAAGCTCTAAGATTCTCATTTGACTCTTTCATGTTGGAATGTTGGTTGCATGGGGGGAAAAAGGTCTCTATTGGAATCTCTATCATTGTTTCACCTGGAGGGATTGCTCTTAATTTTTTGTCTCTTTGTCATTCTCATTCATTTTTTGTTTCATCATCTTTTGTTGCATTTTTATTCTCATTTGTTTCTATCTCATCCTTGCGTCTCATTGTTATCCTCACCTCCTCAAGAAAAGTTCCTTGTACCAAGAACCATCCGTTCAACAATCACCTCAACTCAGTCAAAGGGTGCTACCTCTAACTACAACCAAGGACCTCTTGACCTATCAAATCAAACTTTTCTACTTCTAACTGGTGAGATTGACCTATTCCAACTCAAAAAAACTTGGTGATTCAACTCAACACAACAATTTCTCAAACAGAAACACCTTATTCTTCTCAGACCATAATGCCCCATCCGCCTTCAGCCTCTCAGCCATAGTTGATCTGGGCATCTCAGTTATGGTCTTGCTGATTTGTCAATAAAGAGATCTCTTACATCCTTGACCTTTCTTCACTCAGAACTTGACAAAAAATTCTTCATCAAAACTCCACACGGTTGCAATAGAACGTCAAAGTATCTCAGGCTGAAGAAGTCCTTTTATGGCTTGAAACAATCACCTCAAAACTGGTACCAAATTTTGAGTGAATGGATCAAGTCATAAGGCTTCAGGGAGTAAGATTGCAACCAATTTCTCTACATAGGCAATGAAAACACTACAATTGTCTTCTTTCATGTAGAAGACTTGGTTGTAACAGGAGATGTTAATAGGTTCAAAGAATTATTCCTCAGTAGGTTCAAGAATTCCTTTGCTCATCCGCCAAACACACTCCTGGGAATGAAAGTAGTGCGCCAAAATGGTCTTATTCATTTCTCTCTACCACTCCACATAGAAAAAGGATTCCAAGACCTTGGTCTCACCAACTGTAGGCCTGTATCTACACCTCTCACACCTGGTCAACACCTCAGAAAAGCCAATTAAAAGGATCACAAGGAATTCCTCTCACTAAATGTGCGGTATAGGTTGCCCATTGGATTGCTGAACTTCATTGCCGGGCTGGCTTGACCAGACATTAGTTTTGCCGTTTTGAGTTTAGCAAGAAACTGAAAGAAGCCTGGCCTGAGCCACTGGGAGGAATTTTGCCATGTCTGGAAATATCTTGCGGCCACCAAGGATCTGATGCTCACAATTGGACCGCCCTCCATTTCCACTCAGCTTGTCTGTTTCAGTGACACCACTTGGGTGGATGACCCTGAGTCTTGGGTGTCACAAAGCGGATACCTCTGGTTGTTCAAAGGAAGTCCCCTATATTGGACCAGTAAACAACAGCAAAGCATCACCCAATAACCAACCAAATCCAAATGCATGGCGCTATCCAGTTGCCACCTCAAAGCTTGATGGCTGCAAAAACTTGTCAAAGATATATATCAATGCAAATTCAGCTGTCCTCTACAAATGATTGATAAAAAGGGGTTGGATGAATACATAAAGAAATTTGGCTCCTGCTCCAAAGCCAAGCACATCAACATAAAGACCAAGAGTCTGTGAAGACTTCAAGCTGGGCCTTATCAACATCAAAATAATCTCATCCTTATCCATGACAGCTGATGCACTCACCAAGGCTGCTAATAAAACCTCCAACACTCTTCTTGCAAATGCCTTCAATTATCTGTTTCACTGAGCTTGGAGTTGGGGGGTGCGTTAAAGCTACCAACTGCCTCATTTATTTTTGTTCTCAAATATTTTGTGTTTCTTTTCTCATTCATGTCTTTTCTTCCTAGACTCTTCTACATATTCCAAGTGCCTCAATCATCCGACCACAGCATCATTACCAAGCGCTCAGACAGAGGGCTGGAGACACTCCATTTAAAGGAATCTCCAATAAAGGAGAATGCCCATCAACATCAACTCACCTTGTCTTGTCTTGGCCACCTGAACTAATTCTGATCCCATCAATCCAATCAATCACTCCACAGAACTGGAAAACCACAACCAACTAGGAAGACAACCTTGACGCTCATCAAACAAGTTTTACCCGGCAGCCAGCTAGAATCTAGTAAGACAAACAATGATCAAACTCCTTGTTCAGTCAAAGAAAACTAAACGCTGATGCACTCTTAAAGTTCTTTCAAGGCACTGTGTTCAAATTCATCAACTGTGTCACAGGTATTGACTTCTCACAACTAGCTACAGTTATTCAAGTCTATCCCAATCTCCATCAAACTCAGACTCTCAACTTCAGCTAGTTGTTCCACTGTTGGTTTTGTTTACTTGTTGTTGTTTCCTCTTTCTGATTGATGGTTTATCAAGCTTATTTTGTTTCATCTATAAAATTCATTTAGCCCAATCTTGGTTACCAACTCTCTTTTCCCAAGAAAAACTTCAATTTTTTTGGGCTTTGAGGAGATCATGAAGAAGCAAGATTCAAGTAAGCCAATCGGATTATCCTTGCTTTCAAAATCAAGTTCATTCCTATTCCCCTCTGAAAAACAGTGAAATTGAAAATTGAATCTGAAAAACTTCAGTTTGAAAAGGAGAAGTGGGATTGTCAACTGGCTATCAAATTTCAAAATCAGAAAGCCAAGAGTTTGGCTCATCAGCAAGAATGGGATTCTGAGTGGAACTTGAAACAGGCTGAGCTAGAATTCCAAAAAGAGCAAAAGGAGAAGGATTGACAGAAAGCGCAACTGCGAATGGAGAGGGAACAACTGGCAACAGAAAAAAAGGATAAGTGGTCAATGGCTTTAGCATACATAGGTAGCAGTAGAAAAGTAGATGAATTAAAGCAGATTACTCAAATTCTGGGCTTGTAAACATATTTTCTTTGATGAAAAACTTCAAAAGAAAAAAAAAATAATTTTTTATTACAATGATGCTTAAGACTATTTTTAACCCCACCAATAAAAAAAATTTTTTCTTTTTATTTATATTTTTTTTTCCTGGAGTATATTTTCCCACTCCCCAAGTCCCTGCAAGTGTTTCTAGTCTTTTTGTTGATTTGGATTGACATTGCAATTCTTGTATGAGTGGAAGTCTCCACAGCAGGAAAAGTACAGTGCTTGAAATTATTGGCTGCCCAAACCATTTTGACCACACTTTTTTTGCTTGAAGTCAATTCCAAAGACCAGGTCCGGAAAAATAAATTGGCCATCAGATACTTGATATTTTTCTGTGTTTTCAATAATTCATCCATTTGATTTCCTGGTTGTAACTGCAAGTAAAAAGGAATACTCAGAGATGTCACCTTTGTCAATGTGAGGTGAGTTGTAAAAAGAGTTGGATGTGAAGGTGAAATGTGGAGAGGAGTCAAAGGGAGTAGGCCAAGAACCAAATTTGAGTGATGAGAAGGAGGGGATGCCATTGTCCTTCATTATTTCATGCTTTTTTTCAAAGGGAAGCCTGGCCAAATTGAAAAAAATTTGTCCTAAAATTTGAGAGACTATGTCTGCCTTAAGATTGAGAAAATCATACTCTTGAGGGGAAGATTGAATAGATGATTTCTCCACATAGTGTCCAAATAACTCAAAGGGGTCCATCAATTTTTGCCATCCAATTTCCCACATTTTTCAACCCCAAGATCTTGAGGGACAAACAATGTTGACAAATTTTTTTGACTGTTGAAGGAAAGTTGTCACAA
Source organism: Puccinia polysora (assembly GCA_025617555.3). Taxonomy (NCBI): domain Eukaryota; kingdom Fungi; phylum Basidiomycota; class Pucciniomycetes; order Pucciniales; family Pucciniaceae; genus Puccinia; species Puccinia polysora. The sequence goes on along the minus strand of CM062632.1, from coordinate 1,264,112 downwards.
AGTTGATGTCCCTCTTGTCTTGATCAGAAAGTTTATCCAATGGGACAAATTCAATTATTGAAAAAACAATTTTGTGATCAGACTTATTAAGAACAATTACTTTTTGATGGTGGAAGAAATGGAATCACTTGATTGTCTGCTTGGAATTTTTGAACTCAGCCGGTGATGGTTTTTGATTTTTCTTTTTGTTTCCAGCAGTAATTGCAGGATACAGATCCAAAGGTTGTAGTTTCTGTTCAGACAATACAAACTTTTCATTGATGCCCCCCTCTAAAAGTTCCAAAGAGATTTTGGATGCCCTCATTTTATCCCTCTTTTGCTTCCAAGCCCCCTGCTTTCCACCTCTCTTTATGTTTGGCGCCTCATCTCCTTCCATCTTGTTCCCTCCCAGGAAAATGCTCCGCTTGGGGTGAGGATCAAAAAGGGATTCAATATTGAGTAGAACATTGTGAGTGTGGTGGAAGAAGCAATGGAATTGAAGGAAAAGCAGTCAAAAAAGGATTACCAAAAAAAAAGAAATTACTGGGTGTGGGGGGGCTGTTGGTCAAGGGGGGGGGGCCTCTGGCCGTTGACGCGGAGGGGGGGGGGCTGAAGCGGAGGGGTGGTCAAGGGGGGGAGTGGAGGGGGGGGGGGGTTGCCAGCCGTTGACGCGGAGGGGTGGGGGGAAAGCAACCAAGGAGGGGGTTGTGGGGGTGACCAAGGTGAGTGGGGGGGCAGGCAAGTTGGCTGGAGAGGGTGGGGCTGCCAACCAAGCCAAAGGGAGGGGGGGCAAGTGAGAGGGGGGGGAGGGGTAATCGTGAGGGGGGGGGGCAAGGGAGGGGGAGCAATTGAGAGGGGGGGGCAAGTGAGAGGGAGGAGAGGGGGGGATGCAAAGGCAAGGTTAGCAAGGATGGGTGGGAGGGATGGAAAAGCAGGATGAGGAGGATGGGGGGGGCTTACCTGGGAGATCAACCAAGGAGATGGGGGGGTCCTGAATGTGGATGGATCAAAGGATCAGACTCAGATGATAGGGAGGATGAGGAGGAGGATGAGGAGGGGGGGGAGCTTACCAGGGGTTCCAACCAAAGGAAGAGGATAGGTGGTGGGTGAGGCTGAGGTGGTGGATGAGGAGGAGGGGTGAGGTGGAGGGACCCTTGGTTTGGTGGGGTGAGGTGAAGGGTGTTTTTTGTCTAATTCCACCAAAAGAGAAAAAAAAACCAAGTGAGTCAGTCAATGAATCTTGGGTGAACAACCAAAACCAAAAAAATAGGGTGAAGGGATTTTCACCTATTTTGAAATCAAACATTACTCATCAAAGCAAGCAAGGGGAGAGGAAGAATCCGCTCTCTCATAGAAAAAGATTAGGGAAAAGATGAGACAGGGATGACTTGAGGTGGATCAGGAATATCATCTTCAAATATTTTGTCACATTCATCTTTGATGTTGGCAAAAAGGTTGTGAAGGATTACACAAGTGATAATCCAGTTGATGAGGAACTTCATGTCTTTGGGATTTTGTAGCTGGTTTTGCATTTCCCTTAAGCTGGCCCATCTTCCTTTCAGGACTCTTATGAAATGCTCAATCCAAACTTGTGATTTGGCACAATGATAGTTGAAATCAGTTTTTCCTTGATCATTAGATGAAACATTCTGGTATGCTGGAACCACATATTTCCCACTAGCATAAGCTTAATTGGCCAGAAGGCATTGATCTTGGTCAAAGTAGATCTCTGGTTTTTGGGAAATCCTCATCCAATTGAAAACATATGAATTTTGACAAGAACCTGGAAGGCCAACATGGAGGAATATGAACTTCTTGTTGTTTTCACAAACAATTTGCAGTGCCAAGGAGTATCTAAACAAACAGAACAAATCCATTTGGTCAGTGCGTGATCAAAGGTGTTATCAAAGGTGTTGGAAAAGAAATGAATCAATTGCCTTTTTTTCTAATCAAAATAGTGGTTGCCATCTAGCTTGGGTTTTTGACTCAAGGGGATGGTGGTTCCATCAACAAAACCAATTCATTCAGGAAATCCTTTGGTCTCAATTACTTGAGATATCTCCTTGCATTTTTCTTTTTTGGCCAAGAAAGTACTGAGAAATTGAAAGATAGGATAGCAACCATGACTCTTTTGGTTTATGAGTCAATGGTTCCATAACCAACTTAGAATAAATTCTCTAATTGATGGATTGCAGCTCCATTTCCATTTGATCCCAATCTACAAAGAGAAAAATCCAGTTGGATAGCTGGATTGTGCTGAGGATTCAAAGAATTGTTCTGGAAGATGCGGTGGTCTTCAATCATCTCCAAAATTTTTATGAATGAAGGCAATAGAGTTGGGAAAAGTTGCTGGAAGCTTAAGTTGGGGAGGAGATGAAGCTTTTGCCTTTCATGCATAGGGTTTTGGAGAGTTTGTCTTCTTGGAACCATTTATTGCTTTTGTAATAGAGCATTCAAAGCTAACCAAGTTGATTCCAAATTGGAGCCTGAATTGGATTCTGAATGGGAGTCAAATACTAACAAAAGTTCAGTCGGCTTTGTTGCATTTTCAACTTGCAGCTGAGAAGTTTGATGGGACATGTTGAGAAAGATGGTTATTTGATGTGGGGTGATTAGATTTTGACGGGATTTGTGTGAAGATGGAGATTTGAAGCAATAGAGATGTGAAGCAATAGAGATGTGAAGTGATGGAGATTTGAAGCAATGGAGATGAGATGTGTGGGATGTGGTGGAGATGGGAGGAGTATGAATTTTCTGATGTGGATGGGTGTTTTGGATGTGATGGACAGTGGATGGATGATGATGCATAAATGGCGGGTTTAATGGCAGGTTTAATGTTTGAAATCTGCCATTTTCATGAAACCCACCATTTGGAAATACACCAGTTAGGGGGTATGTGTATTTCAGAAACCCGCCATTATTAATGGCGGGTTTTGTCAAAAAAAATTGCGGGCTTCTAATGGCGGGTTTCTAATGGCGGGTTTCTAATGGCGGGTTTCTAATAATGGGTTTCTAATGCCATGTTTCTAATGGCAGGTTTCTAATGGTGGGTTTTGTAACTCTGATACGCCCTAATAATGATTATTGTTTTTTCTTGAATGGTTAGATGGCTGGAATCAAGTTTGATGATTTGGGTCTGGTAATAAGCAGATATATTGTTGATGAATAATCAATTAAAAGGAAATATTGAGTTTTAGAAGAGAAGTAACAGGGTGGCTGTTAATGTAAGGAATGAGTCTATCCTGAAATATTCTTTATGTTTAACTACGTTTTCAGCCCATACTCATTGATTGAAATTATTTCAAGATGTGGAAAAACAATTACATATAATGAATCATTTCAGTAAAATTAGATGGTACCTTTATCTTGAACATAAAATTTGGTGTTAGAAAGGACTGAGTGGTGCATGTGCTTTTGAGTTGGTATTATGATTTCAACTTTGCATGTAGATTATGAGGATTTAAAGGAAAATTTTGAAAGTAAACCTTGTGAATATAAGGCTTCAAAGAATTAAAATTTACCATCTATGAAAAGGAAAGCTTGGATAAAATATTTATAACACAATAATGTATAATTCAACAAATTGACAAGTCCAACTTAACAAAAAGGCTATGAGACTGTCTGAAAAATATGGTTAACACTTAAAGTTTTCATCCTAAAATAAACTGTACTGGCCAAGTTGCGGGAGAAATATCTCTCAGGAATGAAATGAATATTATCAGCCATTGGAAAGAAACTCCAGATTCCTCATTAGGTAATTTTTATGCAACAAAAGAGCCCCAACATTTTTGAAATGAAGAATGATAAACAATGTATAATCCCATTCTTCACAAAAAAGAAGCCTAAGCTCATTTGTTCTTGAATATAATAAAGCACAGAACATTATCTTTGGGGAAATAGAAAGGTATGGGATAAAATTGGAAAAGAACAGATGCATGCATAAAGATGAATGTGGTTTGAGAAAAGGGTGATGATAAATTCACAACTCAAATTAGTCATGTACACAAGTCAAATAGGACGTGTGGGATTCTACACAACTAAAATTGAGTTGTGTAGCCTCTAAACAACTTGACTGTAGTCATGTAGCCCCCTATAACTGTGAGAATCTTGTTTATTGACTAACCAACAAGCTGAGAAACCAATACATGAGAAACATAACAATCATAAGAAATAATGAATGAACAGAACAATATAATGAGGGCGAAGAAATACCAACACCGTAACTGAGATGCCCGGATTGATTATTATCGAGTGGCTGGATGGAGGATAAGCATCATGATCTGGACAAAAGATGATATACTCTTGAGTTGAAAGTTGACTTTGAAGGCGTTTTAATTGGAATAGCTGATCTTACCAGTTAGACGTTGAATGGATTGTTTGATTGAGGGTCCTTGGTCATGGTCTGTGAAGGGTTGTTCAAGGGGATCCGGTCAACTGTGATGAGACGAGTGAGGGAGAGAAATGACACAAGACAAGTAGAAGTAAAATGAGATGAGAAGATGAGAGATGAAAAACCGGAACAGAAAGATCCAAGTACAATGATGGAGACTGAAAACAACTGAAGACTAGATAACAGCGCTCTTCCTTCTCCCGGGAGTATCCTCAGTGGGACCATACCCACGGGGTGAATCTCAGTCCCCACGGGGTGATCCGTTGCGCACTCTCTTGGCTTTATGACTCTCTTAGCTCTATACTGGGTCTGCAAGCATCTGAGAAGTTTCAATCAGTTGTACCGTTAGTGATCCTTCTTTGAGTTTGTCTCAAAGGCCTTTTTTTTAAGATCCATGTGTCTGGTCTTAGCATTGGAGCCAAATTTATTTAGTTTGTCATCCAGCCCTTTGTTTTCAACAAGGTGTTTGGACAACGGGATGTCTCCTTGAAAGATTTCCTTCAGTAAATGGCAGAGCCATTTTCCTTCTAAAAAGGAGTCTAGTAGCGGGTTGAGTTCAGCTTCTGTGGATGAATAGGTTATATTCCGCTGCTTGTAAATATTCCAGGAGAGGAGGGAGCCGAAGGACAGAAACAGGTAACAGGATTGCAACTTGCAACTAGTGGGGTCCTCTCCCCAGGAGGCATCACTGTAGCATTCTAGAGGTCCCTTTGATTTGTCGTAGGTGAGAGTTAGCTTCCATTCCTTGGTGTGGTTGAGGTATTGCCAAGTTCGCTTGAGCTCCTTCCAGTGCGTCAGTCTGGGTTTATTTTGAAACCTGGCTAGGCTAGAGACAGAGTAACTGAGATCTGGTCTGGTTTGGCTCGCAATGTAGTTGAGAAGGCCTATGGCAGATTTGTAGTTTATGTTGAGCTTTTTGAATTCATCAAAATCTTTGTCTGATGCTTCACACAGTTGTAAGTGTGCCGTTAATGTTGTCCAGCAGGGTCTGGATTTGAGGAGCCCGAGTTCTTCTAAAACGTGCGCTATATGTTTTGGTTGGCTCAGGAGAATACTCTTTGGAGTCCGTTCAAATCTCATGCCAAGTATGGTGTCTGTTTTGTGGGCTTGTGAGTCTTTGAACCTAGAGTTGAATTTGTTATCAAAGTTGTTCCCATCACCCACAAGGATTAGATTGTTGACGTGAAAGAACAGGAAGGATTTGTTATCTTTGGACTTGTAAAGGCAGGGATCACTATCCAACTCCTTGAACCCAACTGATTTGATCCAGCTTGTAAGTGTGCCATACCAGTTCTTGGGAGACTGCTTGAGTCCATATAGGCTCTTCTTGAGCCCTAGATATTGAAAGTTGCATTGGCATCCTTGGGTTTTTTTGATAATTACTTCTTCATCTATGGGAGCGTGGAGAAAGGCCGTCTTTATGTCATATTGTTGGATGTTTAGCTTGTTCTTCAGGGCATACAGAAGGATTGCTCTGAGCAAAGATATCTTGCCTGTTGGTGCAAAGTTTTCATCAAAGTCAAGCCCGTGGACTTGGTTGAATCCTTTAATGCAGATCCAAGCCTTGTAGATAACCGCATTGTCATACGCGTTTTCCTTGATTTTGAATAGCCATACTGTATCGAGCGGGTTCAGCGGTATGTCTCCTTCATAATCTTCCCAAACTTAAAGTAGTTCGCATTGATCCACCTCTTTCTTTATTGCCCCCCCCACTTGAAGCTTTTGGCACACAGGCGTGCTTGATCAAAGGTCTTGGGCTTGAAATAATGATGAAATCCATAGCGCTGCGGGGGTTTGATGTTTGAGCAATCTCAGAGTGTTCTTCTAGCAGGTACTGGCTCTTCAACCATCCCCGTGGCTCTCTGAATTACATTTGGGTTTGTTGGAGTCAATGATCAGATCATGGACTCTTACTCAACTCGGAAAGTTGAGGACCGAAGTTGAAAGAAACAAATTCAATGAGGTAAATTGCAAGGTCCTGGAAAAGACAGGTTTAAATAGGCAACTAGAGAGCCCCTCACAGGGGGCCTAAGGACTTGACAACTAATCAACCCAGGGCAGAAACAACAAATGAAAAATTAATAAGTTAACAGAGCACTAGGTGACATGTAGTGATAGGATTCTGTGACAGAAAGGATCAAGGCTATCAGCAGAAGACATGATACTCCAACAGGGTTGACAGATTTGGATGTTGGATCACTTGTATTAGATTCTGCTTCCAAGACTGGATCACCTTCATGTGAGGATTCTACTTTGGCAGGGGGTTCCCTGTAGTTCATTCTAGGTGCTGGATCTTCCTTTGTTTCTGAGGGAAGTTCTTCATTCAGTTCAGATACGTTAAAATCTAGGTCTGAAGTCAAACTGATTCCTAGGTCATAGACTGAGTTCTTCAAGAACCTAACGTGCTTGGATTGGACAATTTTCCCATTGGGCAGGAGGACTTGGCAGGAGAGGATGTTGGTGTTATAGCTGATGAGTGTTCCTTCTCTTCCTTTAGGGCGGAACTTGTCTCCCTTCAATCTCCTTTGGTTCAGAACAATGGTTGTGATGCCAATGGGTTGAAGATAATTGAGGGGAAGCCTGCTACCTTTGATTAGTTCCCAGGGTGATTGTTTGAGATCATCTTTGGGAATCTGGTTCAGGCCGTTACAGCAGGACTTGAGGATCTCTGACCAGTACTTTCTTGAAGCTTGGCTGAGCTTAGGGTTGATCTTATGCTCTCCACAATGGTTTGGTTGGCCCTTTTGGCTCTGCCGTTGTGTTTGGGATGGTAGGGCTCAGTGACTAAATGGTTGATGAATTTCTCCTTGAAGTATGTTACTAACCTGTTATTTATAAATTCCGTTCTGCCATCCAAGAAAACCATTGACGGATAATAACCACTAATGTTCTTTTGCTTCTTGATGACCTCTATCAATATTGGAGTTGCCTCATCCTTTTGAGCCAGTGGAATGCCAGAGATGTACCCATAGAAATTGTCCACAATGGTTAGAAAATACCTTTTGTGTCTATGAGATTCTGGATTAATCGGACCCACAATATCAAGATGTATTCTATTGAATGGTTTTGTGGCAGAAGTTGAGACAGATTTGAAGGGAGACTTGCTTATCTTGCATAGAAGACAATCTTTACATTCAAACTTGTCTTTTTCATTGGATGTGTATTGTATTCCCTGGATCTTGGATAGACATCCAAGCAAGGCGTGTCCATAAGATAAATGCAGATTTTTCAGGGTCCTTGGGTCCTCTACACTTGTTGAGTAGCATTGTTGACTGCCAAACCTGCGGGGTGCGTCGAGGACAAAGAGGTTTTTGGTTATCATGCCTTGACAAACTTTCGTTCCATCCTTTTTAACCTCAAATTGTCCGGATTTAGCCTCAAGCGTGCACCCTTGATCAATGAGTTTTCCTGGGCTAATTAAGTTGAAAACAATGTCCGGGACGTACAGGCAGTTGGAAAGAGTGATTGTGTGAGTCTTCCATTCTAGCTTGAAAATTCCCATCCCTTTGATGGGGAGGTCTGCTCCAGCTTTTCCAGTGGTAACATGTTCCCCATTGTATGGTTCCAGCGTTGTGAAGAATTTTGCCTGGTTGAAAATGTGCAACGTTGCACCACTGTTGATTAGTATATTCTTCTTGACTCCAATGCATGAATCTATCCATCTTGTAAAGAAGGCGTGGAAGTGAGCCAAGTCTGGAGTTTTCTTTTTCTTTTCTTTCCATCAATTCTGGTTTTCTCTCCACCACTCAGGAGCCTTTTTGGGGTGAAGATGATAGCACTCTGATTTGGAGTGGTTCTTATCCTGCTTTGGATTGTGATATCCTTTGACACATCAATTGGATAGTTGGTTTTTGACCTTGGTCCTCATCGTGGCAAGAATGGTTTCATTTGTACTTTGTAGGATGCCTTTTTTGGTGATTTCAGCTTTGATTTTGTTGTGATATTGAACAAGATGGTTGCATACAAATTCAACCATGATTTGCTTTTCTGAGTGCATGAGTTGCCGCTTGATATCCTGGAGATTTGATGGAAACTTGAACATAGTTAGGTATTCCAAGATGTCATCCGGTAATTCAATACCTATGTCAATCATTTTCTTGATAGCGGTTTTGACGTCAGTGACAAACTTCAGGATCTTGTCTTCTTTGAAGTTCAGGTGCAAGAAATTGTTGAAGATTGTGGCTCAATTAGAAGCTTGAGAGGAGGAGAATTGTTCCTTGATGGCTAGCCATATGTCCTTGGAAAATTGGAAATTGGCGGCGCTGATCACATTATTGTGGGTGACGGAATCGACCTTCAAAATGAGCAGTAGCTAAATTTTGTTGTTGTCTTGGGGTGAGAGGTGGTTTGAGGCTGATTCAAGTGTGTCTAACACTACTCTTAGCTTGAGTAGAGCTTTCATCTTATCCATCCATATACTTTATTTCTCTTCTGTCAGCAGCGGGGTGGTTTCCAGGGTTGTCTTGAGCATAGCTTGATGAAATGAGTCCAACAAAAAGCCCAATCCCAATGCCATGACCCTAAGTCTTGCTGGTCGCGGTAGATTTTGGGTTTTAACCGTATAACTGTGAGAATCTTGTTTATTGAATAACCAAAAAGCTGAGAAACCAATACATGATAAACATAAAAATCATAAGAAATAATGAATGAACAGAACAATATAATCAGGGAAAAGAAATACCATCACCGTAACTGAGATGCCCGGATTGATTATTATTGAGTGGCTGGATGGAGGATGAGCATCATGGTCTGGACAAAAGATGATATACTCTTGAGTTGAAAGTTGACGTCGAAGGCGTTTTAATTGGAATAGCTGATCTTACCAGTTAGACGTTGAATGGATTGTTTGATTGAGGGTCCTTGGTCATGGTCTGTGAAGGGTTGTTGAAGGGGATCCGGTCAACTGTGATGAGACGAGTGAGGGAGAGAAATGACACGAGACAAGTAGAAGTAAAATGAGATGAGAAGATGAGAGATGAAAAACCGGAACAGAAAGATCCGAGTACAATGATGGAGACTGAAAACAACTGAAGACTAGATAACAGCGCGCTTGCTTCTCCTGGGAGTATCCACAGTGGGACCATACCCGCAGGGTGATCCGTTGCGCACTCTCTTGGCTTTATGACTCTCTTAGCTCTACACCCCCACAAAACATTACTGTGTTGTGTGGCACCCTACACAACTACATTTGAGTCATGTGGGGTTGTACACAACTCAAATGTATTTGTGTTCAATGCCACACAACTACAGTAATTGTGGGCCAAAAAATAATAATAAAAAACTAAAATAAATTGAATAAAAAAAGAAACAGAGATCAACCAAAAAATCAAAAAATGTGATTTTTTTAAAAATAAATAAATTCATTGATTGATTAATAAACCAAGTAATTCATTAATAAATATATAAATCAAATCATAAATAAGTCAACAATAAATGAATGAATAAATGAATAAATAAATTAATAATTAAATTAATAATTAAATTAATAATTAAATTAATAATTAAATCAATAAATAAATCAATGAATAAATTAATAAATAAATGGTGTTTAGAACAACCCATTTGATGCGTGTATGGGCCCCCATGTGTCAATTGGGACATGTAGGGCCCTAAACAACTCCCCCATGGCTGGGAGTTGTGAATTTATCATCACCCTGAAGGAAATTATTGGATTATGCATGTGAATTTTGGGATGATGGGAAAAAAATTCAAGGATCCCAAGGACACCAATTATACAAGGGGGATTAAAAATGGGATGCATTTCCAATGTGGACTAAAAAATAAGAAATCATAGATTTCTAAAAATAGAATTTGATCCTTAGTTTGATTATTAGGTTGAATCAAATATTGGTTTTGAGTGTTTAAATGGTGCAGGAAGGATTTAGAAAGAATTTTTTATGTCATCTTGCACCATTATTGTTTTTGTAATTAATATTTAAATAATAAATATAGATATTGGGGGGCTCATAAGAAACATATTATGATATTTTCAAAATATAAAGAACAGACTTACATTGTGGAGGTACCTTATGGCCTTGCTCCTTTTTTAGAAGCTGATTCTATTATTGTATGGAATTTAATTAGGGAAATGGTTTCAATAATACTTATTCACATAATAAAATGTTTCATAATATAGGCAAGCTTACAAAAGTACTTATTCAACCTATTTGAAGTAATTTCAGATGAAGAAAGTTATTTCACAATAAAAAAAAGCTATCATGGAGTATTTAGATAAATGTGGGTTCAAATGGAAACTATATTCAAACTTCTGGTTTTTTTCACCACAAAAACTAGTCAATTTTAAGGATTCACGGGGTCACTTACTACCATTTTAAATTGCTCCTAGGATTTGAAGAATTTTTGTAAAAGTGTGTATGGCTGGTGGAAAAAATCATGAATTCCCTCAACATGGTGCCTTATCCAGAAATGCCTCCAAATTCCATGAGGAGAAACCAATATTTGGAAGTATTCCTGTTCATGGGTGGAAAACCCAGAAATTTTCAAAGCAAAACTTAAATAATTCTCCTTATTTCAAAAAAAAACTTAAACAAGGTGATCCAACCTACTTTCACCCACTGGCATGCCACAAAAAATTGATTGGTGTGCCTTGACAAAAAGGCTATGATACTTTCTTGAAAAAAGCCAATTTTAAGGATTTATGGTGCCAAATACTACCATTTCACAGATTTCAATCTATCAAACAATTAAATTCATTATAATTAGGTGATATCATATTCAAGAGTTACCAAATACAAAATGGCTTATTTCAGGATTACCATGACTTTTTTTTCAATCTAATTGTGTAAAAAGATTGCTTGTTCAAGGGTCAGAAGATACCCATGTTGAACTCCTTTGAAAACCATTCAGTATCCAGAATTTTTTCTCCACAATCTTAGATGCAAACTGGATTGGGCTGTGAAACTACTTCAGTAAAATTTTGCACCAGGAAGTCCCCAAATTTGGAGAAAATACCCTAGTGAACAATGATTTTCCCAGAAAAAAAAGCTCCATTCTGAATTTTGGTAAAAAAAATTCCTCAAAATAGATATTTTTTCTAAAGTAAGCAATTAAAAATTTCAAAATGTCTAAATCTGAGCTAATAGGGCATATCAGAGTGAGAAGCCCCCCCTTTTTTTGAATCATGGGTTTCAAATCAAAAAAAATATTTCAAGCCTGCCATTAAAAAATAAAAAACCCACTTATTCAAGAACAGGAGTTTCAGAGTTACCTTAAAATAAGTTATTTTTTCAAGTATAGTATATAAATTTACCTCTTTTTCTTTCCTACCCCAGATTTTATTAGGGCGTATCAAAGTTAGCAAAACCACCATTAGAAAGCCGCCATTTTTTTTACCAAACCTTGCATTTTTCATGGCAGGTTTCTTAAATACACATACCCCCTAACTGGTGTATTTCAAAATGGAAGGTTTCATGAAAATGGCAGATTTCAAACATCAAACCAGCCATTTCATCCATCCACCATCCATTGCATGCAAAACGCCCATCCACACCTCCATGTCCCCAAATCCATATGCATGATACACACCTCATCTCCATTGCTTCACATCTCCATTGCTTCACATCTCCATCACTTCACATCTGTCAGCTGGCTACTATTGCAGAGCAAGCTGCAAAAGTAACATAAATAATATAAAAATAATAAATACTAAAATTTAACTAAGAAGGAGTAGGAAAACGGTAAATATTATTGCAGAAATGGATTCTCCACCCAAAATTAGGTAGGGTCACTAACTGACCCCACCCTTTAAATCCAACTCCTTATATTTTTAAATAATTAAGGAAAGAAATTCCAAAATACCACGGCACCATTATGGTACTTTTTTGGCCAATTAAATGTTTCAAATTTAATGTCATGTATAGGTTTCACACCTAAAATTCAGTCAGAATTGAGATGTGTATATTTTAGGAGTTACAGACAGAAATGTGTTCTGTCACAATTCCCGCACGCAGCCGCGGCAGCCAATACACCCACATGGGGCTGAGCTACAGAACTGTCACCCTTTCAAAACTGTGTAAGAAGCCCTGGGCCTCTGACAAGTACTCAGCTGCCGGACTGTGAGTTGACAAAGTGACAGACGGCCTGAGAAACCTAGGTACCACGTAAACAAGCTACAACCTACACCGGAACATTCTAGATATGTAATAAATGTTCTTGTGGATAGTAGATAGTCCAGAAATACATAAAAGTATATGAAAATACCTAAATAACTTTTACACGTATTTTTTATTAAATATAATTTAAAATATCAAGAATGTCGAAAATGAGATAATGACTAATTCTAAAAATATATTAAAATACTTCAATATACAATTATGAGAGCCAAAAGACATCAGTATATTCTTTGTGACATACTAAGGAAACTATTTATGTAAAAATATTACATAATGCTAGTAAAAGAGAAGAAGAAGTCGGATCTTTACCATGGAATTCTTGGAAACTTCTAATTAAAGAAAAATTTGGTTCTAGAATGTGGAAAAGAAAAATGATGAAAAATTTCGAAAATTTCTCATTTGATCCCTCCAAGGATAAGCCTCACAAATGGTGCTTAGAACAAAAGAGAAGACTAGACTGCTTCTATCTAGATTCTGATAAAGAGGAAGTAAATGAAAGACTCCTCAACTTGTGTCCTGGAAATCTTAACCATGGTGTAAGATGCAGGATGAGTATGGATGCTGAATTACAAATTCTAATCAATGTGTTGGAAGAAGTCATTAACATGAATGGATTAGACAAGAAGGTTCCTTCTAGAACTAAAGAGAACTTCAACATTAACAAAACCAGAGAACAACCCCCTCTGATAAATACCTCTGATAATAAGAAACCTAATGAGAACTGTCAGCTTGTTACTATGTACAGAGCAACCTGTCAAAGTAACAGAAGAAATATGATAAAAAAAATTAAACAATAAAATTAAAATGAACTAAAGAAGGAGTGAGAAATACACAAATCCTATTGCAGAAATGGATTCCTCACCCAAAATCAGGTAGGGTCACTCACTTACCCCACCCTGGAAATCCAACTCCTTCTATTTTTAAATAATTAAATAAAAAAGGGACCAAAAGCCACAACACCAATATGGCACTTTCTGGCCATTTCAATTTTTCACACATATTTTCACATATAGTTTTTACAACTAAATTTCACTCAGAATTGGAGTGTTGTGTATATTTAAGGAGTTACACACAGAAATGTGTTATGTCACAATTCCCGCGCGCAGCCCCGCATCCTTACACAAACCTATGTACCCGTAGCTACACATTCCTGCTTACAGAGGTCAAGCGCGCAGCTAATTTTTCAATGCACTCAGCGGATCCTACCCCGCGCGCATCTGAATTGACTTATCCCCACGCCTGGATCAGTTGTGACAAATCTGACAACCAGGTACTGCTCAAGATAGCTACAACCTAGTTAGGGTTAGCTGGCGTATGTAATAACCTGACATATGCATTAGTAATAGTTTACAAACTATAAAACTTAAATAAAATTAATAAGAAACCAAGTTCAAGTATTTTTTAATAATAAACCAAATATTGAGGATTACCACATAAATCAATTATCCTGATCTTCAAAGACCACCAAACAATACTAAGAGTCATCATAAAAATTATTAAAAATTACCTAAGTGCTCAGAAGATGATGGAAAAAAAGTAAAAGTCCAAATCTGTCCACTTTAAAACAATATTAATAGTACAAATGAAGGATGAGTGCAGAATGATCACATTTAGGCCATAACAGATTAACAGATTCTGTGGCTAAAATAGCAAAGATATCCAGCAGGTCTGATGTTGTCTGATTTACAGAACCAAGTGGACGTGCCAATTGTGCCCTGACTGGCTTTCCAGCCTCATTCCAAGAGCAGAACCCTCTCTACGCACCCTGAGAAGCTCATAATCACCCCAAAAAGGTATTTATAAATACCTCTTTGGACCTATTATTCCCCATCAGTTTACCAGGAATTATTATTATCAATCAGACACCGTGTCATTGTTAGTAAAATTCTTATAAAAGAGATAAGCAGGTGATCTATGACCTAGTCTGTAGTATTATTATTTATTTCTCAAAAACCAATCAACCCATTGAAGTTAGTCAAGCAAATCTGCCCCACCTTCTCTGAAACCCTTCCTATTATTGCAGGATTGTCGTGGTAAAGTGCTCAGAGTGAGTGTTTCCCTGCCTGTCATGGCCATTGTGCTGTTTTTCCCAGCCATATCAGGGGAATAAGCCCTTTCTAAGGGACCCATCTTCATTCCAAGGTTTTTAAACTGCCTAAGGAGGCCCCTTGAAGAGAGGTTGTTTGTCTGTAAAGACTCTCAGTAGTATAATACTGTGGCCCCTATTTTATAAAATATTGAAAACCCATTTTAACCAAACCAATTAAACCTTGCACCAGCTCTTAAAATATTCATTGTTTGAGCTTTTTACATGTTTATCATTGGAATATTATTATTATTATTATTCCAGTATCTTCTATCACTCTCTGTAGCTAAAGGACTGCAAGTTTCCTGGTATCAGAAAGCTGACAACTGGGGGTCTGGCCGGGAATTATCCTTAAATAATTAATTTTTAATTATCTATTCCTTGGACCAGTCTATTTATTTTTGAAAATAAGTTAAAATACTTATAACATTTTTTTTTGATTCTTTAGTTCTCTAGTGGATCTTATAACCAATGGAGAATTGATCAATTATTATTTGAACCTTCTTAAACAGAAAAAAGAAGAAAAAATCCGTAACTTTGTGCCTATCATTATAACTCCTGAGCAACAACAGGAAAAGCTTCTTTATTTAAGCAACAAGCTTTAAAATAAAAGGAGCTTCAGTTAGAAAGAATTATTGATTTTAATTCTTTATTGAGGCAACTTTAGGAGTGGAAAATTTATCAAAGGAAGATTTATATTTATAATATAAAAAACCCAGAAGATAAAGAAAAATCCAAAAATAACAAAGGTGAGATTAAAAATTATTTTCTTTTGAAATATCATCTTATCAAGTTAAAAATTACAAAAAATATTGAACTTATATTTTTTTTATTGTTTTATCCTTCTCAGTGGATTTAGTGTTTGGTGAACTAATTGAGCAGGAGCTTCTGGAAGATTTCCCAGACATTGTACCCTTGGACTTGCCCTTGGATTTATCCCAAGATCTGATTGGAACCCATTCAGACCTCATTGGAATACCCCCCAAGGATGGTAGTGACCCCAACCAGATGTTGTTACCTTTGAATTTGAATATAAGTAAGTCAAAAAATATATAAAAAAAATTATTAAAAATATAAAAACTTGAAAATTATTATTATTATTACTATTATTTTTAAGTCTTCTTCAAAATTTTTGACAAAGACTTATACTTTTTTTGCGCTATGAATCAAAACAGGCACAACAACCAAGCAACCTGCAGAGCACCATCCTATGGATCTTTGTCCGGAGGAACCCATGCGCTGTGGAAACAAGAGGGGTGATACCCCTGAAGTTGTCCTCAGGTTCCAGAAGTTATTGGTCTAAGCGTCTGTCAGGAGATTGGATGTGATGAGTCTAAGAATAGAGGGAGTGATGATAAGATAAATTCCTTCCCTCCAATCCTTCTTATACCATTTCCTGGTGTTCTGTTGATATGAACTTATGATATGTATTGTAATCTGATAGCCTGTATGTTGTGATGATCCCATCATGAGATGATCCAACCCAGAGTTTGAGAGTGAGGTTTTTTTAAGTCCTCCCTCTCAACCCTAACCCAGGTACAACCACAAGAAACAAGATAGATGAAAACATCACCCCAAGTACAGAACCCTAGCTCCACCCTAACCCTACCCCGTACCACCCACCCCGTCTGAAACCCTCCCCTTCAATATCACGTACGTCCGGTTTTTCCTTCTCATGACGCGGCCCTCCGCCGCACCCTACTTGGAGCCCCCCCGGGTTTATCCGTCCGCGCGCGCCCGCAGATCCCGCTGTAGAGACTCCTGTGGGATTATGTAAATAACTTAGCAAATAGCTTGCTGGCAGTCCTTGAAGGGGAATTTAGTATTACTTCTACTCCTTTAGAGTATTAGTAACACTAAGAGTGGTTTTGAATTGCCTGCCCTTCTAGTACTATAGTAAGTCTGCACAATAATTTATTTAAATTAATGGCTGGTTTCTTTGAGACTTAGTATAGGTCTCAGATCAGATATTGATTGGTTATTAATTGTTATTGGTAGGGTTGTTGAAGAATGGACCAGATGTATTGGCTTATTGGTTAGTGGTTGATCAGATATGTGTGATCTTTAACCAATATCCCAATATTAAAGGGTTCAAGGGTTTTATCAAAGGGGTGGTTCAGGAGAGGACCCAAGGATGGGTTTACCCACAGGGGGCTGGGTAGAGGACAAAAAGGGTTGGCAGTCCCTTTTTGTTGTGCTCTCTTTCCTTGTAAGGGTAATTATTGAGTGATGGGTGGTTTCCTTTAATTTGGTGCTGAATAGTTCAGGTCACAGAAGAACCCTTATTCAAAGCACCTAATGGGCTGGTTTCAATGGTTGATGAGGTTATAGAATTGGTCTTTGATTTCCTTTTTTTTTATTTTTACACTGACAATCTCCTTTTTTTTGATATATCTGGGTAGGACCACAGATGATTGGGTGGTAATTGGATGATGAGTAGTTGATGAGTGGGTGGAGCTCCTGGATGGTGGATGATGATGGTGATGGTAGTGGGGGATACAACCTGGATAGGGCAGAGAGGCCCTCCTTAAATAGAAAATCTGGTCCTCAGGGGATGCTCAGGGCTGCCCCTGAGGGTGCCCTGGGGCTTCCCCTGTTACAGTGGGATACAGGTACATGAGACATTTTAGCTGGTTGGGAAAATCTAATACAGTTACATGAGGCATTTCTGCTGGTTGGGAAAACCTAATACAGTTACATGAGGCATTTCTGCTGGTTGGAAAGAGGTTGTACTGGGGTTACATGCAGGCACTTGCCTACATTAATTGCTGTGTAGTGCTGGGTTGAATTTGTGCTGTGGTGAACTGGTACTGGTGGGTTGTTTGGATCTACATGGTCCTAGCTGCCTGCATATATTGCTGGGTAGTCCTGTGGTATTTTCACTGGTGGTTGTTTGGTTACACATGGCCCAGACTGCCTGCATACATTGCTGGGTAGTCCTGTGGTGCCTGTACTGGTGGTTGTTTGGATCTACATGGCCCTAGCTGCCTGCATATATTGCTGGGTAGTCCTGTGGTATTTGTACTGGTGGTTGTTTGGTTACACATGGCCCCAGACTGCCTGCATACATTTCTGGGTAGTCCTGTGGTGCCTGTACTGGTGGTTGTTTGGATCTACATGGCCCAGACTGCCTGCATACATTGCTGGGTAGTCCTGTGGTGCCTTGTACTGCTGGGTGTTTGGTTACACATGCTACTGGCTGCATAAATTGCTGTGTGGTGCTGAGGGTTGTTGGTACTGGTAGTTTATTTGGTATCACATGCTACTGGCTGTATGTACTGGTGGTTGTTTGGTTACACATTGCCCAGACTGCCTTCATACATTGCTGGGTAGTCCTGTGGTGCCTTGTACTGCTGGTTGTTTTGGTTACACATGGCCTTGCTTATGGTTCTGAGTATACAGGTGAGGTGATTGGTTGTATGTTTGGTTGAGGTGTTATGTTGGGATGTTACTGGTATGTCTTTAGGGATTCCAAGTATACCCATATGGCCTTTCACTAGTTTGTGATACCTGGGTGTGATATGAGCTGTCCACGATTTATTTTGGCTGTATCTTCTAAACCATGAGAGATAGAGGGGTAGTTTGGCTGGGTGACTATGGGTTATTTTTGGTGTAGAATCCATTTCTGAGGTTAAATTTATGATTGGGATTATATTTATACTAGAAAATTGAGTCTGATGGCTATAGATTAGGTTTGGTCTACCACACCGCGATCCATGAGTCGGCCTGCGCTTATGCCCGCGCAAACCTCCCCGGGTTTATCCATCCACGCGCGTCCGCGGATCCCGCAATCCGTGATTCAGACCGCTCTTATACCCGCGCAAACCTCCCCGGCGCGTATAACCCCTGATTGCCCCGCCCTTGCCTTCTGGACTAGCCACCTGCTACTCCCAGAGTAGGCCCAACCTGCACCTGGTGCTTAGCCCCGCAATCCCTGCTGCTGAGCACTTGTCTGCTCCAGCTGAGCCCGCAGAAGGCACTGCTGAGACCGCGCGCACCCCAAATGCTGAGCCCAACCTACCCCACTGCTGAGAGCGCAGCCTGCGACGCAGCTCCTGATCCAAGGTTACAAATACAACACCACAGCGCGCAAGGACTCCAGTTGCAAGCATGATGAAGGGGCTCAAACCCGTGACCATAGCATCATGCCGGAAGACAACAGCAACAACCGCGGCCACCAAATAGACCAACACACCATTGGAGAGACAGCCATTCCCCAACATATTATCCCAGGAGGGTACAGGTCCTCCTATGCCACCCCAGCTGGACTAAACCAAGGAGTAAGGAGTCAAAGTGTTAGTGAAAGAACACATGAGCTACTGGGAACAATTCAAGTTGGCTCAGACCCAGGGAGATCAGCCAGGTATGAGAAAATCTATATCTCTGGAAAAGAAATCTCAGATTTCTCTGCAAAAGTTGATCCCAAAGAAAGAAGTAGAAGGCTACGTGCAGAGTTGGAATCCTTGGGATCAGTTAGTTTCCTTAAAGGGAAAGGACCCCAAAAAGAAGAGGTCCTCAGCCCATCAGAAGTTAAAGAACCCAAAGGATTGGGAAAACATAATCTCTCTAGCTCAGAAGTGGAAAAAGGTGTACCACAATTAGATGTAGAAGCCCTTAAAATCTTTTCTGTAAATGTGTCTCACAATTTTACCATTATTAGCCAGTGCTTTGACAGAGTTTATGAACAATTGGACATGTTGATTCTGAGTTCTTTCAGGGTTATTGAAACCCAATCCCAGACTATGAGGATTGATGAGCTGGAAATACAACAAATCAAGGACAGTATCAAATCTAGCAAGTTGGATCTGATGAAGCATATTGATGATAACCAATCAATCATTCAGGAAGACATGATTGTAACAATGGATCAACTTAAGGAAGAAGTTAAGAAAACTAGTCCTACTTCTTCAACTCATTTGATTAACAAAATTGATTTATTAAACAACAAGCTTGACTTGGAGTTAGGTATGATGAAGAGTGATCTCAGAGATCTTAAGGTTAATGTCAGTAACTCTCCAGCCACTTACTTGGAAGAAGCTAGAACTTCCAGGTTCACTACTACTCCTAGTATTCCTCCTAGAACCAGAATAACTAGGAATTAACCTTTTAGACCAAGCCCTACACCAGAAATAGAGCAAGCTTTGAAGTTACTTCCTCCCATAACTGAATGGCCTGAATTCTCTGGAGAAGGAGAGTATAAAAATGTAAGTTCTATTAAGTTTATTGATTACAATCTTGCTTCTTATGAACTCCCCATGCAATAGCTGTGGTAAGGTTACCCAGACTGTTTGAGGGAGCGGCTCTTGATTGGTTCATCAATAAGAGGGAAGAAGTGGGATCTTTACCCTGTAATTCTTGGAAGGAATTGATCAGAGAACAATTTGGTACCAGGATTTGGAAAAGAAAGATTATGAAAAATTTTGAAACCTCCCAGTTTGATCCATCCAAGGACAAACCTCATAAGTGGTGTTTAGACCAGAAAAGGAATTTAGACTGTTTCTACCTGGATGCTGATAATGAAGAGGTCAATTAGAGACTTCTTAACTTGTGTTCCGGAAAAATCAACCATAGTGTAAGGTGCAAATGCCCATGAACTCTGATCTCTCTACCTTGATAGATATATTGGAAGAAACCATTGACATGAATGGTCTTGAAAAAAGAATTAACAGACTCCCCAGCAAGTAAAATGCTAGGAGTAGAGAGGAATACACTTCCAAAACTAAATATTCCCCTGCTGCTTATCTAACCACCTTGGAAGCCAAGAATACTTCAGATTCCAAGGAAAAGGTATGCTGGAACTGAAACCAAACAGGAAATGTTAGACCTGACTGTCCTCAGCCCAGGAGAAGAATTAATCCTATTGAAGGAGAAGAGTATGATCATCCTGAACCCCAACTTTATGATACTGATGGATCACTCTCTTAGTGTGATTTAATGATCACTAACCCCATCAATGTTATTGAAGGAAGTATAGAGTCCTCCTTGGACATAAACTCTGTTAATGAGGATTCCAAATTACCTCAAAAATGGAATTCTAACATGAAGATTCTCCATGTCTCTGAGGCTAAGGCCTTGACTCTAAAACCTTCTGCTGGTAAAAGTTACACTTCTGGCAAAACATGCTACACTACTGGTTTGATCCAATGTTCCCCTGTTAAGTTACTCTTGGACAGTGGAGCCTTTGGCTCTTGTGTTGTTTCAACTCATTTTGACAAACAAGACCCAAATTGGAGGCTGAACCTATTAACAGTAACTCAGGCTAAGTTTAGCAGTGGTAATTCTCCTCTCAATGCCGTTGGAGTATGGTCTTCTAACATCATACTCCCTCACTCTAAAGGATAACTTAAACTGAAAATTCAATTTTTAGTGCTTCAAAATGGAGTATGTGATTACTTTATTCTTGGAAATGATTCTCTTTTCTTGTATGGTATAGATGTATTCCAAAGCAAGGGTAGATACTTTACTATAGGGGGAGAGTGGAACAAGAAGTTTCAAATATGCCATGTTAATTCTCAGCCTTCTGATTCAACCTATGAGAGACACTTTGGAAGTTTTAAACAAGAATACTTCTCTCAAGCAGCTTTGAATTACCTACTCAAGGAAGACCAAAAGCGTGACATCTTGAAAGTTTTCTTTGAAAATCAGAATGATTTATGTACCAAAGATCACCCCATTGGTAATATCAAAGGACATGACATGATTCCAACTTTAACCATTAAACCTCCTTACCCACCTAACCTCAGGAGACCTGCTTACCCTTCTAGTCCAAAATCTAGAACTGCTCTGGAAACTAATATCCAGGAGTTAGTTGACTTACAAGTCTTAAGGAAAGTAGGACACAATGAACAAGTGGATATTACTACCCCAGTAATCATATCCTGGAATGATGATAAGTCAAGAATGGTTGGAGACTTTAGAATTCTGAATAACTATACCCAAGCTGATTACTATCCTATTCCAAGGATTGAACATGCTCTGCATAAACTCTCAAAAGCTAAATATATCACTACTATGGACATGCTGAAAGGTTTTCACCAAATACCTATCAGCCCTGATAACCGGAAATTCATGAGAATTATCTGTCATTTGGGAATTTATGAGTATCTTAGGATGCCTTTTGGTATCAAAAATGCTCCTTCTCATTTTCAAAGGATGATGGATACAGTTCTAGGATTATTCATCAGACAAGGATGGATGATGGTGTACATTGATGATTTTATCATTTACTCTGATAATTGGGATACTCACATGGAGAAAGGAAAGCTAGTCCTCAAAACCATCTCTGCTGTGGGATTTAAGGTATCAATGAATAAGTGCAACTTTGGCTACGGAGAACTCAAAGCCTTGGGACACATTGTCTCTGGACTAACTTAGCTGCTGACCAAAGCAAGATAGCAGCCATGATGAACAGGCCAATGCCTCAGAATAAAACTGAACTTCTGTCTTTTATTAGCTTCTGCAGCTAATATAGGAAGTACTTACCAAAGTTTGCGCTTCTAACCAAGTGTCTGTATGAAATCTGCAACAACACCACCTTGTTTGAAATGAATCATGATAGAGTCAAGAACTATGAGTAACTCAATATGGCTATGAACTCAGATCCAGTACTGATGCAGCCAGACTATTCTAAACCTTTCAAGCTCTATATAGATGCCAGAATGGATGGTCTAGGAGCTGCTTTACACCAAGAAGTTATAGAGGATGAAAAACCAGCGGAAAAATCTATACTCTTCATATCCAGACAAGTTAAAGACACTGAGAAAAGGTATGGTGCAATTCAAATTGAATGTCTTGCCTTAGTATGGGCTCTTGAGAAACTCCATTACTACTTGGAAGGCACCAAGTTCACTGTGATTACTGACTGCAATGCTTCCAGGACATTGATGAACATGAAGAACCCTAGTAGGCACATGTTAAGGTGGAAGATAGCCATACAACAGTACAGAGGTCAGATGACCATAGTTCACCAAGCTGGTACTAAACATCAGAATGCTGATAGATTGAGTAGGAATGCTTTGCCCAATGATCCAAGTAACCCTGCTTATGACCCAGAGGATAATGATATATTTCCTATACTGAATATTAACATACTTGATATTGAGGCTCCTATCCTAGGAATCCACATCTGTGAACTGGATGAATCTTTGTTCAACTCTATTAAGGAGGCTTACAGCTCTGATATGAAGACTCTAATAAAAATTAAGGAAAGTACCCCTCCACCATCTGAACTGATGAATAGTCTACCTGACCCTCTTCTGAAATATTAAAAGCTGGAAGGTTTACCTTATGGGATGGTCTATTATACTACAGGCACCAGCATTCAAGTGTCATAGTCTTAACTAAAATAGACCATATCAAATATATCCTGGCTGAGTGCCATGATAACTGCTCTTCCGGCCACTTATCTACTGATGGGACCTTAGAGAAAGTCAAACAAACTTCTTGGTGGATCAATTGGAGAAACAAAATTATCCAATATGTTACCAATTTTAAAACTTTTCAGAAGTCCAATAGGACCACTGGGAAAAGGTTTGGTCTACTACAGAAGATTGCTGAACCCAAGAAAAGATGGGAAATTATCAATATGGATTTTGTAACTGGATTACCCCCAGGTGGTGCTTATTCCTACAAATCAGTCCTGGTTATGGTAGATAGGTTCTCAAATAAATCAAAATTCCTACCTAATCACAAGGAAGACACTGCTATGGAAGTTGCCTTGTTATTCTGGAATAGACTCATTGCTGATGTTGGAGTACCCAAGATTATTATCAGTGATAGAGACCCCAAATTTACCTCTGAGTTATTGAGAAATCTTCATGACATGCTAGGAACTACCTTAGCTTTTTTTACAGCTTATCACCCTCAGATGGATGTTTTAGCTGAAAGAATGATCCAGACTCTAGAAGATATGCTCAGAAGGTTCTGTTGCTTTGGTCTAGAATATAAGAATTCTGATGGTTATTTCCTTGACTGGGTTAGTCTTTTACCAACATTGTAGATGGATTACAACAGTAGCAAGCACTCCACTACAAAAGAGGCACCCTACTTACTGGAAAGAGGATGGATCCTTAAATTACCCAAGGATAACATTAACCAGCAGCTAACAAATATCCATCCTGCGTCACTTGATTTCAAGAACATGATAGATGTAGCCAATAAACATGCTTTTAAGTGTGTTCAGGATGCTTTTGAGTCTAAAAAACAGAGGTGGGATAAAACCCATAAGGAAAATGATTTCAAGATTGGAAATCAAGTCTTAGTTTCTACCATTAACTATACTAACCTAGCTGGTAACAGGAAGCTCAGACCAGCTTTTATAGGACCTTTCACTATCAAGAAGCTTCATGGTAAAAATGCTGTGGAAGTAATCTTGAGTGATGAACTTCTTAGGAAACACCCAGTCTTCCCAGTAAGCTTCATCAAACACTACCACCCAAGGGAGAGAGAACATACCCTTTAACCAGAAATAACTTTTGCAGAAGAATCTGGAAAAGACAGAGGAAAAGTTAGCAAGATCCTTAAGGATAAGAAAGAAAGGATCAATGGAAAAGATGTTAGACTCTACCTAGTTGGATACAAAGGGAAGTCAGCTGATAAAGATGAGTGGTTGCCTGAACACCATATCCCAGAAGGACCCATACACTTGAGGAATTACAGAGCTAGCAGAAGGCATTAGAAGCAGGAATTTTTTGTCAGATATAGACATACCTTGGAGTGGGGGAATGTCAGCTTGCTACTATGTACAGAGAAACCTGTCAAAGTAACAGAAGAAATATGATAAAAAAATTATATAAGAAAAGTAACATTAAATAAAGAAGGAGTAAGAAATCCACAAATATTATTGCAGAAATGGATTCCTCACCCAAAATTAGGTAGGGTCACTCACTTACCCCACCCTGGAAATCCAACTCCTTCTATTTTTAAATAATTAAATAAAAAAAGGACCAAAAGCCATGACACCAATATGGCACTTTCTGGCCATTTCAATGTTTCACATGTATTTTCACGTATAGGTTTTACAACTAAATTTCACTCAGAATTGGAGTGTTGTATGTCCCAATTCCTGCGCGCAGCCCCCCATCCTTACAAAAACCTACGTACCCGTAGCTACACATTCCCGCGTACAAAGGTCACGCGCGCAGCT
Organism: Puccinia polysora; assembly: GCA_025617555.3. Taxonomy (NCBI): domain Eukaryota; kingdom Fungi; phylum Basidiomycota; class Pucciniomycetes; order Pucciniales; family Pucciniaceae; genus Puccinia; species Puccinia polysora. The sequence goes on along the minus strand of CM062632.1, from coordinate 1,239,381 downwards.
AATTTTTCCATGCACTCAGCGGATCCTACCCCGCACACATCTGAATTTACTGATCCCGGCGCCTGGATCAGTTGTCACAAATCTGACAACCAGGTACTGCTCAAGATAGCTACAACCTAGTTAGGGTTATCTGGCGTATGTAATAACCTGACATATGCATTAGTAATAGTTTAAAAACTATAAAACTTAAATAAAATTAATAAGAAACCAAGTTTAAGTATTTTTTAATAATAAACCAAATATTGAGGATTACCACATAAATCAATTATCCTGATCTTCAAAGACCACCAAACAATACTAAGAGTCATCATAAAAATTATTAAAAATTACCTAAGTGCTCAGCAGATGATGGAAATAAAGTAAAGTCTAAATCTGTCCACTTTAAAACAATATTAATAGTAAAAATGAAGGATGAGTGCAGAATGATCACATTTAGGCCATAACAAATTAACAGATTCTGCGGCTAAAATAGCACAGATATCCAGCAGATCTGATGTTGGCTGATTTACAGCACCAAGTGGACGTGAAAATCTTGCCCTGAATGGCTTTCCAGCCTCATTCCAAGAGAATAACCCTCTCTACGCACCCTGAGAAGCTCATAATCACCCCAAAAAGGTATTCATACAGACCTCTTTGGACCTATTATTCCCCATCAGTTTACCAGGAATTATTATTATCAATCAGACACCGTGTCATTTTTATTCAAATGCTTATAAAAGAGATAAGCAGGTGATTTATGACCTAGTCTTTAGTATTATTATTTATTTCTCAAAAACCAATCAACCCATTGAAGTTAGTCAAGCAAATCTGCCCCATCTGCTCTGAAACCCTTCCTATTATTGCAGGATTTTCGGGGTAAAGTGCTCAGAGTGAGTGTTTCCCTTCCTTTCTTGGCCATTGTGCTGTTTTTCCCGGCCATATCAGTGGAATAAGCCCTTTCTAAGGCACCCATCTTCATTCCAATGTTTTTAAACTACCTAAGGAGGCCCCTTGAAGAGAGGTTGTTTGTCTGTAAAGACCCCCATTAGTATAATACTGTGGCCCCTCTTTCATGACATATTGAAAACCCTTTTTAAAAAAACCAATTAAACCTTGCACCATCTCTTAACATATTTATTGTTTGAGATTTTGACATGTTTATCATTTGAATACTATTATTATTATTATTCCAGTATCTTCTATCACTCTCTGTAGCTAAAAGACTCCAAGGTTCCTGGTATCAGAGAGCTTACAAGAACAGGGATAAAGAGAGAATTCCTGGAACTTGTTGGAATTTTAACAAGAAATGGAATATGAGACAAGAATTCCCATTACCAAAAAGAAAGGTAGCAGTCTTTGAAGGACAAAAGGAAGTTGAAGGGAATCAGTACTATGAAGATATAGCTGATACTGAAGGATCCCTTTCTGAATGTTAATTGATCTTGACCAACCCTGTCAATGTAATAGAAGGACATATAGGCACTTCTATAGAAATCAATAACATCCATGGTGATTCTAGTTTGCCCCAACAATGGGACCCTACCATAATTCCTTGGATGTTAAACCACTAACAGTTGAATTTATGAGTGGTAAGAGTTATACTACTGATCAAACTTTCTATGCAACAGGATTTTATGATGACAGACCTATAAGTTTATTACTGGATAGTGGAGCTTTCTTCTCATGTTTCTGTACTGAATTCTTAAACAAATGGGATCCCAATTGGAAAGAACACCTTCTTCCCGTCCCAAAAGCCAATTTTAGCTCTTGCAACTCTAAAATGAATCCTATTGGAGTATGGACTGCTCCTATAATATTAGCCCATACTAAAGGATCTTTGAGAATACAAGTGGAATTTGTAGTATTGCTCAACTGATTATGTGACTACCTGATAATAGGAAATGATGCTTTATGTCTATATGGCATAGATGTGTTCCAGAGTAAAGGGAGATACTTTACAGTGGGTGGTAATTGGGACAAAAAGTTTAAGATATCCACCATCCAATCTAACTTCCCCTCTTCCACTTACCAAAAGCATTTAGAAGGATTTAATCAATAATACTTCTCTCAAGCAGCTCTAAGTATGAAACTTTCTGAGGAACAGAAGAAAGATATATTGACAGTCTGCTTTGAGAACCAAAATTCTTTCTGTACTAAAGATCACCCCATTGGTGATATCAAAGGACATGAGATGGGATTAAAATTGACTATTAAGCCTCCTTATCCTCCAAACCTAAGAAGACCAGCTTATCCCTCTAGTCCTAAGTCTAGAAAAGCTCTTGAGGAACATATCCAAGAACTGATAAACTTACAAGTATTAAGGAAAATAGGGCACAATGAGCAGGTAGATGTGACCACACCTGTAATCATAGCTTGGCATAATGACATTTCAAGAATGGTAGGAGACTTCAGAATGCTCAATAATCATAATTGGGAAGATTATTATCCTATACCCTGGATTTATCATGCTCTACATAACTTGTCCAAAGCCAAATATATCACTACTGTGGATATGCCTAAAGGTTTCCACCAGATACCTATAAGCCCTGAAAGTAGAAATTTCATGAGAATAATCTGCCATTTGGGAATATATGAATATCTTAGGATGCCCTTTGGTATAAAGAATGCCCTATCAAACTTCCAGAGAAAAATGTATACAGTTCTAGGTACTTACATCAGAAAAGGGTGGATGATGGTATATATAGATGATGTTATCATATATTATGATGATTGGGATACTCATATAAAACAAATAAGATTAGCAATCCAAACTATCTCCAAAGCGGGATTAAAAGTATCCATGAAGAAATGCAACTTTGGATATGGAGAATTGAAAGCTCTAGGGCATATAGTCTCTGTTCTAACTCTAGCTGCCAAGTAAAATAAGATAGCTGCTGTCATGAACAGACCCATGCCTCAAAATAAAACAGAGTGACTGTCATTCATTAGTTTTTGCAGTTACTACAGACAGTACATCCCAAAGTTTGCTATGCTAGCTGAGAGTATGTATGAAATATGCAACAATAACACTCTCTTTGAATTTACAAATGAGAGATTGAAAAACTGTGAGGAAAGAAAAATAGCTATGACCTCTACTCCTCTACGCATTAAACCAGATTACTCCAAAGCCCTCAAGCTTTGCATTGAAGCCTGTATGGAAGGGTTAGGAGCTGCTATACATCAAGAAAGAATAGAAGAAGACAAACCAGTGGAGAAACCAGTACTCCTCATATCTAGACAGATCAAAGATACAGAAAAGAGATATGGAGGAAGTCAGATGGAATGCTTGGCTCTATTATGGGCTTTAGAAAAGCTACACTATTACTTAGAAGGCACCACATTCCAAGTGATCACGGACTTTAATGCTTTAAGAAATTTCATGAACATGAAGACCCCCAGCAGACATATGCTCAGGTGGAAAATTGCTATACAACAGTATAGAGGCCAGATGACTATAGTGCATAAATCTGGAGCTAAACACCAGAATGCTGATAGTCTAAGTAGGAATGCTTTGACTAATGACTCTAGCAATCCAGCATATGACCCTGTGGATCAAGATATCTTTCCTATCTTGAACTTCAATCTTTTTGGATTAGATGCTCCAATCATGGGGATCCACTTATGTGAATTAGATACTGATTTCTTCAATCTAGTGAGGGAAAACTACTCCTCTGACATCAAGCTGCTGATTACCATTATGGAATTTGAATCCCCAGAAGCAGCTCTGATAAATAGTTTACCTGCTTCATTACTTAAACCCTATAAAGCAGGAAGGTTTACTTTTTGGGATGGTCTCCTTTACTACAGACACCAAAATTCCAGTGTATTAGTACTAAGTCAAAAATAAAATATACAACACATACTCCAGGAATGCCATGACAACTGTTCATCAGGGAATCTATCCACTGAAAGAACCTTGGAGAAAGTAAAAAAAACTTCTTGGTGGATAGACTGGAAAGAAATCACTATCAAGTATGTTACTAGCTTTGAGACTTGCCAAAAATCTAATAAAACTAGTGAAAAAAGGTTTGGACTCCTGCAGAAGATCTCTGAACCCAAAACTAGATGGGAAATCATTAATATGGATTTTGTCACCGGCCTCCCCCCTGGAGGTACTCATTCATATAACTCTGTCCTGGTTATAGTTGAAAGATACTATAAGAAGGCAAAATTCTTACATAACCACAAAGAAGATAGTGCTATGGATGTAGCTCTAGAATTTGGAATAGGATCATAGCTGATGTTGGTATACCCAAGATTATAATCAGTGACAGAGACCCCAAATTCACCTCTGAATTTTTGAGGAATCTACATGATATACTGGGTACTAATTTACCATGTTCTACAGCATACCGTCCCCAAACTGATGGATTAGCTGAAAGAATGATATAGAACCTAGAAGATATGTTCAGAGGTTCTGTAGCTTTTGAATAGAATAAAAGGACTCAGATGGCTATTGCCATGATTGGGTAGGCCTACTCCCAGCTCTAGAGATGGCTTATAACAGCTGTAAAAATTCTACTACCAAAGAAGCCCCTTACATACTAGAAAGAGGATGGATTCCAAAACTCCCTAGGAACTATAAATTAGCCACCATTCATTGAACATCTCTTGACTTCAAGAAAATGATAGATATGGCAAATAATCATTCTCAAAAATGTGTAGAAGAAGCAGTAAAATACAACAAACAAAGATGAGAAAAATCACACAGAGAACCTGACTTTAAGATAGGAGATCAGATCTTGATATCCACTTCCAACTTCAACAATTTATCAGGTAACAGAAAGCTGAAACCAGCCTTTGTTGGAACATATTTTATCAAAAAGATGCATGGCAAAAAAGCTGTAGAAGTAATCCTGAGTGAAGAATTGTCAACAAAACACCCAGTATTTCCTGTTAGCCTAGTAAAACACTTTCAACCAAGAGAAGGTAGTAACCCCCCTCCAGCAATGATCCCAATAGAACCTCAACCTGTGAAATAAAAAGGAAAATTCAGCAGGATATTGAGAGAAAAGAAAGAGAGAGTGCAAGGAAAAGATGTTAGACTATACATAGTAAGATACAAACAAGAATCTGCAGACAAAGATGAATGGTTGCCAGAGAATAATATACCTGATGGACCAATACATCTTAGAAACTACAGAGCCAGCAAAAGGAACTGAAACACAAATGGAATTAATTTTTTCCCAAAATTCTCCAGATTTTTTCAGATATGGCCATATCTTGGAGTGGGGGAATGTCAGCCTGCTACTATTGCAGAGCAAGCTGCAAAAGTAACAGAAATAATATAAAAATAATAAATACTAAAATTAACCTAAGAAGGAGTAGGAAAACCATGAATATTATCGCAGAAATGGATTCTCCATTTTAAATTAGGTAGGGTCACTCACTGACCCCACCCTTGAAATCTAACTCCTTACATTTTTAAATAATTAAGGAAAGAAAGACCAAAATACCATGGCACCACTATTGAACTTTTTGGCCAATTAAAAACTTCACATGTATTGTCACGTATAGTTTTCACACCTAAAATTTGGTCAGAATTGAGGTCTTGTGTATATTTTAGGAGTTACAGACAGAAATGTGTTATGTCACCATTCCCGCACGCAGCCGCGGCAGCCAATACACCTGCGCGCGGCTGAGCTACAGAACTGTCACCCTGTCAAAGCCGTGTAAGCAGCCCTGGGCCTCTGACAAGTACTCAGCTGCCGGACTGTGAGTTGACAAAGTGACAGGCGGCCTGAGAAACCTAGGTACCACGTAAACAAGCTACAACCTACACCGGAACATTCTAGATATGTAATAAATGTTCCTGTGGATAGTAGATAGTCCAGAAATACATAAAAGTATATGAAAATACCTAAATAACTTTTATACGTATTTTTTATTAAATATAATTTAAAATATCAAGAATGTCAAAAATGAGATAATGAATATTTCTAAAAATATATCAAAATACTTCAATATGCAATTATGAGAGCCAAAAGACATCAGTATATTCTTTGTGACATACTAAGGAAACTATTTATGTAAAAATATTACATAAATACTCATGAATTATGTTTTTAAATAATGATTTTAGTCAATAAACTAAAATTTGAAAATAAGGAGTAAAATCAATTTCATGACTTTACTCCAATTATTTAATACATAATAAAAACTCACCTGAAATCAGACTATCCCTAAGAATTCCTATTAAAATAATTCTTAACTTACTGGGAAAATTTACTAAGGATAATTAATTAAATAATAAAAAAGGACAGATTAGTGTTATTCACAAGTCCAAACATTTATTATAAAGTAGAATAATTCCCATACACTGTGGAATTAGATGTTACCCGTGCTAAAGCACCAAGAACATGTGACAGGCTGCCACTGTTTATCCTGCTAGCCTCAGTGTCCATCCCTTTTGTAGTGAGTTAGAAGTCAGAATCCTATTATTTATTTCAGGGTCGGCCGCGCGTAAGGTAAATATAGTATGTACAAGTGTCACTGGATATTTGATATCCGCCTGTGATATATTATGACTAGTTTGACCTAACACATGCAAATCACAACACTCCCCCACAAACTAGGCATCCAAGAAAAAAGTTTACAAAAAATAGACTGTTTATGTGCGCCCAACCTCTTTGTCATGATGTCTGCTAGCTGGGAAGCTGTTTCTACCTAACTCACGTTAATCCCTAGTTCCCGTATGACATCATTAACAAAGAAAAAATTGCGCGCAATATGTCGCATCCTTGTGCGTGATCCGTTATTGTTTTCAACCAAAAATGCCCCCTGGTTATTGCAATGTAAGGAGGTGTTGAAAAGGAGGCCAAGATCCGTAACCATCAAGTGCAGAGAAACAAAAAATTCCACCGCCGTACCCAGTGAGATAAATTCAGTGTTACATGTTGAGGTAGCAACCGTCTTCTGGCATTTTGACACCCAAGATACAGGGCATCCGTTGAGGAGGATGAGGAATCCAGAGGTTGACCGGTGGAACTCACCCCCCCAGTTGGCGTCCACCCATAGCTGGAGGCTGGTCCCGTCAGGTTCAAAACGTAGTTGCCTGGTGGTTGTGCTGGAAATATACCAAATGGGGTGTTCAAGAGCAAGCCAGTGGGAGGTGTCCAGGCGTTTGCTGAATCGCAAGAGGTAGTTAACTGCAAAGGAAATGTTGGGCCGGGTACCAAGTGCTAGGTAGTTGATGGATCCAACATAGCTTTGGAATACTTCAACGTTGACACCATCCATTCTGTCATTTGTAAGTAAGGGGACATCCGGCAGGACATTGTTTTCCACAATAAGTTGGGACTGTGTATTAGACCACCGGTTGACAATCTGCTCCGCCAGAAAATGTTGATCCAGCGCCAAGGTGTTGCCAATACGTGTTAGTTGTATGCCAACAATCCGGTTGCACCGTTCCGCCCATTTCAACTTCACTTTTTCAGCCATGATGTTTTGCAAAGAACGGAGTGTTGCCTTGTCATTTCCTACAACCAAGCCATCATCAAAGTGTAACCAAATAGCTACTACCTTATCTCCATTCCGGTACAAGTAAACCGTTTGCTCAATTGAGCCGCCTTTGAATCCAAGGTCCGCCAGGATGTTGCAGAAAAATAGACACCAGCACCTCGCAGCCTGGCAAGTCCCATAGAGTGACTTCTTCAGTAGCATCACCATACCTTGGAGCTCCAGCCGGACGTGGGTTGGAGGCTTGACATATACAGTCTCATTGATTGGTGAATGCAGGTACGCTGCCAAGACATCAAAGCTGTGAATATGCCACTTACTGGAAACCGCCAGTGCAAGTAGGAGCCGTAATGAGGAGAGCAAGGCAGTTGGCGCGAATGTTTCGTAGCAGTCTACTCCCAGGCGCTGGCGGAATCCTTTCGCAACATACCTAGCTTTTGGAGTATTGACCAAACCGTCAGCCTGCTGCTTGACACTGAAGACATACTTCGCACAAATCACCTTCATCCCTGGCTTGCGTTTTACCGGTATCCAGACGCCCATGTCAAACAGTTGGTTAATTTTGCTCTTCAGCGGGGCCAACCAGACCGGCCGGTGAGTCGGCGATAGCGCTTGGTCAATTGACGCAGGTAGGGTAAGGTCAGAGATTGTAGGAAGGGCTTCCAGCTGGCCGTCTTGTTCAGTGCAGATCTGATTGCTTGGGAACTTGCCTAGTTGTAGTTCCACGCTGTGTAGTGCCAGATTGATGTCGTCAATGGTTGTGGGGATAGGGATGAAGGGTTTTGGGCTATAGTCGGGGAATTTGGCCAAGTTGGTGTAGATGAGAGAGTTTTGGCCAACGCTCCATAGCACAAAACCCCGTTGGTCGTCCTGAAAGCCTAGGAACACGGTTTTTTCCGCCCGGTCGTCCAATTTGAGTTGTTTTTCTTTGGGGACGTGGGCCAAGGCAATGGAACCAAAAGGGTGTAGCGGAATAGGTTTATTGGGGGCACCATAGAGAGTCTCCAATGGTGTTTTTGGCGATGACCAGGAGTTCGGAAGACGGTTGTGAAGGAAACAGGCATGCCGGTAAGCGAACGACCAGAATAACTCGGGGAGCCGCGCGTACAATAACATGGTGCGGGCCATGTCACCCAGGGTCCAATTAACACGTTCAGCTTCACCGTTTTGTTCCGGGGTGTATGGGGAGGTGAATAAGATTTTGGATCCGAGTACCAATAGCAGGTCCAATAAGGATGTTGTATGGTATTCTTTAGCGTTGTCACAGTGGATATGGATGGGGGTTTTTTCGAGCCGGTTTTTTAGGTAGGTCACAGTTTTCAGGAGGAGCTTGGGGACATTGGAGCGAAGTTTGAAAGCATGAACAAAGATGAAGGTGGAGTGGTGATTGCGGATTGTGAGAAGGTATTGGTTGCCGGTTATATTGGGGGGAAGTGGGCCAAGTACATTGGTTACCAGTAGGTTGAGGACGCTGTCAGTTGGGATGGCCTCAGGCATGGCTGCGCGGCGCCGTTCACTTTTTGCCGTCCGGCATGCCTTGCACACAAATGGGGTCCATGATTTTGGGTCAAAATCCGGGGAATGGGACTTCAGGTAACTTTTCATGACGCAATCCAAGACATGACCAAGGGAACAGTGGTGGAAGTACAAGGGGGAATCAAGGAAAGGGGAGGTGGGATGGCAGCACGGACAAGAGGAAGAAGGGAAGGGGAAGAGGATGGAAGAGGCAAAGCCAAGACGATGGACCAGGTCCTGTTATTACATCAAGCAAGCAGACGGTGATTAGAGGAGGAAAAAATGAGGTTGGATCCATGGAACGTTGGCGTGTATCCTGCGTCAATGAGATGCCCCAAAGACACCAGGGTCCCTTGGACTTGTGGACAGTACAAGAAATCATGCAGAAGGGGGCCCCCACAGCCCCCACACGGAATTGGCGCCAGGCCTATTGTTCCCCTACCGATGGCAAGCATTGTTGCGTGAGGATCGGCCAGTTTGAGCAGGACGGGGGAATGGAAGGTGGTGTAGGTAGCGAATGAGGCAAATTGGCCACTTACCGTTGAGGTTGCCCCAGAGTCAACTACTAACGTATGGGGGACCGCCACCAAACGTACGACAGGCTGCTCAGGGGGGGCCTCAGCGGTAAATGATTGGTCAGGGGCAATGACACTGTTGACTCGGCCAGCGGTGAAGGGGTTTGGTTGTGGGGGACGTGGATTGCGGATGTGGGGAGCCTCCCTAGGCCGGTTAGCCGCGCCCGGAGGTGGTAGGTTGGAATCAATCCGGAGCTGCGGACAGTCACCTCGCCAGTGATCCGGCGACCCGCAATAGACGCAAGAGCCACCAACACGCTGATGGACCTTGGCCGGAATTGGTTGGTTGCCGTTTTCCAGGACGTTCTGGGCTGCCTGGATGTCCGCGGCGGTTGGTTGGTGGCGGGATGTGCGGGTGCCGAGGGGGGGAAGGGTGTGCGTGTTTCTAGGATGGTTACCGGGACGGCGCCCCCAGTCTGGAGTAGGCCAGGTCCACGGGTTGACTGCAGCGACCAAGTACGGGTTGTCCAACGAGTTACCTCGCGTGATTTCAGTATAGAACAAGGTCAGAATGGACTGGGTATTGGCCGCAGTGGGACGGTTGATGCAATCAAGTTGCAGCCTGATGCTTTGGAGCATTTGGGTGCCAGAAAATCCAGGGGGTGGCGGAGTCAGAACTTGCATTACGAGGGAGACACATTTGTCCGGGAGCGGCGTACCAAGGCAACCTAACTCAATGAAAATGTTTGAGATACAACTGAGGTGGGAGGATATGCTGCCGTCCATTGTGGTTAGTTTATAGAAGAGTTTGTCCCAAAGTTCAATTTGGCGGGTTTGGGTTGACAGTTGGAAGTTCTTTTTAATCGTCTCAAAGGCTCCAGCGGCGGTCGCCTCCTTCGCTATGAGGGTTTGCAATTCTCGCTTGATCGTCAGAGTGAAGAAGACACGGACAATGATGCTCTTGTTTTTGGTTAGGGAGCGTAGATTATCAATGTCCTGAGTAAATTTGCTAACGCTAAACACCATGAGGCCAACCGTGTTTATACCTTTGATCCACTCGTTGATGTTGCTGCCATTGCGCCTAAGCTTTTCAACCGTTGATACATACTCCGTTGGGTTAGATAAAAATTGTGCCTTCACGATGGTTTTGACGGCCCTGGCGGTCGGCAACGCTTTTGAATCCATGGGACGTGAGGTGGTTGGAGTGGCTGGTTTATTGCTATCAGTATTGGAGATAAGGTTGTCGGAGGTAGTACCAGGCCTTCTAGGTCTTGCTCTACCACGCCGGGGCATAAACTAATTCTGGAAAGACGAGTCAAAGAAGAAGGATTGGGAAGAAGGGAGGCCGGTATTGGAGTATTGAGGTATCGGAAGGGAGGGGTTGACTGGAGAGTTGAGCCTGCTTTTAACCTGTAGTGAGTTAGAAGTCAGAATCCTATTATTTATTTCAGGGTTGGCCACGCGTAAGGTAAATATAGTATGTACAAGTGTTACGGGATATGTGATATCCGCCTGTGATATATTATGACTAGTTTGACCTAACACATGCAAATCACAACACCTTTGAGCCCCTGTACCCCTCAGAAGGACAATATTGGAAATCAAAAAGCTATAAATAAAGAGCTCTTTTGAGGATATTGATACCCAGAGACCCAGTTATATTTACATCAAGACACCGTGCCAAGGTAATCAAATACTTATAAGAGATAATTAAGTAATTTATTGCTTTAGTCTGATTAATAATATCCGTCCCCAACCCTTTTTATCAATTTAAACTGCTGAACAACCTTATAACCCCAGTAAACAGGTTTAACCCATCAGTGCATGTCCCAAACAGGTACCCAAAGGATTTAATAATATACCAGTGAGTCTTATTATCTTTTCTCAGTTGTGGAAGCTTGGTTACAAAGCCCTGCCGCTCCACCATGTATTTTATATAAATATTATCTTTGGGCAATATATCCTTTAAGAATATAAATTAAAGGTTCAAAAGTAACCAGGCCCACATGTTTTCATACTGAATTAACTGAAGAGAGGTGTTAAATATCCCCAATATAATTGTGGCCCCTCTATTAATTTATTTAATAATCAATTTATTAATATTGATTTAGAATATTAAACCATAAACCAAACCAATCAACCTTGCAATAAGCTTTATCCAAATATTCTACAGATTTTTGCTGCATTTATTGAATAATATATTTATTATTTATTCTATCACCTCTGGTAGCTAAAGGATAGCAAGGATCTTGGAATCCAGGATGCTCACAACATCTCCATTGCTTCACATCTCCATAACTTCACATCTCCATAACTTCACATATCCATCACTTCACATCTCCATTGCTTCACATCTCCATTGCTTCACACAAATCCCATCATCTTCACATCACCATATTTCTCAAAATGTCCAATAAAACTTCCCGGAAGCAAGTTGAAAAGGAAAAAAAGCTGGCTTAAATTTTTTTATCATTTGACTTGGATTCAGACTCCAATTTGTAATCAACTTGGTTAGCTTTGAATTCTCTATTGGAAAAGAAATACATGGTTCCACAAAGACACACTCTCCACAAACCTATGTATGAAAGGCAAAAGCTTCACCTACTGCCCAACTTAAGCTTCCAGCAACTTTTCAAAACTTTATTGCCTTCTTTTATGAAACTTTTGGAGATGATTGAAGACCACCCCATCTTCCAGAACAATTCTTGGAATCCTCAACGCTATCCAGCTATGCAACTGGCTGTTGCTCTTTTTAGATTGGGATTAAATGGAAATGGAGAAGCAATTCATCAATTAGAAAATCTATTTTTGGTCAATTATCAATCCATTGACTTATACACCAAAGGAGTCATGGTTGCCATCCTATCTTTACTTTTCTCTGTCCTTTGTTGGCCAACCAAAGAAGAGCGCAAGGAGATATCTCAAGTAGTGGAGACTGAAGGCTTTCCTGGTTGCATTGGTTTTGTTGATGGAACCACTATCCCCTTGAGTCAAAAACCCAAGCTAGATGGAAACCGTTATTTTGATTGGAAAAAAAAGGCAATTGATTTGTTTCCTTTCCAAGGCCTTTGATGATATACAAACCAAATTTTTTTTATTGGTTTTTATAGATACTCTGTGGCACTACAACTTTTTTGTGATAAAAACAAGAAGTTCATATCCCTCCATGCTGGCCTTCCAGATTCTTGTCATGATTTGTACGTGTTCAATTGGATGCGGATTGCCCAACAACCAGAGAACTACTTTGACCACAATCAATACCTTCTGTTCAATTCAGCTTATGCTAGTGGGAAATATGTGGTTCCAGCATACCAGAATGTTTTGTCCAATGATCAAGGAAAACCCAATTTCAACTATGATCTTGCCCAATCACAAGTTTGGATTGAGCATGCCATAGGAGTCCTGGAAGGAAGATGGGCCAGCTTAAGGGAAATGCAAAACCAGCTTCAAGACCCCAAAGACATGAAGTTCCTGATAAACTGGATTTTCAGTTGTGTAATCCTTCACAAACTTCTTGCCAACATCAAAGATAAATTGGAAAAATTTTTGAAAGAAGATATTCCTGATCCTCCTCAAGTCATCCCAGCCTCATCTTCTACCTCATCTTTGGCCTTGAGAGAGCGGATTCTACCCCTCACACTTGCTCACTTTGATGAGTAGCATTAGGTTTTTAAATAGGTAAAAAACAAAATCACAGAACTTTTTTGGTTTTGGTTGTTTAACCAAGAATCCTAGGCCCCCTATTTTTTTTTATTTCTGGTGGACTTAGACAAAAACCAAAACTTCAAAGCCACCTCACCCCACCAAACCACTGGTCCACCTTCACTGGAAAACTTCCTCCTCCTCACCAATCACCACCAACTCCCCATCACCTCCACCTCACCAACCACCTCCAGCTCACCTCACCTCACTCACTGCCTCCCCTCCTCCTAACCCTGGTAAGCCCCCTCCCCCCTCTTCCTCTTCCTGCCCCTCACCGGTTGCTTATCCTTTTATCATCCAAACTTTAGATCCCCCCTGGATCCCCATCAAGGTGAGCCCCTCCTCCTCTCCCTGCCCCTGATCAATCAGCAAGCAATTGTTACTTTCTGGTTGATAAATTGGTCAACCGCCAAGCAATCAATTGATTGGTTGACCAGAAAGCAATTGATTGCTTTCCAATCAATTGATTGGTTGACCGGCAAGCAATTGATTGCTTTCCAATCAATTGATTGGTTGACTGGCAAAAATTGATCTTGCCCGTTGATCAATAAATTGATTGACCAACTGGTGACATGCCCCCCCCCCCTTCAGCTCCTCCTCCTCCCAGTTATTGAGAAGTTGACTGACATTTTTTTTTGGTAGGAAATTACCAGTAACGTTCTTCTTATTTTCTATGTTGGTTGATCATCTAAGTGGTTTATACCTGACTGATGATTGTTTTTTTGTTTTTTTTTTGTTTTTTTTGTAGGAGAATTGTGGGTATTTTTTTTTGTTATTTTCTATGCTTGTTGATCATCTAAGTGGTTTATACTGGACTAATGACTTTTTTTTGCTTTTTTTTATTTAATGAAATGCAATTGGAAATTCCACCACTTTTACCACCCTTTCTTGACAGCCCATTCTTCACCCACCAAACTCAAAATTTTACAACTAATGGATTTCCATCTTGGTCCTCACCCCAATCAAAGTATACATTTGGGAGGGAAAGAGATGGAAGGAGATAGTTTGAAAAAAATACAGAGAAGTTGGAAGAAAGGGGCTGGCCAGAGAAGGAGGGCTCAAATGCAGGATTTGGAAATTGCATTGGAAGTGACAGAGGAAAAAATTAATGAAAATATTTTTTGGTCTTCATGCAAACTACGTCCCTTGAACCTTGATCCGTCCATTTTCAAGAAAAGTCAAAAACCAACCCCTGAAGAGTTGGAAAAGGCCAAACAGAAGATCAAACTGTTCCATTTCTTCATCTCTGTAAAAGTATATGTTCAAGATCAATTGGATCATGAGGCTATGGTTGCCATCATCCAATTTATCCCTTTGAATGAACTCTCTGAGCAAGAGAAGAAGGAAATCAACTCAGTAACAACATTCCTTCAGAAATCCCAAAAAATTTGTCTATACTGTTGGTCCCTCAAGATTTTGGGGTGGGAAAATGTGGGCCATTGGATGGCAAAAATTGATGGACCCTTCTGAACTATTTGGACTATATCTGAAGAAAGATGCTGCCAAATTCTCCCCTAAAGAGTATTATTTTTTGAACCTTAGGTCTGACAAGTTCTCTAAAATATTGTGCCAAATGTTTCAAAAATTAGCCAAACTTGCATTTGATTCCAACCGTGAAGCTATGATGGAAAACAATTTCCCTTTGTTCTCCTCATTGTAATTTGGATCTGGCCTTACTTCTTTTGACTTCTCACCTCACATCACCTTCACCTCAGACTCCTTCTACAAATCACCCCATATTGACCAAGGTGATGTATCTGACTATTCCTTTTACTTGTGGTCCTAACCAAAAAATGGAATGGACAACTTATTGAAAAAAAGGATGAATATGTAGTATCCCATGGACAATTTTTTTTCCCAGACTTGGGTTTTGGGATTTATTTCAAACAAAAGGGTATTGTGAAAATGGTTTGGGTAGCAAACAAGTAAAAACACTTTACTTTTAATGCAGTGGATACTGCCACCCATACTAGGATGGCCATGTCCATGAAAATCAATAGACCAACTCAAAACACTAGCAAGGACTTGGCCAGTGGCAAAATATTTCTTAGGGAAAAAAATATATATAAAAATAAAAAAGATTTGTTCATTTGTGGTGTTAAAAAAACTCTCAAACGTTGTTGCAATCAAAAATATTTTTTTTGTTTTTATTTTTAAAATTTTTATCAAAGTAAACATATTTAAAGAACAAGAAATCAATTAATTTCCTTTATTTCATCCACAGTTCTACTGCTACCAATACATGCCATGGCTACTAATAACCTATCTTTTTTTTCTGTGGCTAGCCTTTCCCTATCCTTTTTGATTTGTTCTTGCTCTTGATCCTTCTCCTTTTCCTCTTTTTGAAATTCCAGCTTGGCCTGTTTGATTTGCCACTCAGCATCCAACTTTTGTTGATGAGCCAAACTCTGATCTTTCCACGTTTGACAATCCATATCCAGTTGAAAATCCCACTTCTCCTTTTCAAATAGAAGTTTTTTGTATTCTATTTGTTATTTCACTGTTTTTTGGAGGGGAATAGGAATGATATTGATTTTCAAAGCAAGTAAAATCAATCAATGAACTTACTTGAATCTTGCTTCTCCATGATATCCTCAAAGCCAGAAAAAGTTTAAGTGTTTATCCGCTTTTGATGGCTATTAGGGTTGAGGTTGATGGAATTGGAGGCCTTTTTCTTTCCCTTTGCAGAGGAGGTTTGTGTGGGAACGTCATTGCTCTCATTTTAAGGAGATGTGGGAGGCCCCATTGGCTTGATTATTTGGCCATTCAAGAACGGATGAGCCTGTTTTTTTGAAATCTAAATCAGACAGGATTAACCAGACAGAAGAGAAAAGATCCTGGTTGCTTACTTGAGCAGATGATTCCAATGGTGGTGATACAGGAATAACTTGCTCCTCATTGGAAAATTTTTCAAGTTCTTCCACCCCAGGAAGAGAGCAATCCAAAGAAGGAAGTGAGGGATCCAAGGAAGGGTTTGAATTGTTGATCAATTCTGATGTAGAAGTGATTGGAGATGATCCTGTTTTAATATCCTCCTCCACATCAGATTGGGGCCACTCATAGGTTTCATCAGGATCATCATTGCTAGGCAAAGCATTGACAGCCAGGTCCTAAGCATCAAATGAATCTGATTGTTGGGCATCACAAGCAGTTAAAGGGGTGATATTGGCCTTCTTTCCAAAGATTTCATCCATTTGAACATAAAAAGGCCAAATGGAGTCCAACTTATCAACCACTGAGTTTATTCCCTTGGCTTTATTGGAGTCGGTGATGCCAAAGCTGGTGGAGATTGAAATTGAGTTGGATTTTTTGTACTTGGTTCAATATTTCTTGAATTGCTCCCGCATCTGTTTGGATGAAAGATCCAGCCTACCTTTGTTTTTATTCAGGAGTTCATTGGAAATCAGGAGATAACCATTAACCTTAGATGATGGAGGTTGGCCAACTCCTGTTTAATTTTTGATCCAAAGCAAGCATTGTAGTTGGATGGAATTTTGAGCCAGTTTACCAGGATGATGTGATCAGCTCTCTTGAGCTGACTTGAGCCTTTGGAAGCTGATGGGGGAGGATTGTTGGATGTTGAGTTCCTGGGTGATTTTCACTTTGGTTGCGTGGACTTGTGGGGGGAGTTTTGCTGAGGGCCCATTTAAAAATAGTAAGTGGGATGAAGTGATGAAGCAATAAATAAAAGAGAGTTAGGATGTGATGAAAGTGGGGATGAAGTTATGAAGAAATGAAGCAATGAGAGGATGAATGTGATGAAAGCAATAAATCAATTACAGTGATAAAGCAAGGTGAGAGTGATGAAGTTATGAAGCACAATGAAGCAATGAGAATGATCAAGTGATTAGGATAGCAATGAAGCAATGAGAGTGATCAAGTGATGAGGATATCAATAAAGCAATGAGAGTGATGAAGTGATGAGGATAGTGACAAAGCAATGAGAGTGATCAAGTGATGAGGATAGCAATGAATCAATGAGAGTGATCAAGTGATGAGGATGGAAATGAAGCAATGAGAGTGATGAAGTGATGAGGATAGTGATGAAGCAATTAGAGTGATCAAGTGATGAGGATAGCAATGAAGAAATGAGAGTAATGAAGTGACGAGGATAGCAATGGAGAAATGAGAGTGATAAAGTGATGAGGATAGCAATGAAGCAATGAGAGTGATGAAGTGATGAGGATAGAAATGAAGCAATGAGAGTGATGAAGTGATGAGGATAGCAATGAAACAATGAGAGTGATGAAGTGTTCCAATAAGGTTGGAGGATGAAAATAGGGGTGATTATTTGGAATGACACATGGTTGAGCTTTTGAAGGCCTTTATATACTTTATTTGAAAAAAACCATTTATTTTCAGGTAAATTTGACACTTCTGATGTGAAATAAGTGGGTTTTTTTGATTTTTAATGGCGGGTTTGAAATGGCGGATTTGGGTTGAAACCTGCCATTAAAAATGGCATTTTTGCTTAAATTTGATACACCCTATTCATCCACTTCCAACTCCAGATCCACCACCACCAACTCCAGATCCACCACCATCACCAACATCACCACCACCACCCTCATCATCATCAATGTCATGCACCAGCCTAATGCTCATCCAAGATTTTTCAAAAGATAAAATCAACTCAAAATATTAAATTTTATGCACCCCATCATCCCTTGTTGATTTTTATTTCCAGAATAAGTGTTGGTTCTCACAAAAAAACATCCAGGCTGGGAAAATGGTTTCAATAAAAGAATAAATGAAAAGAAAAAAAACCTCAATTCTCTCCAGAAATTACCAATCTCTTGTTCCTAAAAATGATCCTTGTGATTCTCATTCTAACCAATCTTGAAACTAACTCAATTTTTTAAAATAAAATCAAACACCCAACACTAATAAAGTTGATTGAAAGCTTGAGAATAAATTAAAATCCCCAACCAACTTGGTTACAGATCATTGCTCTCAAGGAACTCTGAGGAGGAGAAATATTTTATTAGTTTTCAAGATCAAAATGAAAGCTAAGACAATTCTTGATGTGCGGTTTAATTTTCAATCATGATTTAAAAATATAGTTTTAGTCTTCATACCTTGAATTGAATCATTCTTGGAGTTAATTCACAAAGCTCATCTAACTGCTTTTTTTTTTACTCTTTGTTGTGGGTCAAAATAATAAATAATATTGGTAAATAGATTTAAAAAACTCAAAAAAGAGGAAAAGGAGTTTCTGGGGGATAAATTGGTATAATCAAAGATGAAAAATTTGGATTACCAGTCAAAATTAGTGGAAGCAATGAAAACCCAAGGAAAGGTCTCAATAACCCTTCCCATTATGACAAATCTCAGTTAACCACAAGATTCAAGGAAATTTTTGGCTCCTGATACTCAATTTCTGTTTTGATTACTATTTATAAAACCAGCAATTCTGGGCTAGATACATCCTACATAAAAATGAGGAAACAAATGGGCGCAGAGAAATAATTATGGAAATCTGGAGTTAGTGTGAGGAAAAGAGATTCAAATCAAGGCAGAGATGATAATAAAAGGAAATCTGACCAAAAGGTCTGGAAGAATTTTGTTGAACTCTTGGTATATCTTGATCTTTCCTTGGGTCTTTCTGTCTGCTTGATTGTTTTTCTGGGTCCTACTGTCTTTCTGAGTCTTTCTCTTAGTCCTTCTATCCACAGGTGTTCTGGTTTTGCAGGGGTCCTGAGGTTTGTCTTGTTTTTTATTGATCTTCCTCTTGATCCTGCTGTCAACCTTGGTCTTTTGGGGGGTATCTGAGGTCGAATGGTTGGAAGATCCAGAGGATTTTATTTTTCTATCCTTCTGTGTCCTGTTCTTCTTAATCTGGTGTGGTCTTCCCCTTGAGCTTGGTTGACGGCCTTGGTCTTTCTATCTGGTCCTAGTGTCTTATTTGGTCAGTGTTCTCCAGTCTTGCTGTCCACCTCAACTTGGTCTGGTGGGCTTCTGAGCTTGAAAAACTGGTGGGAAGGCTGGCAGGCAGTCAGGCTGGCTGTTGTTCTTTTTCAATGAACTTCTGGCTAATATACTGGAAGGCTTTCTTTCTGAATTTTGTCTTCCTATCTGACTGGCTTGCTTGCTGGCTAGCTGGTTTTCTGGCGGTCTGGCTGATCTTCTGGCTTACTGGCTGAATGGCTAGCAGTCTGGCTGATCTTTCTGGCTGACTGGCTGACTGGCTGGAGGTCTTGATAATCTTTCTGAATGACTTTCTGGCATTATGGATGGCTGGCTGGCCTTGTTTGGAATTTCTGGCTCAATGTTTCTGGCTGGCTTGGTCTTGGCTTGCTGGATTATGTTGGAATTGCTGTTTGACTGAATTCCTGGCTGGCTGGTTGGCTGGATGTCTGGCTGGCTGGCTAGCTTGGTCTGGGCTTGCTGTTCTTAGCTCCTGGATTGGGCTGGGCTTGCTGGCTTGTTCTGGCTGACTGGCTGGGTCCAACTGGCTGGCTTGGTTGGGGTCTGTTGGCCAGGGGGCTGACTGTTTGGCTTAGTGTGGGTCTGGTGGCTAGGGGCTGACTGGCAGTTTTGGTTTTTCCAGCTAGGTTTGGATGTCTTGTACGGTCTGGTTTAACTTACTTGGTTGGGGCTGACTAGCTTAGTCTTGGCAGGCTGGCTTGATCTGGGCCTGTTTACTGGTTAAGGCTGGTGGGCTGGCTGAGGCTGGCAGGCTGGCTAGGACTTTCTAGTCTGGCCTAGGCTTCCTGGTCTGTGTATGATGTGGCTGGCTGGTCTAGCTGGGTCTTTCTTGGTAGTTCTAGGCTGCCCATCTTTGTCTGTTCTGGGCAGCCGGGTTTGCTGGATCAGAAATGTAGTTGCGCATGTGTCTCCCCTGCATGACTAATCCAAGATATCCTGATTGGGATAAATCTGTGGGGATGTGGGAATGGTCTGTGCTGAGAAGGCAGCAGAAGTCTGTTGGTCCCTTCTTGCTAGCAACTGGAATTTTGCTTCTTGATCTGCTTGTTGTTGGTGACAAGTTGCGGCAGTTTCAGGAGGAAACTAAATGCACTACATTGAGAATCCCAATTGAGATAAATCCTGAGTCATTGCAATGTAGCTGTTAAACCTTACTACCAAAAGAATTGGCTACTTTTTTTTTATGAGATTTGAAAAAGATTGAACCAAGGAGGGATGAGGAAACCTGTGCAGTCAATTTGTATCCAAAGAGTATGCATCATTGGTTATCATCTTGTTTCAATATTGAAATGGTACAAGGACCAATGCCTGGGCCTTAGGGGTTATTGGATACAGTCTTGTTGTGGAATTCTTTATAACATTAAAGCTACCTCAACTCAGGAAACCAACACCATCCTAACATCATCCAACAACAAATCCTTTCAATTCTCATCATGGAAAAAATGTAAATATTGGAAAGGAGTAAGATAAATCAATCTGCTTGAGACATTGAAAAAAGTTCCTACTAAAGACCATCAAATTGGAGTATTGGTGAAATCTACCACCATATAATCCACTAAGAAACTCAGAAAGGCCCAACCACAATCATCCCAAAAAAACAAAATGAAAGAAAAGCAAGGAGAAGAACAGAGGTTGATGAGGAGGGGATTTTGGAATCAAAACCACAGATTAAATAGGTAAATCAATCATTTTTTCAAGATTCTATAATTTAATCAAAAACCCTCCTCACTGGATTCTGAAATCATCCCAAATGGTTGTTTCAATATTTTGGCTGAAGAAAACACTTTCATTTTCCCTCTTACTGATTCATTCTCTTTAATCCTCTGGATCTGCCTCCCCACTAAACTCTCTAATTTCATTTTTTTTATTAATGAACCCAACTCATCTTGAATAAAAAATATCTCTGTTCTTCAATTTCTTTTTCTCTACCCCCTCATCAATAAAAGAAACCAGTTGCATTCTTGTAACATTTATTATTCTTTGTTTTCTTTTTATCTGTTTTTACAAAGGTCTTTTATGAGAATATTTTTATTTTTGATCATTTATCATTTACAAAATTAACAAAAATGACAACAAAAGTCCATTGGTCCAATATTTCAATTGTATGCACATATGTGCAAACACCACCTTCCATCCCTACTTGGAAACTAGACTAGAGAGAGAGATATAGAAAAAAATATTTTAGATCAATAGATCAATGGTTGTCACACAGCCACCCCACGTACTATAGGGCAAATCTTAGATGATTGTGAGTGCAAAGGAATGCCAAGTGTGAGGGAAAGTGCAAATAGTGAGACCCAGTTGCAAAGTGCAAACTTGGTTATGCCACTCAACAAACAGCAAGAGGAATGGAATGTGTTCCAAAGAAGGAAACTCAACCTGAGTCCGATGTGATAACTAGGTTGTAGCAAAATGCAAGAACGTATGAAATTAACTAACTGAGGAGACAATCATCAGGCAAGGGGATAGCCCTTATAAGGTAATCCAAAGTGACTAGATACAACCTGGTGATGAGCTAACTACAGTTGAAGCAGTGAGGCAATTAATGACAGGAACGGGATAGGAAATGAAGCAGTAGTATAGATCCAAGGTCATAGTGTAAGTGCAAGACAATAGAATCTGAGCGTACAATTGTATGACAAATTGGGACAGGAGCAAGTGACGTTGAAGGTAATGCGAATGAGAAGTAATAGTGTATGAAGGGTAGGGACTAGTCCAATTGCAAACTATACAGTAATGATGGCTTAGTTAGACGTAGATGCAAACTAACAAACAATGCATGACCAAAGATGGAATTCCAAGGCTGTTGATTGGCCAGGGAAGGATATTGGATCTCATAATGGATGGCCAACTGGTATGGAGTTAACCGTGAAGTTTGAAAGTATATACTGAGTTGGTTGCCAAGATTGGAAGGTCAGCGCGAGCCAGAGGAAATAGCGGATTGCACATTTGATGTTGTGCTTTATTTGTGTCACGCTTTTAGACTGAGGTAGATGGTACTGAGGAGAGGGCATGTCAAAGTGATGAAGACAATAATCCCTAAGTGGGAAGAGTGACAGTTGCCTGGGTATAAAGACGCGAGCTCCTGCAAGCATTCAGATAAATTTTCCCATCAATTTCAAGTCGTTAATTATTACTGTATACCCTTTACATTATTTAATTCATTAATCAATAAATTTATAACTTATATAAAATGTTGTCATTGTTGTCCTGCCGTTGTAAAAACTGTATTCGCCAAAAGGAGCAATGTGTCCCTAGTACTGCCGTCCAAGGCCTTTGAGGCAAGTGCAAGCAATGTTGCCTTTGCAAAGTGGCATGTAATTTCCCTATAAATGTCAAGGGTCCCGTGGAATCATTGAGGGAGATGCGGAGTTGTAGGTCCGCGCCAAGGGTTAACTACGAGATACCACCATTGCCGGAGATTGAATACTTGGGGACTCGAGTTCCTGGTGAGTACTAATCTGGACTGACTAATGAGAATAAAGTATTAACTAAATTTTTTGCTTGTTTTGCTAGTGTTGCCCCGTTTCCAAAGGTATACCACAAATACACCACCACCACCACCACATTTACTGGGGACCGCCGACTGAACTCCCGGGGGCCCAGATGAATGCCAAGGTGCGAGGCAAAGTGCCCAGTACAGAACCGGTAGGAGTCATAACCGAGGAAGCAAGGGAGGAGGAAGGAGAATTGGGAAATGGAGGGAGAGAAGGAGCCGATGAATTAGGAGAAGGAAATGAAGGAGATGGAAGGGATGGAGTGAATGAAACGGAAGGAATGGAAGGCCGAGGTGAAGCGGATCCGGTGCAAGTCTTAGGGCCGGTCAAAACAGATGCGAGGCGGCTGACGGGCAATATTGGAGAAGGCACGTTGGGAGGCCAAAGGAAGAGAGCGTACAAAGAGCTCTTGGAGGAAGGTGGATGGAATGCTCAGCCAAAGCAAACTTGGATTGCAAGGTGCGAGGAAATCTTTGAGAGGCATATTGTAACGGAAGTGCTAGTTCTCCAAAGAATGTCCGCACTAATCAATGATGAAGACCTAGATACTTTTCATTCCATGGTTGCAGAATTGACTGAAAATTGGGAGGATGCGGAGAAGGAAGTAAAGGAAACTTTGTAATATATATTCTTTTTTTTTTTTTAATTATAAGGAATGAAGTTTTATTTATTAGAAATTAAAGGGAATTGAGAAAAAGGAATAACACGGTGAGATGGAGGAATTAACTGATGGAATGATGAATGATGGTGTGAAATAAAATGGGGTTAGATGAGATGGAATATGGAATGGAGTGAGATTGGATGAGATAGAATGTGAGATGAAATGGGATTGGGTAAGATAAAATGTGGAATGGAATGGAATGGGATTGGATGGGATGAAATTTGGAATGGAATGGAATGGGATTGGATGGGATGGAATCATGATTGTCAAGGTTTGCAAGGGTAGCTTGCATGGAAGTCTCAAATCAGATTGGGTGAATTTCAAAGGTGATGGGCTGGTTCCCATGAGGTGAGATCTTTTTTGGACTGGAAGCCAGACCATTTGACGAGGTATTGAAGCTTTCCTTTGCGTATCCTGGAATCCAGAATACGGCTTACTTCCCACTCTTGATGATTGAAGACAGTGACTGGTTCAGGAGGGGGATGAGTCTTGCCTGGGTATAGGACTTGAGATGGCTCTAGGAGAGACACGTGAAAGACCGGGTGGATACCTTTCCATTTTGCAGGTAAAGTAAGTTTAAAGGCGTTAGGGGAGATGACTGATTCTACTTTAAAGGGGCCAAGCTTTCTTTTGGAGAGTTTGCGAGTTGGGCAAGTGCTTCAAATGTTGCAAGCATTGAGCCATACTTGATCTCCTATTGCAAAGGTTGGAGCCAAAGTGCGAGATTGGTCTGCTTGATCCTTATAGCGCTGGTTTGCTTCTTCAAGGTTGGTTTGAAGTTGCAATTGAAGGGATTGAATTTGTTCAAGGTAATCGGTAGCAGGTTGAGAAGGTGCTACGTGAAGGGAAGAGAAAGTTGGGTTTCTACCATAAAGAGTTTGGAAGGGCAACTGTTTGGTGGAGGAATGAGTTGAGTTGTTGTAGGCAAATTTGGCTAGTGGGAGCCATTGCGACCAGTTGTCTTGTTGATAGGCAACATACATTCAAAGATATTGTTTGAGAATCTGATTAACTCGCTTGGTTTGCCCATCCGTTTCCGGGTGGTAAGCCGTTGATAAATTGCAAGTGATCTTCAAATGTTGGCATAGCAAGGTTCAGAAGCTTGAGACAAACAGAGATCCACAATCACTAACTATATTATCAGGGAGACCATGTTTTGAAAATACATATTCTATGAACAAGTTAGCTAAGTCTTCTGAAGAGGCCGTCACATTACTGCGCAAAAATAAAGCCATCTTTGAGAAGCAATCTACTATTACTAGAATAGCATCATATCCACTAGAAGAAGGTAATTGAGAGATGAAATCCATAGAAAGCGAGTGCCAAGGAGGAGGCAGAATTTGAAGTGGCTGGAGCAGCCCATACTTCCGGTTTTTCAAGGACTTGTTACAATTGCAATCATAGCACGCGCTAACATAGTCTTTTACTTCTTTGGTCATACCAGGCCAGTAGAAGTCTTGTGCAATCAATTGGTAGGCTTTATCCTGCCCATGATGACCAGAAAGCGGAGAATCGTGCCGTGACTCAAAGATATCTAACTTAATGCAAGAATTATCTGGTACTACTATACAATTATCATAGACTAAAAAGTCATTATTATCAATACTGTAACTACTATCTAATAAGTTCGCACTTTTGCAAAGTTTGATACACTTGGGGTTGTTGCGTTGAGCTTGTCGGAGTTTGGAAGCCAAATCTTGTAAGTGAGCAATGATTGAACTGAGTTGGGCAGATTGGGTTGAGAAGAGTGTCCTAACGTTTTCAGGGTTGTTTTTGGCAAAGGTGCTCCCCCCCCTGGGTAAACGTCGTCCCAAAGTGATAAAGCATCAGGAACTACTGCTTGTTTCCCAGGACAGTACTTGATTGTAAAGGGGAACTCGGAGAGGTATTTGGCCCATTGTGCCTGTCTACGTGTGAGGACTTCTGAGCTCATGAAATACTTCAAAGAATTATGATCAGTTAAAACTTCAAAGGATTCCCTAAGGCTCAAAAGGTATGAACGCCATTTCTTCAAGCAATAAACGATTGCGAGAAGTTCCTTTTCATGAATCTCATAGTTAAGCTCTGCAGCAAGAAACTTGAGAGACTCGAAAGCTATGGGATGAAAGAGAGAAGTGGAGGAAGAGAACTGCGAGATTACTCCTGCGATTGCATAGTTGCTTGCGTCTGTTTTGACAATAGTGCAAGCCAGCTTGGTGAAGGGAGCAAGTATTGGAGCAGTGGTGAACGCTTTTCTCAGAGCTTCAAACTCCAAAGAAGCTTGTTTGGTAAAAAGAAAAGGAGTGTCTTTTTGAAGAAGGTTAGTAAGATTCACGTTTTTTTCGGCATAGCGCGCAATAAACCTTCTATAAAAATTACTGAAACCAAGAAAAACTTGAAGGGTTTTAACGGAAGAAGGTTTGAGCCAGTCCAATACGCATTTGCTTTTAGCTGGGTCCATCAATAGTCCTTGCTGAAAGACTACGACACCTAGAAAATGAAGAGAAGAGGAATGGAATTTGCACTTAGAGGCTTTTGCAAACAGGTCATTCTTGCAAAGTTGCTGCAGCACCTCTCGCACATGTGCAATGTGATCTTTGAGGTTTCTTGAGTAGAATAGTATATCATTGAGATATAACACAAGGTATTTACCTACAAGATTAGAGAAAATGTTGTTGACAAAATGTTGAAAAGTGGAAGGAGCGTTACAGAGGCCAAAAGGCATGACGGTAAACTCATAACTTCCAAACCGGGTTCTCATTGCAGTTAAATACTCATGACCTTCCTTAATGCAAATTAGGTTCTAGGCACCTCAAAGGTCTAACTTTGAGAAATAAGTAGCTCCATGGAAGAGAGTAAGGAGATGTGACATAGGCCCTACTGGATAGGCATTCTTCTGGGTTACCTGGTTCAGTTTCCTGTAGTCAACAAAAAGGCAAAGTCCGCCGTCCTTTTTTGGAACAAATAGGACAGGTGAACCGGTATTTGAATTGCTTGGTTGAAGAAATCCTTTTGCTACATTTTCCGCAATGTAGTCTTGAAGCGCAATTGATTCTTGCGTCAAGAGAGAGTAAACTGGTCCTGGTGCCAGAGGTGGGCCAGTAAGTTTGATCGTGTGATTGTAAGGACGGGATGGAGGCAATTTATCTGCTTTTTCAGCTGAGAAGACGTCAGCAAAGTCATGATAACCCAAAGGTAAAGACTCTTGAATGATTTCTAAATCTTCAATCTTGTCATCTTTGAGCACCGGGTTTGAGGTGCTTGCATGGTGCAAGAGGATTAGGGAGCTCAAAATACACCGTTTGGTTGGTGTCTGTTTCTCTTCAAAGGAACAGGAAAGAGGTAAGCTGGATAGGTAAGCAATAACTCCTAAATCTGAAAAGGGAATTTGGGAATGAAGGTCAGGATATTGCAAATCTCCTGGCGGAAAAGTGTCATCCAACTCAATGACAGTGTCAGGTAGGCTGTTAAATTCCTGATTGAAGGAAAGATTAGCGTTCTGGGGGTGCAAGGTTTGAAGGTTAATTACTCCTTCTTGCCAATTCACATCCGGATTCCAGTAGACTAGGAAATCATGGCCTAGAATGGTATCATCCATTCCAGGTATAGCCAAGACAAATAAATCCCATTCAAAGCTGGGGAAATTGGAGAATGCAAAGGTCCATTTTGCCTTTTGGGAAACCCAATAAGACAGTTCAGTTGCACTAATTACTAAATAGATAGGAAATTTATCTATCTTGGAACGCGTAAGATTTTTGGAAGTGGCAAAAGATTCACTGATGAAGGAAACATTAGCGCCGGAATCAAGTAATACTTGATAAGGAGTGTTGTTGGAATGGAATAGGATAAATCTCAAACTTGGAGCACCTAGTGACTGGCAAGTGCAAAGATTTACTTGCAGTGATTTAGATAATGTGTAGTTTTCCTTGCAAGTATCAGAAAAACTAAATGCTAATTTTTTGACTGCTTAGCCGCTTCATGCGCTAACTGCTTTGCACAGCTGTCAACATCATGTTTCCCTCCACAATACATACACAGTCCGTTCTTTTCCCTTTGTAGTTGTTCCTCGCTCCATAGCATCCTGGTTTCTTTGTCCAAGAACTTTGGAGTTTTGGCAACAGTTTTCCCTTTTGAGTTGGAGTTCAAAGTTGGGGTTGGTTTGGATGGTTTTGGGTTCCTTGTGTTTTGCTTTGAGGAGTCGTCCACCCTTGGAGCCGAGGTGGACAGTCCATGGTTGTTTTGCCAAGAGTGATTCTTGTCATGATAGCCATTATCAAGCTCAATCACTCAATTGATTAGCTGCTGAAGCGAGGTTGTCTTATGACCCCCAACTGCAAGCTGTTTGATTAAGCGTGCCGGTAGACCCTTTCGGAAATGGAATAGAAGAGCGGCCTTGTTCCACTGGATGCAAGACTGCAAGGTTTGAAAATGAGAAATATAAATGGAAGCTCTACTATTCTCCTTCATAACTAAACTATTAAGTTTGTATTTGGTGTTTTGAACTTCATTGGGATTGCCAAACAGGGTGAACAGTTGTTGCTCAAACCTGTCCCAGTTGTTGAGAATACAAGTGGGACTGTCGTTGGATAAAAGTTTGAGGTACGGTTTGAACCACTGGGAGGCTCTACCTCCTAAGAAGGATGAAGCATACATAACTTTATGTCTATTGGAAGGAAAATTGTTGGAGTCGTTTGAAAAGATTATTTTACAAGACTTTAGGTAGGATCTAAGCTTATGAGGGTGTTCTCCTGTAAAGTGATCAGGTTGTTTCATGCCCGGAGTGCGAAAACTAGGAGTGCTTGGACTAGATCATTGGGCACCATGAGTGAGGGCCTGGATCAATGTTGAAAGCAGGGTCGGAGCATCAGGCTCAAGAGCAGTAGTGCAAACCCCTGGTCTACCACAAGTCAAGTTTTCATTGGAAGAATGGTTGGAATCTGCGAATTCCGCCAGAGGGTCGGTCAGAGCATCCCGTGGAGGAGCCCAAGGATCATCAAGGGGTTCAACAGATGGCAATTTAGAAGGAGGAACAGGATCTAAGGGTTGTTGGTCCTGGGGAGCGCTGGTTCTCCCTACCCAATGGATCTCATCATTGTAAGGGGCAAGGGAAGCGTTCCTGGTTGAGCGAGTACGTGACATCAAGAAAAAAGAAGTCTACTATAGGTTGGCAGGCTACAATAGATGAGTTGAGTTATTTAATTTACTGTCACACAACCACCCCACGTACTATAGGGCAAATCTTAGATGATTGTGAGCGCGAAGGAATGCCAAGTGCAAGGGCAAGTGCGAATAGCAAGACCCAGTTGCAAAGTGCAAACTTGGTTATGCCACTCAACAAACGGCGAGAGGAATGGAATGTTTTCCAAAGAGGGAAACTCAACCTGAGTCCAATGTGATAACTAGGTTGTAGCAAAATGCGAGAACGTATGAAATTAACTAACTGAGGAGACAATCATCAGGCAAGGGGATAGCCCTTATAAGGTAATCCAAAGTGACTAGATACAACCTGGTGATGAGCTAACTACAGTTGAAGCGGTGAGGCAATGAAGGACAGGAACGGGATAGAAAATGAAGCAGTAGTATAGATCCAAGGTCATAGCATAATTGCGAGACAATAGAATCTGAGCATACAATTGTATGACAAATTTGGACAGGAGCGAGTGACGTTGAAGGTAATGCAAATGAGAAGTAATAGTGTATGAAGGGTAGGGACTAGTACAATTGCAAACTATACAGTAATGATGGCTTAGTTAGACGTAGATGTGAACTAACAAACAATGCATGACCAAAGATGGAAGTCCAAGGCTGTTGAATGGCCAGGGAAGGAGATTGGATCTCATAATGGATGGCCAACCGGTATGGAGTTAACCGCGAAGTTTGCAAGTATATACTGAGTTGGTTGCCGAGATTGGAAGGTCAGCGCAAGCCAGAGGAAATAGCAGATGGCACCATTTATGTTGTGCTTTATTTGTGTCATGATTTTAGACTGAGGTAGATGGTACTGAGGAGAGGGCATGTTGAAGTGATGAAGACAATAATCCCTAAGTGCAAAGCGTGACACTGGTGCTTTGAATCAGACCACCATATAGAATTGAAAAGGATTGAAAAACATGGAATAACAGGATAAAGAACCAAATACTCAAAGATAAGCACCAATTAGGCAACAATTGAATTGTTCTAATTTTTCCCATACTTCATTATAAATTTTTGGCTCACTTGAATAGCACCAGCTTCATCAATTTTATAGTGCGGGGAAACATTTTCTGCTAAGGGGCCATCCTTTGGAATGAATTATATTCAGAAGATTTCTTAATGGCTTGGGTGGATATCATTTCAATCAATGAATTGGGACAGGATAACAGAGCCTGGATCAATAAGAGAATGGTATTGATTTGCAATGATGGTGAAAATTGATCTAGTTTGTTTTGATATAGTTAGATACACTTGAGGAAAACAAGAGGAGGTATGATTTATTCTGTGAGAATTATTGGCCCACAAGCTTAGTCAAAGAGCGTTAATTAAAGCAAAAGAAATGCTGAGACAATAATGTCTTGTTATTGATCCTTAATGTCAGCCTTCTGGATTCCAAGACCCTTGCTATCCTTTAGCTACCAGAGGTGATAGAATAAATAATAAATATCTTATTTAATAAATGCAGCAAAAATCCATAAATTATTTGGATTAAGGTTATTGCAAGGTTAAGTGGTTTGGTTATGGTTTATTGTCTTAAATCAATATGAATAAATTTATTATTAAATATTTTTATAGAAAGTCCACAATTATAGTGGGGATCTTTAACACCTCTCTTCAGGGATTTCCGTATGAAAACACGTAGTCCTGGTTACTTTGGGCTCTTTAGTTTAAAGGATATTTTATCCAAAGATAATATGTATGTAAAATACATGGTGGAGTGGCAGGGCCTTGTAGCCAAGCTTCCACAACAGAGAAAGGATAATAAAACTCACTGGTATATTATTAAGTCCTTTGGGTATCTGTTTGAGACGTGCACTGATGGGTTAAACCTGTATACTGGGGGAATAAGGTTGTTCAGCAGTTTTAATTGATAAAAAAAAGGTTAAGGACGGATATTATTGATCAGACTTAGCCATAAATCACTTACTTATCTCTTATAAGTACTTGATTACCTTGGCACGGTGTCTGGATATAAATACAACTGGGTCTCTGCCCATCAATATCCTCAAAAGAGCTCTCTATTTATAGCTTTTGGAGTCCCAATATTGTACTTCTGAGGGTTGCAGGTGCTCAAAGGGACGGACACTAAGGCTAGCAGGGTAACCAGGGGTAGCCTGTCATGTGTTCCTGGTGCTATAGCACGGGTAGCATTTAATTCCTCAGGGTATGGGAATTATTCTACTTCATAATAGATATTAGGACGTGTGAATAACACTAATCAATCCCATTTATGTATTATTTAATTAATCATCCTTGGTAAATGTTCCCATTTATTTAATAATTATATAAATAGACATTTCTACGGACATCTTGATGTCAGGTAAGTTCTCATTATGTATTATATATCTGGAGTAAAAGTCATGATATTGATTTTACTCCTTATTTTCGAGTTCCAGTTGATTTACTAAGATAATTACTTAAAAATATAAGTCATGTGAATTCATGTGATATTTTTACATCATTAGTTTTCTCAGTATGTCACAAAGATATTGATGTCTAGCAATCCCCATAAAAGTATATTTAAGTGTTTTAATATATTTTTAGAAGTTGTCATTGTCTTTTTTTCGACATTCTTGGTACTTTGAATTATATTAAATAAAAAATACATATAAGGATTATTTAAGTATTTTTATATAATATTATGTACTTTTAGACTATCTACTATCCATGGGAACATTTATTACATATGTAGAATGTTCCTGTGTGGGTTGTAGCATGTTTACACGGTACCTGAGCCTCTCAGGCCGCCTGTCACTCTGTCAACCCGTAGTCCCATGGCTGCGTACTTTTCAGAGGCGTGGGGCTGCATACACAACCTTGACGGAGTGACAGGGCTGTATCTCAGTTGGGCACGGGTGCATTGGCTGCTCCGGCTGCGTGCGGGAATTGTGACAAAACACATTTCTGTCCGTAACTCCTAAAATATACACAACACCTCAATTCTGACTGAATTTTAGGTGTGAAACCTGTACGTGACAATGTGTGTGAAATATTCAATTGACCAAAAACTCAATAGTGGAGCCATAGTATTTTGGTCTTTCTTTCCTTAATTATTTAAAAATATAAGGAGTTGGATTTCAAGGGTGGGGTCAGTGAGTGACCCTACCTAATTTTGGTTGGAGAATCCATTTCTGTAATAATATTTATGGTATTCCTACTCCTTCTTAGGTTAATTATATTATTATTATTTTTAAGTTATTTCTGTTACTTTTGCAGCTTGCTTTGCAATAGTAGCAAGCTGACATCCCCTGCATCAAAATACATTCTACATTGTGCAATTATTATCAACATGACTGTACCAATGCCATTTACATAAAAGATCCTTCATGCAATGATTTGATGTGGTACACACCTTTGACATATAAGTCTTCTTTTGGAAACCATGCACATGTATGTGTATGTGTATGGTCTGTAAAGCGCGTTTGGGTTCTGAGCCAAGATTTTCCAAAATTTTCTAAAGCGCACGTTGTGGTGTCATTATATAGCCTCGGGTCGGGGACTGCGTCGCGGCCTGCGCGCTCACCATCTGGTAGGTTAGGCTCAGCAGTGGGGGTGCGCCGGTCCTCAGCAGTAGCCGCTGCGGGCTCAGCAGTAGCCGCTGCGGGTTCAGCAGTAGCCGCTGCGGGCTCAGCAGTGGGCGCGGCGGGAACGGGCACGCGACTGCGGGCCGGGCCTGACTAAGGGAGGCGGGCCGCGACCCGCTTGGGTGTCCGACTCATGGATGGAGCTGGGCCGACCAGGTTCTCGGAACGGCTAGTCGGGGGAGGAAAAAGCGGGGCGACAGCGGGGCTATATGCGTGGGCAGCCGCGCGCAAGCGCGGGCCGGCCACAGGACGGGAAAATCCACAACGGCGCGTTGGGTGGATGCGCGCAAGCGCGGTGAACCTTGGGTATCGCGCGGCGGAGGGCCGCGCCACGAAAAGACAAACCGGATGCGCATAATGACAGGCGAGCTGGCGGGGATAGGGTATGGGTTTAGGGATGGGTCAGGGTTCTGGGTCTAGGGTTCCTTCTTCATGGTTGTCAGTCTGTCTTTGTGCTTGTGCTTAGGTTAGAGTTGAGGGGGAGGGCTCAAATACCCTTCCCCTCAACTCTGGGTTGTAGGGGGGATCTCATCATCCATTGACTACCTCTCTCTACCTCTCTCTCTCTCTCTCGGAGTAAAGAAAAGGAGGCATTCTCGGTCTTACAGACGCTAGGACCATTGATCCCATAACTAGGGACAACTTCGTGAGGGATAACCTCTAAAGTTTCCACATCTGGGGGTCTGGCCGGGAACTTTCAATCCGTTCTCAGTCTCTTGAAGATTACGCAGAATGCTACCGACAACCACTCCGGGATCCAATGCTCCCCTTCCCTACCCTCCACGCCCGACTCCCGTCTCTTCTGCTCAACCCCCTCCGCCGCCGTCCGCTCATGCTCCTAGAGTTAGCGGGTTTGCTCCTCCCTCGGAGGGGTCGTCGGACATGGCGGCAGAGGCCCCTCGCCGCGTTTGGTTGAGGCCGAGGGATTTCCCTCATCTTTGGTTCAGTACTTTGGATGTCAAGCGGTTCCTTTCTAGGTTCAAAGGGATCGCGGACTCGGAGGGCGCGTCAGGCGCAGATAAGGTTCGGACTATCGTGCTGTTCATTACCGAGGAGGAGAAGCTGCGGGACGTGGAAGAAATGGTTGGATACGAGAGGCAAGACTGGGGGAAGTTGAAAAGCGAGATGTTGGCGAGGTGGGGAAAGCGTGAACCTCGGTTTCGGGAAAGCGACTTCAATCGAGCTGCGGAGGAGGCAATCAAGAATGGCGGGGTGCGATCGCGCGAAGGATTAGTGGAATATATGTCAAGGTTCGAGCGAATCTACGGGTACCTTGCAAAGAACGAGGTTGTCGCGGGTCAGACGGGTGCCATGAAGCGGGCTTTCCTGGGGGGTCTCGCGCCCCAGCTCCGTTCCAGAGTGCAACAATACCTGTACAACCACGGCCTGGTTAAGAGGTCGCTGGATGGGAGCGTCGCGATTCTCCCCGATCTTTTGGTTATCCGTCAAGCCGTGGAAAGCGAAATCAATTTGGACGAGCTCATCGCAGATACGGCACGAACGTACCCGTCTTCCTCCAAGAAATCGGTCACGATCTCGCCGCCGGCCCCTGACCAAACTTTGGCCGCGCGGCCGCCGACGCCCTCTCATGCCGGACTTTCCCAGCAGCCTCCGGGACCATCAGTCGGGGAGATAACGGAGATTCTGCGGGACATAAGGGTTTTCCTCAACCGGACACCGGCTCCTACAGCTCCAGCAGCCGCACCGTTTCCGGCGGCTCCTTCTCAACCGCGCGCGGTGCTGCCTCACATGGTGGAGGGGTTCCAGCCCCCTAGCGGATCATCCGGATCGTACGGGTCGCCGCAATGTTCATATTGCGGGGTGAGAGGGCACTGGAAGTCAGTTTGTGAGGACCTCACTCGGGACATGGACAAAGGGCTTGTTCGCGCATCCGGGATGACGTACATATTTCCGACGGGTGAATCGGTGGACCTGACTAAGGACAAGCCGCCACCAATGGTGCAAGTGTGGGAAAGAGCGAAGGCTAAGACCAAGACTGCTCGGGTCTCGCTCGGGATTGTCACCGCGCCCGGAACCTGGGTAGCGCCGAGAGTGGAGGCTGAAGTCAGGGCATTGGCGGCGAATGAGCGTATTGCGATGGATGTCGACAAGCGACCAACGGCCTCAAAGCCAGTCGCGCGAGTACCGATTTTGGACGGGCCGTCCTCTAATTCCGCGGGAAAGAAGAAGGCCGCAGACATCGTCCAAAGGGTAATGGGAAACGACTCGCCAATACCCCTGACCCTACAAGAGCTAGCGGCGGTGTCCCCCGCAGTCATCAACGAGATGGTCCAGGCTTTAAAATATTGCGGTCAGGGTCGGGTGCCAACGACGGTTCAGCGGGTTAACGTGGCGGAGGAGGAGGTGGGTCCCGGGCTGTGCCGGTTGAAGTCGGTATCCGTCCCGCTTGCTTATGTCGCAATGACCATCGCCGGGCGGAAGGTGTGGGCGATGGTGGATAGTGGGTCGATGGTCAACCTGCTCCCATCAAGGTTGGTGGACGAGCTTGGTCTGGTGCGGAGGAAGTGTGTGATGGGTCTTTGGGCGTTAAATGGCGGGGAATGCCGCGTGGATGGAGTAGTAGAGGCGGAGGAGGTGGAAGTCGCCAAGGTCTGTAAGCCTCTGTCATTTCTCTCAGTGGAATGCGGAGACGTGATTCAAGGACGGCCATTCATGTTTGGGTTCCGAGCCCAAATGGCCTTCAACGCCGAGGAAGGAACGGAGGCGCTGACCATTGAAGACTCGCTTGGAGCACGGTTCGAGACGACGATCTGCGATCACAGGAGAGGGAAATGGGTACAGGACCCAATGTCTGGCGGCAACGAAGAGTCCGGCGCGGGGGTTGACCGTAAGGGTTACCCTGCGGAGGATTTTTCCTAGTCGGCCGCGGGGACCGTGCGGAGCAGGCTCCGGCTCAGCACGGGCGGCCGACAGGTAAGGAGCAAGCGGGGGAGGGCGCGCGTTGGGCGCAGGTGCCAGAAGTAAGTCCCATTCCTCAGTATGCATTGCCGGAAGGCGCTACGCTTCGAAAACCCTATCATCGTGCCACAGTCGTGAGCAAAGGCGAAAGCCCCGGTCTGGTCATTTCTAGGACTTACGACGGCGACAATCGGGTCTGGATGGCGCGGTGTAACGCGGGCAAGTACAAACCGGTAGCGCGGAAAGTCCGGCCGCGGAACGAGCCAATGCCTCAGGGGCTCAACGGACCCTTACGACCGATTGCGTGGTCCCGCGACCCGTGGGAGACGCCCCTTAGGAAGAATGGATGGGTAACGCGGTCAGCGCGAATCACGGACGAGCGGGTGGACGCCCTTAACTTCGGACCGACGGGATGGCTGAGTGCGGAGGAGATGGATCTGCTGGTGTTGGTATTGGTGATGAGGGAGAAGGCGCTCGCTTTTGGACCGGACGAGCGCGGGTTGTTGAGAGGTGAGATCGGGGACCCTTACGTTATTCCCACTGTTCATCACGAACCGTGGCAAATCAAGCCGATTCCGATCCCCCGTACCATTTGGGAGCCCTTTCTGGAGCTGGTACGGGAGCGCGTGAGGACGGGGCTTTACGAGCAATCCACGTCAAGCTACTCGAGTCCTATCTTCGCGGTCGTTAAGCAGGACGGGAAGTCGCTAAGGATTGTTCACGACCTTCAGAGGCTAAATTCGTTCACTATTTGCAACGCGGGGCTTCCCCCGCGCGTTGAAGAATTTCTGGAGTTGATGGCCGGGCGCGCTTGCTACGGGCTGGTGGACGTGATGGGGGGATATGACCAGCGAGAACTCCACCCCGACTCGCGGCCACTGACGGCGTTTGAAACTGGGCTTGGGAGGATGCAGCTGACGCGGCTACCGCAAGGTGCGACCAACTCAGTGGTGGTATACCAGGCCCAAATGACCTGGATACTACGCGACGACCTTCCGGAAGGCGTGCAAATCTTCATTGACGACGCTGGCATCAAAGGCCCCAGAACGGACTACAAGGGCGCGGTCCTAGAGGATGCACCCGCGATCCGGCGGTTCATCTGGGAATACGCGGAGACTCTGGAATGAGTCCTCTTCCGAATTGAGGAGGCAGGCCTCACTGTGTCCGGTAAAAAGTTGGCGGTCTGCGTTCCGGCGCTCGAAGTACTGGGGCATGTCGTGGCCTACGACGGGAGGCAAATAGCGGAGAAGAAGCGGAATAAGGTTCTTGAATGGCCGACCCCTCGGACAGTGTTGCACGTCCTGCAGTTTCTGGGGTTGTGCAGCTACGTCCGCATGTTCATCGAGCGGTTCGCGGAAGTAGCGAGCCCAATGCGGGCATTGACGCGTAAGGGGGCGGAGTGGAAGTGGACCGAGGGATGCGATGCCGCTTTTGCAAAGCTCAAGGAAATTGTGGGGCGCGACATCGTCCTTTGGGACCTCGATTACGACGCCGGAGGGATACGCCTGGCGGTTGACTCTAGCGAGTTTGGCGCCGGGGGGGTCTTGACACAGGAGGAGGACGGAAAAGATAGGCTGGTGCTCTATGAATCGGTCACCTTTACTGCGACGGAGAGTCGGTATTCGCAGCCGAAGCTGGAGCTGTGCGGTGTCACCAAGATTGTGCGGCGGTTGCAGCACCTTTTGTGGGGCGTGCACTTCGAGCTCCTGGTTGACGCGGAGGCCTTGGCGCAAATGATTAACTCACCGACGCTGCCGAACGCGCCCATGACCAGGTGGGTAGCGTTCCTCCAGTTATTCTCCTTTAACGTGGTGCACATCCCAGGAAAGGCGTTCACGATGCCGGACGCGCTGTCGCGGTACCCGCGGGACGACCCATACGAGGGGGCGGAACCTTTGGACGTGGAAGCTCCGGTCGTTTGGGTAGCAAAGACGGAGGCGGCGGTTTGTCTTCCGTTGCGTCAGTCAGGACGTTACGCGGTCCTGTGCTCTTATTTGCAGGATCTCCGGTTCCCCGAGGGCACGACGGAAACGGTCACCCAATGGGTGAGGCAAAACGTTCTGAACTTCTTCTTACAGGACGGTCAGTTATGGCGGCGGAGCGGTTCCGTGCCTCTCGTGGTCGCGACTTCTAGGGCGGACCAGGAGGTGATTCTAGGAAGTCTGCACGACGACCTTGGTCATCGGGGTGAGGTCGAGACGCGGAGGAGGGTGAAAGCGAGGTTTTGGTGGCCGGGGGTCGTTTGCGCGGTGCGCGACTGGGTGAAGTCGTGCGAGGCCTGCCAACGGCGAAGCTCGAGGCTGCCCAAGGAGGTCGGCCGCCCCACGGGCGAGGACGCGCTGTTTGGGCGCGTTTCGCTGGACGTGGTCCACATCAAGGCGGGTAAGTTTGCGTATTTGCTGGTTGCGCGCGACGATCTGTCTGGGTGGGTGGAAGCGAGGCCCCTAGCAAAACTATTGGCGGAAAAGGTAGCTCAGTTTCTGGAAGAAGACTGGTTCGCGCGCTACGGGTTGCTTTGCTTGGTCACCGTTGACGGAGGGGCGGAGTTTCGGGGACGCCTGATGACGCTGGTGCAGAGTTGTGGAGCAAAATTCGGCCGCGTGACAGAATACTACCCGGAGGGCGCGGGGATGATTGAGCGGGGGCATCAACCAATCAAGGATGCCCTGGTGAAAATGTGCGGCGAAGACGGCAAAAGGTGGCAGGTGGCACTCCCCGCGGTCCTTTTCGCCGATCGGATCTCCGTGAAGCGGTTGACGGGGTATTCGCCTTACGAGCTACTCTACGGGCAGCGGCCCGTGCTTCCCGTGGACATCGAGCTGAACACGTTTTTGGGCGTGGATTGGTGGAAGGTTAAGACGTCCGCGGATCTGATCGAGGCGCGGGCTGAACAGCTCCTTAGGCGTGAGGAGACCTTGGGAAAAGCCGCGGAGCGGTTGAAGAAAACCCGGACGGCGTCAGTCCGCTATTGGGACGAGCGCTGTTCCCATTGGCTCCGGGATCCGCTGCGGAAGGGGGACCTGGTTCTGCTGTATAATCGGAGTCTGGAATCCCAGTGGGGCCGGCTTTTCGCCAACCGGTGGAACGGGCCGTACCGCGTGGCCTCTAAGTTCTTGGGCGGCAGCTACGGACTTGAGGAATTGGACGGGACGCCGCTCAAGCGGAAGGCCGCGGCTTGGCACATGAAACGCTTCTTCGCGCGCGGTTCCACTTCCTTCGACGAGACGGCAAGCGATGATTCGGGGCCCGGGGGCGAATCGGTTCCAGAGTCCGACGATGGCACGGATCGTTCGGACAGCAAAGTAGCGGCGCGCGACGCGCGGCCCCGGAGAAGTAGGAGGTTGCAGACGGCCGGGGACAGCTGCCAAGCTGGGGGGGGTGCTAGGTGGTTAAGCTTTACTTGGTAAGGGGGTGCTCTAGCCGGTTCACAGCCGGGACAACTAGACACCCCAGAATGTTCGTTTCCTTATGCTTTGGTTTGGGCTTGGCTTTGGATTGGTACTGGCTATGGTTTATTTATTGCAGGTACGCGGGCGCGGCGTGGCGTCGGGCCCGCAAACGCGAGGACAAGCCCCGCGCACGGATGGCGGGACGAAGAGCTCTGCAAAAAAAAAAAAAAAAAAAAAAAAAAAAAAAAGAAAAAAAGAAAAAAAGAAAAAAAGAAAAAAAGAAAAAATAAAAAAAAAATAAAAAAATAAAAAAAAATAAAAAAAAATGAAAATGAAAATGAAATGAATGGAATAATAAATATAGGATATTTTCTTTCTCTTCTCTGGATTTGGGCTGTTTTCTTTCCTTTTTTTCCTATTCCTCTCCTGTTTCTTTCTTCAACGGACGGGCGCGACGGGCAGGGATGGTATGGACCCGGATTAAAGCTTAGCTTGGTAAGGGGGTGCTCTAGCCGGTTCACAGCCGGAACGACTAGACACCCCAGAATGTTTGTTCCCATTGCTTCTCCCTTATACTCCCGGTTGTGAGCGCGCGCTGTTGGCGCGGTGTTTGTTTTGTTTTGTAGTACGGGTACGGGGAACTGTGTGGCAGTCCGTCTGGGGCGGTCCAGGTACCTCTTTTTCTTGGAATAACTGGTCACTTACGGTTTCTCACGGAGGGAGCGCGCGGACGTGGATCTCAACCTCAACCTCACTCACACTCACTTTCCACCCGGACGCGCGGACGCGGCCCTTTCTTTTCCTCGCGCAGCAAGATGTATTTCTCCAAGGATCGCGGTACAACAATAGGACAAGAAAGTAAGCGGGAAAGGAGAAAAGGAAGGGGACGGGACGTCTAAGCCATTCGCATCATTTCCTCCATGTCCGCCCTCGATGATGCCAGAAGGGCCCGGTAAGACGCCAAGAACTCGCGCCGGGATTCGGAGGATTGGGCTCCGGGGGTTGCCAGGAAGTTGCGGAGAATCGCGGTCGACCGTTCCGCAAACGCCTCGAAGCCAGCCGCCGGGAGTGCCATCACGACCGGGATCTCCGGGATCTTGGGGGAGTTGGAGGAAGGCGGTGCCGGTGCTGGGACGGGGCTTGATCCGAGCGGGCAAGGAGGTGATCAGGGGGTCCCTGGGGCATCGCGCGGAGGGCTCGGTCCATCTGGGGGCGATGACGGAACGATGATCGGGGACGGCGGAGGAGGGACCTCGGGGGTAGTAGGCCTCCCATCCGAGACCGCTGGTGACGCGGGCGGCGGTGGAGTACCTTGCGGAGCCGGGGCGGAAGGAGCTGGTGTAGGGGCCGGAGGGGGAACTGGAGCTGCAGCAGCGCGACGCCGGAGAATCTCATTGAGGCGCGGGTCCCTCGCGCCTTCCCTCATCCGAACGCGGTCCGACCAGAATCATACGGCCCTCCGATAGTCGTTAACGGACGAGAAGTCCTCCTTCCGCGGCGGTCCCGCGCGGCAAAAGGGGGAAGCCAAGTTGTGGCCCTCGCTCGGCGGAGGGCGGCGGGAAGGGGAGCCCGGCGGAGTCCACGAGTCCTCCGAGATGGTGTTGTCGTCCGAAACCACAAATGGGTTGGGACGAGCCCTTTTGCGCGGCCTGGGGCGGGAGCCAAAGTTGGGGGGAGCTCGGGGCATGCCATCGCTAAGCGAGCAACGGCGATGGCCGCAACGGCAAGCGACACAGGCGCGTCGACCAGGAGCGATCAAGCACGCCTGCCCGGTCCGGGCGCAGAATTCGCAGGGGAGAATGACGGCAATGGAGTGTGAAAAGAGGAGTGGGTAGAGAGGAGCGGGGTGCGGGTAGTCGAGGTGGCGATGGGAAGGGACCTCTGGGGACAGAACTCAAGTTGGGGGGGGATGTGGTGTCATTATATAGCCTTGGGTCGGGGACTGCGTTGCGGCCTGCGCGCTCAGCATCTGGTAGGTTAGGCTCAGCAGTGGGGGTGCGCCGGTCCTCAGCAGTAGCCGCTGCGGGCTCAGCAGTAGCCGCTGCGGGTTCAGCAGTAGCCGCTGCGGGCTCAGCAGTGGGCGCGGCGGGAAAGGGCACGCGACTGCGGGCCGGGCCTGACTAAGGGAGGCGGGCCGCGACCCGCTTGGGTGTCCGACTCATGGATGGAGCTGGGCCGACCAGGTTCTCGGAACGGCTAGTCGGGGGAGGAAAAAGCGGGGCGACAGCGGGGCTATATGCGTGGGCAGCCGCGCGCAAGCGCGGGCCGGCCACGGGACGGGAAAATCCATGACGGCGCGTCGGGTGGATGCGCGCAAGCGCGGTGAACCTTGGGTATCGCGCGGCGGAGGGCCGCGCCACGAAAAGACAAACCGGATGCGCGTAATGACAGGCGAGCTGGCGGGGATAGGGTATGGGTTTAGGGATGGGTCAGGGTTCTGGGTCTAGGGTTCCTTCTTCATGGTTTTCAGTCTGTCTTTGTGCTTGTGCTTAGGTTAGGGTTGAGGGGGAGGGCTCAAATACCCTTCCCCTCGACTCTGGGTTGTAGGGGGGATCTCATCATCCATCGACTACCTCTCTCTACCTCTCTCTCTCTCTCTCGGAGTAAAGAAAAGGAGGCATTCTCGGTCTTACAGACGCTAGGACCATCGATCCCATAACTAGGGACAACTTCGTGAGGGATAACCTCTAAAGTTTCCACAATGTGGTACTTAGAAAAGTCATCTTGGGGCCTGGCAAAGCCTTCTTGGTACCTTGCTATGGTTGACTTGGTGCCTTGCCAAGGTTGACTTGGCACCTGGCCAAGCTTATCTTGGTGCTATTTAAAGCTGGTTGCATTTACCTGCCAATCACATGATGATACTTGAAAAAAAAAAAAAAGGCTCAATTTGGGGGGAGGGAGGCTGGTCAATTTTGGTGCAACCAGCTTTGATTGGCATCAAGGGGAGCTTGATTAGGTGCCAAGTTTTAATCCCTGAAAGCCCAACCTAATCCAGCTCCCTGGGCGCCAATTCAAGTCTTGCTAGGCACATGCCAAGTCAAACTTGGACAGGTGCCCAGATGTGCTTTACTCACCATATGTGTAGATGGCCATGGGAGAGGCCTAAAACAACGTTTTTCATCAAAAATATACAACTTTGGGTTGCAATATACACCCCCATTTGCAAATTTATGGTGTATAAAGCCAGTCTGTGTGCCTGGAAAAGTTCCAGGTTGTGTTTGTAAAGTGTGTGTGGCGCCCAAAAAAGCTAGCTTGGCACCCAGCCAAGTGATCTTGGTGCCCTTTCAAGTGCCAGTTGGCGCATTGCCAATTTGGCCTGGTGCCTTGCCAAGTTTGTTTGGCTTTCAATCAAAGCTGGTTGCGCAACCAATTCTCAACTGTATTG
This sequence comes from Puccinia polysora, assembly GCA_025617555.3. NCBI lineage: Eukaryota > Fungi > Basidiomycota > Pucciniomycetes > Pucciniales > Pucciniaceae > Puccinia > Puccinia polysora. The sequence goes on along the minus strand of CM062632.1, from coordinate 1,197,677 downwards.
TTTCTCTTTTTTCTGACTCAAAAAGTTTTTTTTTTTTTTTACTTTTTACTTTAAATAGCTGTGCATAAATTAATAAAATGAATTTAGACAACGTTTTTTTTTTTAAAAAAAAAAAACTTACCTTGTTAAATATGCTTTGACAAACAGTCCCATGACTTTTGTCTACCCGCTGCACTTTTCCCCCACATCATCCAATTTGTCCCTCAAGCAAGAGAAAATAAAAAACCATGAGAAAAAAAATAATAAAATATATATATATATATATATTTCAGAGCACACCATACCAGGATGGGTTTCCCGGCACATACCACTCATGTAACTTTCCCCCACATCATCCAATGAGTACCTCAAGTAGAAAAAGATAAAAAACCATGAGAAAAAATATGAATAAAATAAAAATAAATAATCAAAAAATAAAGTTGAAAGCAATATCCAAATTCTGTAATCCAATTCAACTTGTGAGCTCGATTCTCAAAGTCATAGATAATGCTTATATCTATTTTGTCATATTATGAACTAAAATGTGGTTACTGATCACTAGGGTGTTATTTAAAACTATGTTCCTGCAAGAGAATTTTTATCCCCCTGGTTCAACAGGCAGTAAAATGATCACTGCAACCTGGTGGTTGAAAAAGTGACTTCTTCACTCCAACAGTGTGTTAGAGTTGGTGGCTCACTCCTCAGTTAATTTTCCCAATCCACCAATTACATAGTTGTGTAATTGGAGGTAGCATTTCTGATGATTTGGAGGTTGAATGAGTTTTCCACTTTCCCCTGGAACTTGGTGGAGAAATTTGGGTTGAACTCCTCTCATGGATGCTGTCCAGGACCAGAGGGGATTGAAGGTGTAGTAGGGTAAAGATATGTGGATGTAGAGTTGAGGGTGATGTGACAGCCTCTGTCAATGACAGAGGGGGGTACACTAGATCAACTGAAGATACAACAGAGATACTTCTTGAGATATAGCTTGGATACAGTTGAGATACAACTTTCCACCTGCATACGGGTGGTGCCCTATTTTTTGTGGTGATTCTATTAATCAATTTTTTTTTCTATCAGATAAGCCTCAATTTTAAAAAAGCCAACCTATATAAAAAGGAGTAGTCTTTCTAAACTACAATGAGGAGGTACAAAAGTACCAGGTAAAAATCAAGGCCCATTCAAGTGTCATCCAAGAGGCTCATTGACAGCTTGTTTTCAATCAAAACCTATGAATGGTGTTCCAGAATCTTAAGAAGACTAAATAAATACAAAAGAAATCCAAGGCCTGAGTCAGTCAAACTCAACAAAAAAAATCCACCAATCAGAGGTGATGTAAAGGATCCAATTGAAAGTCCAGTTCTCATCAAAATTAGAATCCAAGCCAAGTTTCACAAGATTTTTACCATCTCCAATGGTCAATTTTGCAGGATATATGGTTGGGGATGCTTTCAAGGGAATAGAGTATCAATCAACTCCTTCCCCAGTTTCCAAGTCAAAGCTATCCAAAGATCTCATTGCATCCACCCCAATGGGTCTAGAATAAAACCCTAGTTATTTTTCTTTGGTAGATCTCATTCATCATATCAAGAACAAATTTTACCTTTCAGTTTCCATTCACTCAATTCAGAAGCTCTTCAGGAGCCTTGAAATCACCTGGAAGATGGTGATGTCCATCCCTCATAATTTGAACAAAGTGTCCTTCCTACAGTAGCAATTTTATTCTCAATTTTCACTGATGTAGGAAGGAATCTTGTCTTCATTGATTAGTCTGGGTTTGATTCCCAGACTTAGCCTACTCATGGCTGTTTTATTTCTGGTAGGAAATTTTTTTTTTTATCAATTCAAATTTTTCTATTTTTTTCCCCTTGTTGATTTGAATCCTTATTAAACAAACAAATAATTGTTTGTCTTTTTTTTTTTTTTTTTTTGCTACTTGCTAGGCCAGGGGGAGCCTGGTCCACCCCTTTGGAGCCCTGGCTGAATTTATTATGATCTACTTTGAGTTGCTCAACAAGGATTGTAAGAAGAATGGTGGAACTATTTCTCTAGACATTGCAAAATTTCTACTCCAACCCCCCAACCAATGCTCACTTGAATCACTCACCATTGTGGACAATGCACCCATTCATAGTGTCAATGATTTTGATGGTGCCATCCATATCATGAAGCAATCTAACATTGAATTCCTTCCCAAATACTCCTAAACAATAAATCCAGTAAAACCTGTTTTCAATATTATCAAGATCCACATCAAGCACCAGGAAATCCAAAGTTTCAAGGATTTTGCCAGAGCAATCTGTGGTGCTGTTGAAGAAAATTTATCACCAGAGTTTTCTCAAAGATGTGTTGTAGACTGTCAAAAAAATTAAAAAAAAAAAAATTAAAAAGCATGTGGGGACATGAAACCAAAGGTGCCTTGATGGTTTAGTGGTAATCATCATGTGGAGGCTTGTTATCACCCCTGCAATGGTACAACATGCAAGTCTGGTGTTTAAGTCCTGGGAGACCCAACCCCTGGCCACTACCCCTTCCACCCTGGTTGGCTAGATTCACCCCTTTCATTGGGAGACTTTTGAAAGTTGAGGATACCCCTAATCCAATAGTCTACTCATCCGGAGTCGAGAGTTTGCGTTGGATTCCGTCGATTGGAAGAATGAATATGTGGCCGATGGAAGGGTGATGGATAATTTATTTGTTTTGATGATCTAGTATATCTATCCTCAAGAGATCCATCGATCCAACCTAGCTGGTAGATAGAGCCCGTTATGATTGGTTCGGATTCTATAAACTAAACCAAGGCATGGATCGTGTGAGTTCAGTGAAGTTGATGGCAACAGAGTCCTACTGATCTTCAGATTACCGATCAGCTAGCAGCTCGTGGAGTCAACCTGAAATTGGGAGTCAGGTTGGGTTTTGATGCGAATGACTCCTTCGAATCCCCAACTCGTCGTCAGTCCATCGTAGCTGTTGACCTTCCATATATCGGGGCAGTCAACTTTTCTCCCAGCGAGATCAGCTCCAATCGACCGATTCCCACCCGGCTCACCTCCTCATCCTCCCTCCCCGCGCGATGGTCGAAGGCGTCGAGATTGAGAGTGCCATCGATGGGATTGGATTGCTGCCAGTCCATTCCCCCCAGGAGGACATCCTGCACATTCACAAGTTGTACATACATAGCTTCTCCAGTCCAGATTTTTTTTTTTCCTTTGATACGGACTTGGGTCTCCCAAAGTTTGTAGGAGGAAAATCTTGCCCCTCCAGCTCTTGCCAGAGTTCCAAGAATAGACGGCAGTCAAACCTGAGCAAGTCCAGATCGATCGTTATCCTTCCTTCCTTCTCTCCTACTCTCCTTGACTCCTTCCGATCGATTATAGTCTGACAATCCTCAGTACTCAAACTACTTTATATCTAATCCTTAAATCCCCGATGACATTCTCCCACCGGAGAGTGAGTGAGAGTGTGAGACAGACAGACACCTCATCATCCATTCCATCTAACGGTGACTATCTTTCTAGTCATCCCTGTCTTTTAACTCGAGACCGTTTCATGAGTCGCCCCCAGGCGGTTGGATCAATCCATTCGGATTACAATACTTAAACACCACACACCCTCCCCTCCCACGCCTCCAGACTGCTGGTCTAAGCTATATTCCTCGTCGTCTTAGGAGGGGAACCAATCGATTGTAATCCTTCTCCTGGGTTCTTGAGTGCTCTCTTGGGCGCTGATCATCATCATCCCATTCCAAGGAGTCAGTTAGACTCTAAGGATAACAACAACATTAAGACCATCCTGCCAAGTCCCCCCCCCCCCCCCCCCATTCGATCGATCGTTTAGTATCGTAGTAATGCTCATTTAGAAACCAGTCCGAGGGCCTCAGTCATCAAGACCCAGTATGCACACTATCCTCTCGATGATACATACATACATCGTACATCGTCAGTTTGGATTGAAACCCACCATTTCCCAATGAAGCTCAACCATCAAGTCCGACCTATCTCATCATTAGTTTGTGACCTGCCCGAATCGTTGTCGCCGTCTCAGGAGGAAGACGAAACTACTGTCGACCAAAGCTCCCAGGAAGCTAGGTGTGCTCACACGCCGTCGTCGTCATAGTAAGCACTCATGATGAATGCTCGACTCTCGTCCTATATCCAACCTTACCCCAAACTACCGTCTGCTGATCGTAAACCATCCTTCCCAACAGACTCACACCCTTCCACCCACACCTGTTCGATCGATCGAGCTACCTTCTCATCGCTTCGAGAACCATCCTGAATCCGTCCAATCTTGCTCATTGCAATCCTGCTTGTCGAGTTCGACCCATCCGAGTTCAGCCCAAAGCTATAACACAGACAGAGAGAGAGAGAGAGAGAGAGAGAGAAAAAAAAAAAAAAATAATACAACAGGCATCAAGTCTATCTATTGACATCTACAACATTAGCCACCAATGGATCATCACATGCCTCGGTCGTCGCACACACAAGGGCGAGAGTGAACACCTCCTCGATAACACCTTAACGGTATCGATCCCTCTACCCTCATCCCATCGCCCTCTATCAAAATGTCATACTCCGACCACAAACCAACCGATAGCGTCATGGCTTTAACCCCCTCTATTATCGACACCCTCAAACCTAATCCTACCACCCCTCGTAGAAGACCTAAGTCGAGCACCCTCCTCTTGATCCTCATCACCACCATCTTCAGCCTTGTCCTCATCCATCTCAGGCTAAATCCATCGACTCAGTTCAGCCCAGCTGGTCTCTCCAACTTGATCATCCATCAATACTTTAATTATCATCATCCCTCAGATCAGTCTCAGCCGACGAACGCTAACCTTGAGGATTCCCTTCGCCTCCGACTCTCAAAATCGACAGGTGGCAATGATTACAATAAGGTCAGTCCACTTCCTCTTCCCCCTTCCTCTTGCAGAATGCTTTCATCCTTCCGCTCAACCTGATCAACCACTTCTCGATACGGTACCTATGTATTTTGATCAACCCTCGCAATCGGAATCCTAGTACGTCTGGCATAAGGAAATTCTATCCGATTGGGACCCTAGCTCGAATCATCGCCTAATTGTCCTGGGTGATATCCACGGTATGGTTGAATCGTTAAGGTAAGTGTCTTGACTTGTGCCGCCACGAATCTTCAGCTCGGATTATCAACTCATCGCATTTGCTCCTATAAATTAGATACCTCCTGGCAAGTCTAAATTACGATTCGGCTTCTGATACGATCCTTCTCGTGGGCGATTTGGTTGCCAAACACCCCAGTATTCGGTCTTCATTGAAAACGATTCGATACTGTCGTGAATCAAACTTTGAAGTGATTCGAGGTAATCATGACCAGTACGTGATCATCTGGAGGAATTGGATGGAAGATAATCGGAAGAAATTCGTCCAAGCCAATGAGATCGAAGCCTATCGGTCGAGCGATCAAGCGACTCTTGAATCAGATGCATGGTTACAAGGACTTCAACCACCGAAAGAATTAAAGAAAAAATTACCCGAGGGGATGAAGTGGAAGACTCAACACTTTGAAATCGCTCGTCGTTTGCCCAAGGTTGACTTTCACTGGTTGTTGGATCGAACCTTAACCATCTACATACCTCCGCTACAGTAAGTTTGTCTCTTCAACTCCGATATCATTCCCCCCCCCCCCCACATCTTTTTTTTTTTTTTAAAAAAAAAGACAACCTCCATGTTATAAACTCTTCTGAAAAATTGGTCTCTCCCAATCTCAGCACTTATTTTGTTCACGCTGGGATGTTGCCCTGGACCCCACCGAACGAGGCGATGGCATCATCGAGCCCTCAATCGGTTCAAAAACAATCTTTGCTTACGTTAAAGGAAAATCAGGATCCGTATACCTTACTCGAGATGCGTGGGTTGAGGAAGGGAAGGAAACCGACCAGAGATGGTAGGAAAGGAAAACCATGGTATAAGTATTGGAACAAGACGATGAAATCTTGTAATGGGACGGCAGAGGATGAGATCCAATGGTGTCGGGAGACCTATCAGATCGTCTACGGTCACTGGGCCGGCAAAGGTCTGACGATCAAACCTTGGTCGATCGGTCTAGATAGCGGTTGTGTTTATGGTCGTCGGCTATCAGCTCTGGTGGTCGGCGGCAAGGACCGTGCTATCGATCAAGGTCAACAGTTGAAAGCGATCCCAGTCGACATTCGGGGTCACGAGGCCACCGTATTTTCAACCTCCTGTCCTAAGCCATAGAGTGGGGTCTCCATTCAAGCCCTCAGGCCTCGTCATACCCAACCATACCTCTCATGTTCAGCTGGTATTTCTTTTTTTTTATTACTAGTTGACTGGAATCCGAGTAGAACCCAACATCACATTCCTCCATCGCGCGCTCACCCTTAACCTGGAGGAGCCCCGACGACCAGTTGTTTTACCGCTGCTTGTAGCATAGATTTTTGTCAGATGAGTGTTAGTCTGAGTAGGATATCTCGGTCTTCTAGGCTGTCTTGATTTAATCCTCAAGGGTCTTTTGTTTCTCTCCATCACTTGTTTTGGTTTGGATCACTCGGATGAGGAGGGGCGTGGGGGCCGGATGTTCAAAAGGACTCGAGTGACCAACTGAGCAGAGCGTCCCCCGCCCCTCCTCACGACTCTATTCTTGGACGGAGAGGTGTGGAGCGGAGTAGTGAACTCGAAACGGCCTATCGTGAACTTTTGGCCTCAAGTGTTCATAATCCCTCCTAGCATTTAGATTTCCTTTCTCTCTTTTTTTTTTTTTTTGTCTTCCCTCTTTTCTCCTATTACTGTAATTATCATCATCCTTCTCACGTCCAACTTGACGATCTTCTTGATGGTCTCAAGAGCGGAGATCGTTGACTTGAATGAAATCTAATCAGGTCCACCCCCAAGACAGCTCTGTCACCCACGCAGACATGTCTAGCTTTGTTTCTTGGGCTCATTCGAAACTCGATCCTCGTCTCAACGTCTTGGACGTGAAGTACCCCGAGTGAAAGAAGTCTATCGAGTTTAGGATCGGTCACAGGACCTGATGGGAGAGGCAGGAGGAATGTGGAATGAGCGTTCTATAAAGGTCGAGAGAGAATCGGGATCTAGAGCAAGCGAAGCCGAGAGACGATAGACTGGATTTTGATGGGTGAAGGATGGGATGGGAAGGGAAGGGAAGGGAAGGGATGAATTTGATGATTGGACTTTGGACTGTGGTCGAGTTTCGATAGGCTTACATCGGTTGACAGATCAGGTTGGAGAAAGTGGTCGAATGAAGTGAAGAGGTTCATGAATCGATCGATGGGCTAAGTAAGTACTTATACTCAACAGATTAATAATCATACTTCTTCATTAACACTTAGGACTAGGACTAGGAAGGCAATCTTAAAAATTCATAGATGTGGGTACTTGAGTAGGTATCAGCCCAAACACTACACTGATGACTAAAAGAGAGTTTTTTTTTTTTTTTTTTTTTCAAGTGATTACCTTACCTACCCCCCAGTACTTCCGTCTCCCATCTCGAGTGATATCTCGATGGATCGAATGAAGAACTGAGAAAGGACTGGTGAACTAGAAGATGATCTTGATGAGATGAGGTCGATGATCTTAGTCATTCTTAGACCCACCAACCAAGCGGGGAGACAAAAAAAAAAGAAAAAAAACCAACCTGAGGAAGTCTATCAAACTGAGCTCCAAGAAAGATCATCATCATCATCATCATCATCATCATCATCGAATTCAATCGGAGCGGGCCGCGGGAGGCAGGATGGGCGACGGGGGGTGGGGGGATGGGGGAGTATGTATATTCGGCGAACTCCTGAGCATTTGCGACCTCTCTCTCTCTCTCTCTCTTTCCCTCTTGACTCATGTCTTACCTACTGCTATCGTCAGTTCTCATCCAAGCCTTCTTCAAAAGATCTAGTCCAAAGGATCTCATCTTGCCATCAAACTTGAAGGCTATCGAGGCACACCCCGTACATTCAACATTGATCTCTCTCCCACCCAACCCCAAGGATCGGAGAGATCTCCTTTTAGAGCTCTTTGAGACTTGATCATCTTCCAAGTCTCTCAGTCAAGGCTTGGACGCCAAACAAGTATCACACTTTTTTTTTAAAAAAAAAAAAAAAAAAAAAAGGTGGGGAAGCATATTGAACTGAACTCCAAGAAATAGAACAAGGGGGTTAATAGCTGTATTTGACTTTTTCTCTCTTGTTCTTCTTTTCTGTTTTTTTTTTTTTCTTACTGTCATGCTCTGCATCCTTCTTGCGTCCAGCTTGATACTGATTTAGACCTCAAGTGATGAGATTTACTCAATCGAATTCTAATGAAGTACACCCAAGAGGGCTCACCTACATATTTTAGATGACATTTTGAGTTCTTTGGACTTGATCCTCATCTCAATTTTTTGGCCATGGCTCAAACGCAAAACAAGTATTACACGTGAACAAGTAGGGGAGGATATCCAACTGAATTCCAAGAAAGAAAAAAAAAAAGGGGGGAGGGGGGGGAGGGTATTGGGGGAAATCGAGAGGTGGAGAGCTGAGACGTAAGAATAAGTCTACAAAACAGCTCCGGCCATCCATCCCGGCTTAGATGAGGGGGGGTAACGGTGCCTGACGGGACGGGGACAAGATCATGGTCGGGTCTGCCAGTTCAGAGGCAAGACAGGAGAGTTAGAGCGACCAAAAGGGGACATGACGACCAGAGAGTAAGAGAGACTACTACCGTGATTATTCTTTTCCAGTCAATCCGAAAAGTGATCATCAAAACGGGGCTGGCTCGGTTGATGGATGGGATCTATGCAGCGGGTGCGATTTGTAATCGAATCGAATACTTGGATGGAGATTTGAGGATCGGAACTTGGGTCCTGCCGTCCGGCAACTTGGATGAGTAGAACACTTCTTGGCCTTCATGGGTGAGATGATCTCCGATCTTCCAGTAGACAGATCGATCGATTGATACGTGTGGCATTCAAGGGTTTTGATGATGATGGGAGGAGGGGATGAATCACGGCCCGATTTGAGGGTTTTTATATCATGAGTATGGAGAATGAAACCAGTCAGTTAAAGCATCAAGTGAATTCTGTCGACAAACTATGATGGATCTCGACACATGACCAGGAAAGATCTGATGGAATTACCTTGAGGAATTTGTCGGATTTGATCCTTTTAGAGCATTTGAAGCTCAAACCTTCAACGAACGAACAAGGCCCTCTTCGAGTACTGACTCCCAGGATCGACCGATCGTCATGACCGATAGAGATGGCAAAAGAGGCGCAGGTACCCCGAGTGTACCAATTTCCATTACTGATTAAACAACCGTTTCGTTTCCCACCCGAATCGACCACGTAGATGAAATATTGCCTCGAAGGTGATGGATGAGTTGGATGGTTGGGGTGTTTAGGGTCGTGATCACCACCTCCACCTCCGCTGTGACCCTACGTTCACCGGTCAATCGCCCAGTCAGAAGCGCGTCAAGCGTTTGATCTCGGGAAAGAACAGAAACTCGGTGGGGATACATATTCAAGTCAAACAAACCTTGGGTAGGTATTGTATACCTTGATGAGGACAAGTCGAGCGACTGGGAGATATTAAACCAAGTAGTGGTCTGTCAGTCATCTTTCAATAATTATTATATCAGACCATTTGCGATGTACTCACGGGCCAACCGGACCAGCATGAACAAATTTGCCATCAGCGACGGTGCCAATGGTGTTGAACTAACCAAGGAGGAGGGGGGGGGGGAATCATCACTCGATCAATTTATTTCATCAAAAATGGGTTCTAATCTAATCAAAACCACAAAGAAAAAAAAAAGAAACCACTTTCGGTTGTTCGTTTGAACAATAGATCTTGACTTACGTGCCACCATACTTCGTTTAACATGTGTCCTCGACAGTTCCATACGGCTTCATGTCCGGTATGGCGTCTTGAGACTTCTTGGAGTTGATCCAAGCCGTACGTAGTGGTTGTGGAGGGTATAATATCGGCAAACTTGAGCCACTCATAAGTGGGTAAACTTTTGAACTAGGATCAACTCATGATAATTCAGCTTATGGTTTTGCTAAGTCTCAAGGGGTCTTTGGACGATGATCAGGTATTCATGAATGAGTGAATGAAACTTATGTACCAAATCTACGGTCCGGTTGAAGAAAGTGACAACCTCGGATTCTGAGAAATGTAAACATGCACACAAAACTCTCGGCAGATTTAATCATGCCATCAATCGAAGTAGCGAAAACTTAGGAGCGACCTACGAGGTTGATAAGAGGAGCCCGCACATCGTGGTTCGAGTGTACTAATACAAGTACCATGCTTGGACCTAACATATGATAAATTATCGGGCGAGATAAGTTTGAACAGTTTAGCGAATGATCCTAACTCGAGAGATTTCATTCATGTCGCTTTCTGATCAACATGAGTTATCATCCAACCAACCATTCGTGCTCCCAAAACGTTTCATCACGACCATGCTGATCCTTCCAGTATTTGCCCATAAACTCTAAGGCCTCATGGCCACCACCTTGTCGTAGGATTTGGGTGATGTTTCGGTACTCACGTTCGGGATCACAAGATGCTTCGTACGAACCGTCACAATTATCCGGCTACGTTGGATTAAAGTAGGATGGCGATTTTTTTTTTAAATTTAAGTGTAGAAGTACATGTTCGCAGGTCAAGTCTGCTGAAAGCTCTTACCCAAAGACTTGAGGTGAGATGAAGAGGACTTTAGTCAGTCAATCCGTACTCAGGAGAGGTTTTGTTATATACAAATTTTAAAGAAAGAAAGTTAGGACTGCCGAGGAAGGCACGGGGAGGTGAGATTTACCCATGTATGGTCCAGCTGTCGGAGGGCCCAGTAGCTGGATGAGAATCCCAGAACTTTGAACGGATAGATGATGAGATTAGATGTATCTAAGGGTTTGTGAGATGAATAGTCTGAAGCGAGTGAGATACTGTAGTACCTGAGTCAGGAGGATTTGGCCACCAGGGGTATTAGTACAACAAGAATCAACAGGTTTCCCACCACCGGGAGAGACATGACAGCTGGTTGGAAGTGGTAGAGGACATGTGTGCTCTGGATGGTTAAGATCATGATCGTCGTTCTGAAGTAAGATTAATTGAGTAGCTGATGGATCCGATGAAGTCTTGACGAGCAAGGTCTGAGTGATCAATAGGTATCCAGCGATCAAAATCGTGGTCGCTGAAATCATTCGAGAGACCATGGTTGAGTCGGTATTGAGGAAGTCCTGATGATGGTCGATAGAATGCAAGGATGAAAATATAATAAGATTGAAGATCTTGAAAATGATTTTGGGCAGGGCAGGGCAGCTGGAGGGAGAGGGCGCAATGCCAAGAAGAGTCGAGAGCTAGATGTACTGGGCTTGAATACTTTGTGGATGGAGCTATGACTGTATGGGTACGAGAATGTTTGTTCATCCCCTTTTTTCTTCAAAAATATATATAAAAAAAAAGAAAAACACTCACAGAATCACAACAACGAACCGTTCGACCCCCCTATTCGGGCGTTGAAGTTGATGGTGCTCGAGCTGTGACGTGAATCGACTCCTATAAGGTCAATCGTCGATCGATTCATTCATTCAAGCATTGATTTTTTTTTTTTTTTTCTCCTCGTGCGGTTAGATCCTTAGTTTTTAGAAAGTTGGATCACCCGATCGAGCTCGAACCAGACATGGTCGAAATGGTGTCATCCAACACTCCTTAGAGAAGTCTGATTTAAGATTCAAGGGCAGGTTTGTGACAGTCAGTGGGACTAAAATTCTAATTGAGGTGTGATGGTGGTAGGAGAACAGTCTAGAGCCCCCGAAGAGAGAGTCAACCTTGATGACTTACTTACATGAGAGGTCAACCATTACGTCCCAGCGATCGATGAATATCGATTTCTTCCTTCGTCTTCTTTCTGGAGGGTGTGTGTAATTGGACGGATGACTCGAAACACAAGCGAGGACATATCTGCAAGAGGTTGATATCCACACAGCTCAATAGTGATATAAACCGTAAAACGTATCCAACACATATCGAAGTATGTATGTACATCTTATCCTGGAGAACCTTATGCATCTGATCAGGAAGGGATGATGAAGACCCTCCCTTCAAAAACACCATTGATCCATGATCAGTACCCGAACCAGGGCTGACTTGCAAAAGACGTCCTTCAACCAAACATCGTGGCTTCCAATCACTTGAGCCGTCGATCTGCCAATTAGATGGTTTCTTTGACCGAATTCGATCGATGAAAGAGCACTTGGAAACCTCGAGGAGGTCCCAGAGTGTTGTGGTTCATGAACTGGAGTGGTTCCAGGAAGCTCTTTCGACCAGCCGATGGATTCAAGTAGACGGGTCTCTTGGGCACTTTGATGGTCACCAGATAAAATTATAATGATTAAAATAGCTAGCAAACCTTTCTTCCTTAGGAAAAAAAAGTACAGCTTGATTTGATATGACGCACTATGGATAGTATGTATGCATTTCAAGAATACTGTGTCCTGTTTTTTTCATGAATCTTGTCCTTTTGTCAAGTGTTTTTGTCCTATCATATTTATTTTTCCTTGTCCTCTTTTTTTGAGTGTTTGTCCAAAATCCATGTTTCTTGGTCTATGTTCAATTATTTAAGTGTCCTCAACAAAAAAAAAACATGTCCGGTGATTCAAAGAATCTGGTCCACTTTCATGCAATTCCTGTCTTCAATTTTCAAGTTTTCCGTCCACCTTTGAATTTTCACCCGTCATGGTTTTTTTTTTTTTTTTTTGATGATTGAATTGAGTGTAAACAAAAGTATCAAAAAATGAAAAAAAAAAATTGCGACTTTCAACAAAAACGTGCTTCAAGGAGGTGGAATGAGAATTAGAATTGAAATGACTTACAAGTGAGGGGTTTGTCCAGTCACACCTAAAGAACAAGTTATCTCCCTCATCAACACAAACAATCAACCTTGGTTGAGCCAAATGCACACCATTGAAGCTCAGTAATGTTTTTGATCAGAAAAACTCCATTAACCTTTATGCTTTTCCTGAAGATAGTTAGTTACCTTCTGCCTATATGATACCATCTAGCCCTTACTACTTTCCAAAAATACCCCACACCAAACTTCAACATCTTCCCTCAGTGATATTCAATGTAAGATTCTACATTAGTCTACTATGGCCCTTCCACTAAATCCACACTCCACTTAAGGCCAATTCACTTGCAGATATTCCCTCTTCTTCAAATCACAAGTTAGCATAACTCCATATGTAGCCATACTAGTTTGTACACTGTTCTTTGGGCATCTAAATCATTTGTGGATTTACAGTCTAGCAGCCACTTTTCCTTTGGTATTAGCTGTCAGGTTGGCAGCACAACAATTTTGGTGCACCAAATGGTGTTGCCATGGCACACCAACTATGTCTCAAAACCCCCCATGGTGCGCCAAATCTGTCTATACCAGAGTTTAGGGGGTTGTATCAAGGAGGAATGGGCCAAAGGGTTGATTGAGGTGTAAAAATGAGTTTGGGGGTATGTACCAAATTCAACTGGAGAGGGTTTACAGGAGCAATGCTTTGGGTTAGTAAGGAAAAACAAGAGTTGAACTGAATGGTCTGAGTGTGATGCTCAGATGGGGAAGCAATCCCAACCATTGCAGGGAGTTGGAGGTTGAGGATTGCAGATGGGCAAGCAAAGTAACAATTTCCCACCATGTCAGCTGATTGCACCTCTCAGCCCACCACCCCAAGATGGGCCAAACCCTCCAAAGATCATGGTGCTTGCTGGTCCTCTTTTCTCATGCCTCAACCTCCAGCTACTTGGATTGTAGTTTTCCTTTCAGTTGTCTAAATTAAAGTCCCAAACAATGTTGACAAAAGGACCATTTGATGGACTGTAATGCCATAGGGGAAAAATTTTGCCCTTGAAAAAAAAAAATAGCATGCAAGGGAGGGAGGATGGTGGCACCATTTGGCACACCATTTTCCAAAACCTGTTGCCACCAACCTTAATTAACTGTCATTTCACACCATTGTTGAGTCACATGTAATAGTACACCTCACTTGTATGTATGTACACATGTCATGACTGTACCCAAAGTTCATGCATGCTCTTCTGATCTGCTTTTCTTTCACTAAACCATGTATTAATCCTCCTTTTGTTTGACTAGAAAGATTTGTGACTTTTGATTTTCATTCCCTTTCCTTGGAAATTAATCATTAAATATTCCAAGCTTTTGAAATTGTGCCTACAATAAGTAACTGGTTTTCAAATTTACACATTTCAATTCTATTTCTTTGAAATTGGATTGATTTGAGCCCAATCCCAATCTGAACACCTAAGCATTACTCAAAAGAATCTTTTGCTTTTTTGAGCTTTCTCAAAGCATTCTCCTGCTTTGTCAACACTGCTAATTCAACTCCTTCTGCACTGAGTGAACATCCTCAAGGATTGTACAACTTTTCAGTGACAGGGTTGATCAAAGTTAATGATAGTGGTTGATTGGTTGATGGAGTAAAAGGCCATGGCTTCTTTGCCAGATTGAGAAAAACCCAGACTGTAAACCTGATACAGGCAACCTGTCACAAAAAAATTCTAGGGATTGATTTTTACCTCATGCATCTGGTTTTTACCCTATGCTGTCTTTTTTTTGGCATTGTGGCTGGCTGGACATGTGCAAAAAAAATCTGGACAGTTTTCTGGAAATGCATAGTATACAAGACTAGTATTGCCCCCCCTCCCAATTGGAGGAGGAAGCCCTCTTTGCCCAGTGTATGAAATTTGGTCCAGCTCATGTAAATTTGCCTCATGTAAATTGACTGGGGAGGTGATATTTGGATTATTGGCATCTTCATCAGATGCTGGCCATTCAAGGGGCTTGAGGAGTTAATTTTTATCTTCTTCACTAAGTTGAGGATTGGAAGCCGTCTCCTTTGCATTGATGGACTCAGATCTTTGGGAATCAAAATGAGTCAGAGGGGCATTGTTTTCCTTCTTCCAAAAGATTTACTCCACTTGTTTTAGAATGGAAAGATTGATTGAAATTTCTGAATCACTGATTTTAACCCTTTGGCTTTATTGGGATTGATTACACCAAATATAATTGAGATGGAAATGGAGTGGGCCTTTTTTTTACTTTGAACAAGAGTTCTTGGGGCACTGCCCCATCTGCTTTGATGAAAAATCAAGCCTATTTTTTTTTCTTGGGCTAATTTGCCATCAGGAGATAAAAATCAACCTTAGAAGACAATGGTTGGCAAAAAAAAAGTTTAATTTTCATACCCAAATCACAAATTGTAGTTGGCAGGATTTTTGAGAGAGTCAAAAAAAAATATATGATCAACTCTCTTTAGTTCAACTGAACATTTGAAAGTAGAATGAGAAGGTGTATTGGATGATGTTGAATTTCTTGGAGGGTTTTGGTTGACAGGATTATGCATGTGTGTTGATTTTTGGAATTCTGTTTTCTGAGAGTTATCTTGCTTCAAAAAAAAAAGTATAGGCAATGGAGTGATGAATTGGGTAGAAGTGGTGATTTCAAGGTTTGAGGATGAGGTTAGAGAGGTGTGGATCAAGTGTAAATGGCAAAGTTTTCTATGAGTAGAGAGGATTATGATATTTAAAATGAGGCTGGAGTTGGATGGAAGTTTGAACAAAGGGCAGAAAATGAATTCAAACCATTATTTGGCAGTGTGGATGCCTCTATATACTATTTCAAAAAAAAACTTATCTGGGGGTAACTCTGACACCCCTCTTGTGAATCAAGTGGTTTTTTAATTTTTTTATGGGGGATTTGGGTGAAATATTCCTTTGACAAAATGTTTGATTTCCTAACTCTGATATTCCCCAATAATAGGTGGAGTTTTAATTATCTACATAAATTTCCAAAGATCTAGAAAGCAGGTAAACTATGTGAATTTTGGTTTGATCCCACATTGTAGAATAACCAAAATTGTTTTGAGGAAATGGGTCTGAAATTAAACAACCAAAATAAATATTAGATGTCCTCCATAATTATGATTGATCAAATAATTGATGATTCACTATTTAAATCAATTTCAAATGGAGGTTGTGGGAAAATGGTGTTTATACAGAGAGTAATTCTGAGTGAGTTGGTTTGATTCATTCCCAGTTATAACAAGAAGTATTTCAGGTTTTTGAGTAAAACAATTTCATCATTTATAGAATTAACTTCAATGAAATAAAAATACTCAGAAAAATTATCTGATTTCAAAATAAAGGCTTTTTGAGGAATTTATTCATAATTCCCAGGATCATAAGTAGGTTTTTTTTCAGGCCTTTCAAGATATTTTTTTAAAGAGGGATTGCAATTGTTCCTGTTTACTTGGGACAACACAAAACCAAGAAAATGACTTAATGATCTTGGAAAGAGTGTGATGATTTCAATTTTTTTTATGCAGCAGCAGGATCAAATGGAAAATTAATTTAATTCTATGGATTAAAATTTGAATTCTCACAGGATATGTTGCATGTGATAGTTATTTGAACTGAATCTACATGCTTAATGAAGAAGAGAGGAAAAAAGAGAACCTCCTTTGTTTTCTAAGAACCCAAAATCCTATTTTGTTTCTGGAAAAAAGGAACCTTTTCTGGTTGGATGGATGGACTAGGGTTCTTTAATTAAAAACTCCATTTGGTTACCATATTTTTATTTTACAGTCTCCAAATAATTTTGAATGAAAAGAAATACAAGAAGAATTTTTGAGGATGTAATCCCTGTAGATGGAAATGAATTTGAAAATATTTCTTTTTTCAATCCAAATTCATTACCAAAAAAAAAAAAAAGAGAAGGAAATTTGGATCATGATGAAAAAAAGAATTATGAAAAAATTTTAATAACTTGGAAGTTATTAAAGATTCAATTCCTGTGAAATACAACACAGGAATATCACAGAGACATTGTCCCAGTCTGGTAACTGAAGTAGAGGAACAAGATGATAGCCCCAATAGAGAAAAGAAAAGAAAAATAATAGATGAAATACATCTATTAATACAGAATGAAATGGATAAAGTAAATGCTGAAAAGAAAGCAGATAAACCATATAAAGAAATTTAAAGCCAAATTAAAATAGAAATGCCAGAGGCTTTCAGGTTCACCACTATAAAATATATAGCACCAAGAAAGAGGACGGTGCATTCCAAGTGGTCTTGGAATAAGAAGAACTGCTCAATAAATGCTATTGAACATTTCAATTTCATAGCAGTTCCATGTGTCTCTCCAAGGAAGAGATTTATACATAGTTCTATTAAATTAAGAAGGAAGAAAGAAAGATTTCTTTCATTCTCATGTTTTAAGTAGTCTTACCTTTTGTTTCCAGTTTCTCAATGAGAGTTATCTTCATTATCAAAGAACCTCTCATCTTCCAACATTTTGTTATTATTATTCATTTTATTTCACTCATCTCTTTTCTAATATATTGCATTAATTAGTACTATCAATCAAATCATTTACATTAAATAAACCTCTAACCATCCAAATTGCTGATTGCATGAAGATTGGCTTATTCTATATTGAAGATTTACTTCAGGAATGATTTCAGAACAACTGGTACAACTTTTTGGATACATATGAGTTAAAAATGGAATTGGTGGGGGAGTGAGATAAGGAGTACAAAAAAGGGTGAAACAAGTTGGAAGTTTGAATTTTTCAAGAGGGAGAAATCTGAGGCAAAAAAAGGTATGTTTGAAAGGTTGGATGCTTCATAGAAAGCATCAATGCATACATAAGCCCACCCATGAGTACTAGGAGTTATTCTCAAGGCCAAAATTGAGTTAGGTCACATTTTCACCTTTTCAAAACCACTAATCACCTGTTGCAGTTAGTTCTAGTTTGAGGTTATAACTTGAAAAAATATTTAAAGAAACAGGCATGAAATTTAAGAGAGCAAACAAAGGTTTTATAATGTAATTACACAGGAATATTTCACCAGTTTTCAAAAAAATGGTTTAATGGGTATAATTTGTTTGGCATTTTTTTTGAAGATTTTAAATTTCAAAGTTTTTAATTTTCTCAATTTATTGCTTTTTTCTTCATTGAGTTTATTTATGGATATATTTTTGATAAATCAAGGAAATATTTGGATATTATCATTTTTTTTGAAGGAATTTATTTAAATAAATTACTCTATTTGACAATTTTATGTTTTTCCCTAACCATTTTTTATTTTATTCTTTCTGATGTTTTTGATTTTTCCCGCCAAAAATTCTTTCTTTCTCTCCAGTTGATTTTTTGGCTGATGGATGGTATGAAACATCATTGATTTTCAATAATCAAAAAGAATATTAGGACTTATCAGAGTTAGCAAACCTGCCATTAGAAACCTGCCATTTTTTTTTACCAAACCGGCCATTTTTAATGGCAGGTTTCTGAAATACACATACCCCCTAACTGGTGTATTTCAAAATGGTGTGTTTCATGAAAATGGCGGATTTCAAACATAAACCCGCCATTAAACCCACCATTTATTCATCATCATCCATCCACCATCCATCAGATCTAAAACACCCATCCACATCAGAAAATCCATACCAGTCCCATCTCCATCACATCACACACATCTCATCTCCATTGCTTCACATCTCCATCACTTCACATCTCTATTGCTTTGCATCTCTATTGCTTCACATCTCTATTTCTTCACATCTCTATTGCTTCACATCTCTACTGCTTCACATCTCCATCTTCACACAAATCCCCATCATCATCTCATCACCCCACATCAAATCACCATCTTTCTCAACATGTCCCATCAAACTTCTTGGCAGCAAGTTGAAAATTCAAAAAAGCTGACTGAAATTTTGTTAGTATTTGACTGCCATTCAGACTCCAATTCATACTATGATTTGGAATCAACTTGGTTGGCTTTGAATGCTCTATTACAAAAGAAATACATGGTTTGAAGAAGACAAACTCTCCACAACCCTATGTATGAAAGGCAAAAGCTTCATCTCCTCCCCAACCTAAGCTTCCAGCAACTGTTCCAAACTCTATTGCCTTCATTCATAAAACTTTTGGAGATGATTGAAGACCACCACATCTTCCAGAAAAATTCTCAGAATCCTCAACACAATCAAGCTATCCAACTGGCTGTTGCTCTTTGTAGATTGGGATCAAATGGAAATGGAGCAGCAAGTCATCAATCAGAAAATATATTCTCAGTTGGATATGGAACCATTGACTCATACACCAAAAGAGTCATGGTTGCTATCCTATCTTTCTGTTGCTCAGTAATTTCTTGGCCAACAAAATAAGAATGCAAGGAGATATCTCAAGTAATGGAAACCAATGGATTCCCTGGTTGCATTGGTTTTGTTGATTGAACCACCATCCCCTTGAGTCAAAAACCCAAGCTAGATGGCAACCACTATTTTGATTGGAAAAAAAGGCAATTGATTCATATCTTTTCCAATTGCTTTGATTACACAGTTGATCACACACTGACCAAATATGTTTTGTCTGTTTGTTTAGATACTCTGTGGCACTAAAACTTGTTTGAAATAACAACAAGAAGTTCATATCCCTCCATGCTGGCCTTCCAGGCTTTTTTCATGATTCATAAGTGTTCAATTGGATGCGTATTGCCCAACAAGCAGAGAACTACTTTGACCACAATCAATACCTTCTGGCCAATTCAGCTTATGCTAGTGGGAAATATGTGGTTCCAGCATACCAGAATGTTTTTTCCAATGATGAAGGAAAAACCAATTTCAACTATCATCTTGCCCAATCACAAGTTTGGATTGAGAATGCCATAGGAGTCCTGAAAGGAAGAAGGGCCAGCTTAAGGGAAATGAAAAACCAGCTTCAAAACCCCAAAGACACAAAGTTCCTCATAAGCTGGATCATCACTTGTGTAATCCTTCACAACCTTTTTGCCAACATCAAAGATGAATGGGACAAAATATTTGAAGATGATATTCCTGATCCACCTCAAGTCATCCCTGTTTCATCTTTTCCCTCATATTCTTCTATGAGATAACAGATTCTTCCTCTCAACCTTGCTAGCTTTGATGAGTAATGTTTGATTTCAAGTTAGGTGAAAAATCCCTTCACCAATTTTTTTTGGTTTTGGTTGTTCACCCAAGATTCCTAGGCTGAGTCCATTTTTTTTTCTCTTTTGGTGGACTTGGAAAAAAAACACCCTCCACCTCACCCCATCAAACCACCCGTCCCTCCAACTCACCCCTCCTCCTCATCCCGGTCCCTCCACCTCACCCCTCCTCCTCAGCCTCACCCACCACCTCCACCTCACCGCTTCTCCTCACCCACCACCTCCCCTCCTCCTTTGGTTGGAATCCCTGGTAAGCCCCCCCCCTCCTCCTCATCCTCCCCATCATCCAAGTCTGATCATTTGATTCATCCACCTTCAGGAACCCCCACCTCCTTGGTTGATCTCCCAGGTAAGCCCCCGCCTTCCTCCTCATCCTGCTTTTCCATCCCTCCCACCCATCCTTGCTAACCTCACCTTTGCATCCCCCCCTCTCCTCCCTCTTGCTTTCCCCCCCCTCACAAACCCCTCCCCCCCTCTTGCTTGCTCCCCATCACTCGCCCAGCCCCTCCCCTTGCCTCGGTTTCCCCCCTCCCTTTTGCTTGGTCAGTGGCCCCACCCTCCCCCTCCTTTGCGTGGCCAACCCCACTGCCCCTCTCCCCTCCTTTGGCCAACAAACAAGGCCCACCCCTTCTTTGGCCAACCCTGCCGCCCCTCTCCCCTCCTTTGGCCAACCAATGGGCCCCCCCCTTCTTCAGCCAACCCCGCCGCCCCTCTCCCCGCCTTTGGCTGACCAACAACGGCCCCCTGCTCGGCCAACCCCGCCGCCCCTCTCCCCTCCTTTGGCCAACCAACAAGGCCCCCCCCCCCCTCCTTCTATCACTCGTCCCAAACCAAGCCCAACCCAAAGACCCAGCCCAATTCCCTAAAACCCCGGTATTTTATTTTATTGGGTGCTGATGTCATGTTTTCTTTTTCTTTTTCTTTTTTTTTGGGTGCAGTTTTTTTTTTGGTGATCCTGTTTCTGGTGAACTTGGGATCAATTCCAGGTTTGGTTTCATTTTCTTTGATCCAATCTTGTTTCACCAATGATGTCCATTTGACTGACTGTTTTTTTTTTGTTTTTTTTTTTCAATCCCTCAACCACTGTTGGTGAATGTCCAATTCTTCTCCCACCCGTCTCAAAATGTTGGACAAACAATTGAATCCCATCTTGTTCCTCACCCCAATCAGAGTATATGGATGAGAGGGATCAAGATGGAAGGAGATGTATTGACCAACATAATGAAAGGTGGGAAGAATAGGGCCCATCACCAAAAGAGGGTTCAAATGAGAGATTCCAAAATATCTTTGGAGGTTTCTGAGGAAGGAATTAATGAACAGGTGGTCTGTTCTGGTCAGAAATCACGTCCTTTGCATCTGTGCCCTTCAATTGTTGCCAAAAAGAAAAAGAATAATCAAAAACCCACCCAGGAAGAGTTGGAGAAAGAAAAACAAACAATAAAAAAGTTCCATTTCTTCCACTGTGGAAAGGTAATTGTCCTTGATGAATCTGATCACCAAGCCCTGGTTGCAATAATTGAATTTGTACCCTTGGATAAACTCTCAGAACAAGATAAGAAGGACATCAACTTTGTCACCACTTTACTTCATTTTTCAAAAAAATTTTTCAACACAGTTGGTCCTTCAAGATCTTGGGGTGGAAAAATGTGGGCAGTTGGATGGAAAAAATCAATGCACCCTTCAGAGTTATTTGGACGTTATGTGAAGAAATCATCCATTAGATCTTCTCCTAAAGAGTATGCTTTCCTCAACCTTAAGGCGGAAAAAGTATCCCGAATTCTTGGACAAATGTTATGCAATTTGGCCAAACTTTACTTTGAATCAAACCATGATACCATGAAGCACAACAACATCCCCTCTTTTTCTTTGTTGGAATTTGTTTCTAAGCCTAAGCCTTTTGATTTCTCCCCACACATCACTTTCACCTTGAATTCTTTTTACAACTCTCCTCATATCAACAAAGGCAACATCTCTGGCTACTCCTTTTTACTTGTGGTTCCAACCAAGAAATCAAATGGTTGACTTATTGAAAATACAGAAAAATATCAAGTATTGGATGGCCAATTTGTTTTTCCTGACCTTGGCTTTGGAATTGATTTCAAGCAAATAGGTATAGTCAAAATGGTTTGGGCAGCTAATAAGTACAAGCACTGTACCTGTCCTGCTGTGGACACAGAAACCCATACCAGAATGGCCATGTCACTTCAAATTAATAAAACAACTAGAAACACTTGTAGGGACTTGAATAATGGCCAAATTTACTCTAGAAAAAAAAATATACATAAAAAAAAAGGATCTGTACATTGGTGGGGTTAAGAATACTCTCAAACGTTTTAATCAAAAATAATTTTTTTGTTTTTCTTTCACCCATGCAAATATATTTACAAGCCCAGAATTTGAGTTATCTGCTGTATTTCATCTACTGTTCTACTGCTACCAAAGCAAGCCAAGGCTGCTGATACCTTATCCTTTTTTTCAGTTGCAAGGTGTTCCCTCTCCTTTTGGAGTTGTGCTTGCTGTTGATCCTTCTCCTTTTCCTCTTTTTGAAACTCCAGCTCAGCCTGTTTAAACTTCCACTCAGCATCCCATTTTTGTTGATGAGCCAAACTCTTGGCTTTCTGCTTTTGAACATTCATGGCCAGTTGAAAATATCACTTTTGTTCTTCAAACTCAAGTTTTTTGGATTCAATTTGTGATTTGACTGTTTTTTGCAGGGGAAAAGCAATGAGCATGATTTTGAAAGCAAGGTCAACCAATGGACTTACATGAATCTTGCTTCTCCATGATTTCTTCAAAGCCTGAAAAACCAGAAGTGTTTCTCCTCTTTTGATGAATTTTGGGGTTGATACTGATGGAATTGGAGGCCTTTTGCTTACCCTTGGCAGAGGAGGTTTGAGTCTGAAAGTAGTCACAAGTGTTCAAAGGCGATGTGGGAGGCCCCATTGGCTTGAGTTTTTGGCCATTCTGGAACTGATGAGCCTATTTTTTTATAATCTAAATCAGTCAGGATTAACCACAGGGAAGAGAAAAGAGCTTGATTCCTTACTTGAACCAATGTTGAGAGTAATGGAGACTGAGGAGTATCTTATTCCGCATCAGCTAGGTTGATGAGATCTGCTAACCCAGGAAGAGAGAAATCCAAAGAAGGAGGGGAGGGGTCCAAGGTATGGTTTGAATCCTCAATCAAGGCGGAAGAAGACTTGATTGGAGCTGATTTCCTTTGAATATCCTCCTTGGCATTGGATGGGGGCCACTCATAGGTTTCTTTGGGATCACCATTGCTAGGCTGAGCATCCCCAGCCAAGTCCTCAGCGTCAACTGAATTGGATTTTTGGGCTTCAAAAGCAGCTAGGGGGTGATTTTGGCCTTCTTTCAAAAGATTTCATCCATTTGAATATAAAAAGGAAAGATGGAGTCCAACTTATCAACCACCAAGTTGATTCCGTTGGCTTTGTCAGAGTTGGTGATACCAAAGCCAGTGGAGATTGACATGGAGTGGGCCTTTTTGTAATTGGCTTCATAATTCTTGAATTTCTCCCTCATCTGTTTGGATGACAGATCCAGCCTACCTTTTGTTTTGTTCTTGAGTTCATTGGCCATCAGGAGATAACCATTGAACTTAGATGATGGAGGTTGGCCAACACGTGTTTCATTGTCCAATCCAAAGCAGGCATAATAGTTGGAGGGAATTTTGAGCCAGTTGACCAGGATGATGTTATCAGCTCTCTTGAGCTGACTTGAGCCCTTGGAAGCTGATGGGGGAAGATTTTTTGGTGTGTAGTTCCTTGGCAATGTGTGCTTTGGTGTTTTGGACTTTTTTTTGGACTTGCGGGGGGAGGCTTGCTGAGGGGCCATTTGGAAAGAGTAAGGGCAATAAGGTGATGAGAGGGATAAAGTGACAAGCAAGATAAAGTGATGAGAGATATAAAGTGATAAGAGAAATAAAGTGACAAGAGAAATAAAACAATGATTGGATTCTTTGAATGAGGTTGCAGGTACAAGTTCTTGTTGGAGGAAGAGTGATGAGAGTGATGAAGCAATGAGAGCAATGAAGCAATGAGAGCAATAAAGTGGTGAGTGATCAAGTGATGAGGGTGATAAATTGATGAGAGCAATAAAGTGGTGAGTGATCAAGTGATGAGGGTGATAAATCAATGAGAGTGATGATGAGAGTGATAAAGTGATGAGATTGGTGAATTTTTTTATGATGAGGCTGGAGGTAAAAAAATTTGCAATGAGGTTGGAGGTAGAAGGAGGTGGGAAGCCAGGGGTGGATGTTGTGGACAGGTGGTGGAAGCCTTTAAATACTTTATTTGAAAAAACTCACTTATTTCTGGGTAACTCTGACACGTCTGATGTGAAATAAGTGGGTTTTTTTTATTTTTAATGGCAGGTTTGGTTTGAAACCCGCCATTAAAAAATGGTGGATTTGGTTTGAAACCTGCCATTAAAAAATGGTGGGTTTGCTTAACTCTGATATGCCCTATTAAAAAATAAATCAAAGAAAGAAAATTAAGACAGGAGGGTTGATTCTAATTTTATGTAAAATAAGCCAAATATAACTACCTTAAAAAACCAAATTCTTGCCCCAAGAGAAGTATCATACATCTGGGATTGAATAGCCTAGGAATAAAATTCTCATATTTGGTTCAAACACCAATCCTGACAGAATAGTATTGGTCCAGTTCTTTTAGAAGATATTTTGTTGTATTTTGGTTGGTGTTGAAGCTGCAAGGTTAACTGTACTTTTGTAGAGTAATTGAAATTCAAAAAAGGTTTGGTTGGTCAAGCACCATAATTCATGCTTTGGATGCAAGATTTTTGCCACAGTAAATGGTTGAAGATACATTTATTTCCTCAAAGAATAAATTATATTGTTGGTCTCATCATCATGGAAAAAATTTTGCATTATATTTATTAAGGTAGATAGATTAAAACAATAAAAAAACTCTCTCAGGAATGAATCACATATATGCAAAGCTCTTCAATCACCAGAGTGCTCTGGTCCCCTGAGCCATTTTGGTATTGGGTTAGATGGTTGATTTACAGAACCATTCTGCATTTCTGATAGTGTAATGAAGCTACTAGCATGAAGTTGCCCAAGCAGACCACATCAAAAATCAATATTATTCAGCCTTGGAAAGGCCATATCTGGCGCAGCTACTATTACAAGTATGGTGGAATTATATAGCCTTGGGATTGGGAACTGCATTGTGGGCTGCATGCTCAGCTTCAGGTTAAAAATGAGCTCAGCATTGGATGCATTGCTGGCTCAGCATTGGGTGCATGGTTGGCTCAGTATTGGCTGCAACAGATCCATGATCTTCTCTGGAAAAAGGGACCAAGAAAAAAAGCATATCGGTTTGAGTTTGTGGGTATTGCTAGTTTGGGGAAAGCAGGAGTGGGAAATTTGCATGGGGCTATCTGGGGAGGAAACCCAAAGACAGGCACAGGCAAGGCTGCATCACAGGAAGGAAAAACCCAAATGGAGGTAATGGCAGGCAGATGTTGAGAGCTGGAGAGGGTGGAAGCTTAGGTTTTTTGTTTTCAGTTTTTTGTGTAACAAGGTTGGGGTTGAGAGGGAGGTCCTAATACCTCACTCTCAACTCCAAGTTGTAGATAGGCAGAGTACATTGAAGACCAGCTCCAGGATTCTTGGAAGAAAGGAAGGAAGTCTCTCAATATCTTTTTCTATCATTCTCACTCCCCCCCTCTCTCTCAGTTTTCTGGTTGAACAGTGTGCTCAGCTCCTTACAGACACAAGGGACCAATCACTTCCAAATCTTAGGACAACTTCAGGGGTATTCACCTCTTGTTTCCAAACTGGAAATAAATAATTTCCAAATCGTCCTACCACAACTGGCATTACAAAGAAAATTATAGTGAATGTGTGGGATTTTACAATTGTGTTTTATAGCTGATTGTCCCCATTTAGTACCCCTACCCCCAGCACACCTAGCTCTAGTCTGATCATAATAGATATCCCTGTCCCTAGAAGTGCTGAAAACAGCCCAAATACAAAATATAGAATTTCTGTTGAGTATTCCCCAGGTACTCTTCAGCTATCATCTCCTACTGTGCCTCCGCGCAGAGTACCTTACCACCTATTGTCATTTCTGACCGCGCCTCTGGGCGCGGATGCGCACTGAATCTATGGCGGGGACCCCAATGTGGCCTTCTCGTACATACTTGGACTCACTGCTTCAGAAAAATCTTGCAACCATCAACCAACCATATCATCCTCCAGTTCTTATCATTCAATCCTCTTCTTCTTCCTTCTATCTTGTCTTTCTATGTTTCTTCCAACTATCTTCTTTATCATTCTCCTTTCTTTTCCAATCTCCTCAACGGCAATCCTTCCTCTATCAAATAAACGCTTGATCCAAATTGGCCAATCTCTGACCGGTAAGATGACAACTTCTTGAACAAACCCTATTGAATTCAATCTAACTCTACAATCCAAACAGTCCTTCTCCTTCCACTCAAATTCCTTGTCTTCTATTTCTTTTCCCTCCTCAATTGTCTCATTGTCTACAGATCTCCTCTAAACTCAAAGCTGTCTCATTAAACAACACTCTTTGATCTATGCTGTAGGATTCTACATTTCTTTCTTCATGCTTCCTGTCTCTTTGAAGATTCTTTCTGATACATTTCTTTCTGTCTATTCCTGATTTCTCAGCCCAAGCTGGTTATAGTTCTAAAGAAATAAATCTCAAACTTATTACGGTTAAAAGCCAAAGCTCCTTCTACAAATCAAACCAATCAAGCTATGAACGAACCAGCCGGAGCAAACGACTACTTTCATTAAGTTGCCCTGAAGGCATTGGTTGAAGCCATACCTCATTTAAATGAAGAGAATTATTCCATCTGGCAAGACAAGATGTTAATGTTGTTCGACCTCAAAGATATCAAGGACACTATCACTTGTAATTTGGGCCCCCTGTCATCAAAACAAGATAGAGAAATCAGGGCAATATTATTATCCAAGCTTGACAGTACCACACATGCAAATGTCGTCAATTCCACAAACATTTCCTCCTCTAAACTCTTATGGGCCAAAATTACGAGAAGATTTGCCTCCTCAGAGACAGCTAATCAAGGGAGAGTCTTCAACCACTTCCTCCATTCCATCTTCCGTGAAAATGCCATTGAAAGCTTCATCACTGAAATGAGAAAAGCCATCACAAGAATGATGGACGTTGGGATCAAGCTACCTAACCATATCTTGGCGTACCTGCTACTATTCAAGTTTCCCCCTACACTTGAAAACCTCAAGCAACAAATTATGCACATAGAGAAGAATCTGAAAATGGATGTTGTTTTCAATCACCTTATCCAATACCACAACAAGAGAAAGGCACAGTCCAATCCGAATAAATCATCCACCAATGTCTCATTAGTCTTGACTAAGACAAGGAACTATAAGGATGAGAAGAAAGCTAAGATGAGATGTCGTGAAGGATATCACAATCCCAACGCACCTCACACGGAGACTTCATGCTTCCATCTTCATCCCGAGATTGCACCTGAATGGTGGATCAAACAACAAAACAAGTGGAAGAACAAGATTAAAAAGAATCCTAAGATCAACTACCATGCCTTACTGACTCTATGGATTAATTTGGATAATAACCCTAATCTACTCTTAGACTCCGGAGCTAACGTACATATTTTTAAAGATCTGAAGTTCTTCTCCTCCATAGAGCTACAAGAGGAGCCCAAGGAAATCAAGACCGGAAAACTAGAAGCTAATCTCAAAATACAAGGGATTGGATCGGTCAAACTTTAATGGAACAATTCTGTGATCACGCTCAAAGATTGCGCCTACGTACCCAACATAGTTGTCAATCTGATCAGTCCTGGACTTCTCGTGAAGAAGGGCTGTAACCTCACTCAAACCCAAAATACATTCAAGGTGACCAGAGAGGACCAAATTGTGCTGAAGGGATCAATAAGAGATAATCTGTTTGTCATTGAAAAGCCACGCTTGACTGGCCAAAATAACGCAGTGAACTTCATCAATCAAACCTCTCAATCATATACTCTATCCAAATTGCACAAAATGTACGGGCACGCGTCTATCTCCACTCTCAAACCTCTCCTAAAGGACCACTTCTCAAACAACAAGCTCCAGGCTTTTCAGTGTGATAACTGCATCAAGAGCAAAATTACCAGGTCTCCCTTTTCAAACGTCTCCACTCCCGCTAGTAAACCCTTAGAACAAATCCATCTTGATTTAGTTGGTCCAATCACTCCTCAGTCAAAGGCTTGCCATCATTACCTACTCACTCTGGTCAACAACCATACCGGCTACCTTGCATCTTTTCCTCTATCTTCCAAAGATCAAAAACCTGAAACAATCATCAATCTTCTAGAAACCAAATATAAGCGTTTAACTTACTACCCCACCAAGATCTACTTGGATAAAGGAACGGAATTCTGCAATTCAACGTTAAAAAAATTTGCAAAAAGGAAATTTATCAAACTCCCCACTTCCAAGCCGTATCATCCACAACACAACAGACGAGTTGAAAGAGCCAATAGGATGATCATTGAATCCGCCCGGTCCACTTTCTCCTCATCCCGCCTTGCTAAGAACTATTGGCATATAGTGAAACACAGTTGTTGCTTTATGTTAAACCAAATCCCTCAAGAAGGTAACCAATCATCTCCCTGGTAACTCATGTTTAGTAAGACTCTCCCAGCTAATTACTTGCAACTCGTAGGTTCCTCTGTGATCTACCTTGCCAACCGTCTCCAGAAAGGAAGAAAATTCAACAAAAAAGGTCTAGAAGGAGTTCTCATCGGATTCAACCCCATCTTTCATTCCTACTTGGTCCTAACTATGCTTGGAACCGTTGTGGAAACTAAACACGTCAAGTTCCTCAGGAATCAGCTCAACAACTTTCCTTTCTACAAGCCACAGGGCTTAGACATCTTCTCTCAACCAGATTCAAATGCCTACGGAACTGATTTCTCAACCAATGAAAAACAATACCTAATTAGGGAGTCTACCCCTGAACACTCTGACTCAGATCCAGATCAAGAAGACATTCTTCCATCCTCTCTGGAATCTTTGCCTCCTCCTTCACATCCTGAACTCAAACAACCTCGTCAACGACCCAATCTCCGTCCCCAACACAAACTTCAAAAACCCCAGAGATACGGCTTCCACCATTACTACAAACCTCCATCTT
Organism: Puccinia polysora; assembly: GCA_025617555.3. Classification (NCBI taxonomy): domain Eukaryota; kingdom Fungi; phylum Basidiomycota; class Pucciniomycetes; order Pucciniales; family Pucciniaceae; genus Puccinia; species Puccinia polysora. Next base: position 1,168,461 of record CM062632.1, on the reverse strand, counting down.
ATAAGGCCACCAGGAAATGTTCCAAATGGCCTAGGTGGAAAACAGCTTCCAAAGAAGAACTCAAATCAATTGAAACGCAAGAAGTTTGGGAAGAATATCACGGGGAACCAGACAACATACTAAACACGACTTGGGTATTCAAGTTTAAAGAAAATTGCCACGGAGAACCCGTCAAATATAAAGCGCGCCTGTGCGTACAAGGATTTGACCAGGTTGAAGGTGTAGATTTTGAAGAGACTTGGGCTCCAATGGGGAAACTTTGATCCCTTTGTCTTGCTCTGATCTACGGCTTGAAAAATCAAATGACTTTTACTCAATTTGATGTAAAGGGAGCTTTTCTTCACGCTCCCTTGAATGAAACTGTAATAATAAGAACTCCTGAATGATCAAATCAAAAATCTCCTTATCTCAAATTAAAAAAATCGCTCTATGGGCTACGCCAATTGCCTAAAAATTGGTACAACACACTTACCGCCTGGATCAAGTCCCAAGAATTCTGCAAATCCGTCAGTAACCCCTGTTTTTATCTCAACTCTAAGTCAGGGGAAGTCCTCTACTTCCACGTTGACAATCTGATTCTGGTAGGAAAGTCTTACTTGTTTGCAGCCAATTTCTTAAAAAGATTCTCAAATTCTTCCTGTCACTCGCCAAATACAATCCTTGGGATGCTAATGCAATTTGACAGGGAAAGTATATTCCTAAGCCAACCAAAACATATTGAGAGGGGCCTTGAAGAACTGGGTCTCACCAACTGCAAAAAAATCAATACTCCTCTCACTCAAAACTTCCATCTCAAACCGGCTTCAGATGAAGATCATGCGCAGTTCTGTCAACTGAATATCACCTATTGATCTACAATCAGATTTCTGAATCATTTTTCTCAATATACTCGCCCAGACATTTCCTTTGCTGTCTCCAGTCTTGCAAGATTCAATGCAAAGCCGGGCCTCACTCACTGGAAGGAAGTATGCAAAGTATGGAAGTACCTCAAGACCACGAAGGACTTCAAATTGACTCTTAAGTACGACTCATCTAAGGAATCTATCTCAAGTTATAGTGACTCTACGTGGGTAGACGACCCCATCTCTTGCAAGTCTCAAATCAGATACATAGTCTTACACCACGGTAGTCTGGTCCTCTGGAATTCCTCAAGGCAGAGAAATGTTACACACTCCTCAACTGAATCTGAACTCAAGGCCTTGCTTGATTGCTACCTTGAGTTGAAGTGTATCACCCATCTAGTTGAAGAAATCCATGGCTCTACTTCCAATAAACCAACAATGTACATAGATAATAAAGGTTTAGATGATAAAATAAAGAAATTTGGGTCGCACTCCAAGTCACGACACATTGACATTAAAACTAAAGGCCTGTGGGAAAATTTTTCTCTTGTCAAGTTCAACCTGCGTCTTTTTCCCACCGCTGAGATGATAGCAGATCCTCTAACTAAAGCCACCTCCGTGGGGGCCCTTCACCTTCTTCAACAAATCATATTTCCCGACCAACCTAATTAATCCTAAGTTGGTTCCATCTTACCAGTCACAAGGGGTGTTGAGTATTCCCCAGGTACTCTTCAGCTATCATCTCCTACCGCGCCTCCGCGCAGAGTACCTTACCACCTATTGTCATTTCTGACCGCGGCTCTGGGCGCGGATGCGCACTGAATCTACAACGGGGACCCCAATGTGGCCTTCTTGTACATACTTGGACTCACTGCTTCAGACAAATCTTGCGACCATCGACCAACCATTTCATCCTCCAGTTCTTATCATTCAATCCTCTTCTTCTTCCTTCTATATTGTCTTTCTATGTTTCTTCTGACTATCTTCTTTATCATTCTCCTTTCTTTTCCAATCTCCTCAACAGCCATCCTTCCTCCATCAAATAAACGCTTGATCCAAATTTGCCAATCTCTGACCGGTAAGATGACAACTTCTCCAACAAACCCTATTGAATTCAATCTAACTCTACAATCCAAACAGTCCTTCTCCTTCCACTCAAATTCCTTGTCTTCTATTTCTTTTCCCTCCTCAATTGTCTCATTGTCTACAGATCTCCTCTAAACTCAAAGCTGTCTCATTAAACAACACTCTTTGATCTACACTGTAGGATTCTACATTTCTTTCTTCACTCTTCCTGTCTCTTTGAAGATTCTTTCTGATACATTTCTTTCTTTCTATTCCTGATTTCTCAGCCCAAGCTGGTTATAGTTCTAAAGAAATAAATCTCAAACTTATTAATTTCAATATCCTTAGAATTAGTTCTATGGAATTTTTCTTTCAAATTGATGGCTGATCATTTGATTTGTTCTGGAATCACATATAAAAGAGTTTGCATCAATGGAATATTAAAATCCATAACCCCTATTGTATTTCAAAATTGTGGAAAAAGTTTTGAAGAAGCTTTTCCTGCTCTTCTAAGACTTGATCAATCAGTGGAAGAAACAAGGAGAAAAAAGAACTGGATCCTTGAGGAAGAAAAAAATTCTGCAATAAATAAATCATACTTCCAAAAAATTTCTCTTCTGAATCATAGACAGAAGAAAATATTTGATAAGATAATGCATGCATGAAATTCCTCTCAACCCTCTTATTTCCTTATTGATGTACCTGGTTTTTCTGTAAAAACCTTCCTATATAAATGTTTTCTGGCCTCTATAAGATCATCTGGAAGAATAGCTATGGCATGTGCTGGTAGTGGAATAGCTTCCATGAATCTACCAAATGGAAGAACAGCTCATCTCACCTTTGGAATCACCTTGAGTTTAAATCACTCCTATGTATCAAGAGTATCAAAGAATTCTCAAAATGGTGAATCTCTCAAAAAGGCTTCTTTAATAATCTGAGATGAAGAAACTATGAGCCATAGGAATGCTCTGGAGTTAGTTGACAGGCTACTTCAAGACCTCATTGATTCTAACCTACCTTTTGGAGGAAAAGTAATGGTTCTTGGTGGTGACTTTAGGAAAATTTTACCTGTGGTTCAAAAAGATACACATCCTCAAATTTTTGATTCCAGTTTGGTCAATTATTCTTACTGGAGAAATTTCCAGGATTTGCACCTTACCTCCAATATTCATGCTGCAGGTGATCCTGATTACAAGAATTTCTTACTCAATGTTGGAGATGGTCTGAATGATATACAGGTTTCAAACAAAATTTTTCTTCCTCTTCACATGGTTAATCATGGTTATAGTTGTCAAACAACCACCCCAAAATCTATAGGACAATCTGTAGATTATTGTGAGTGCAAATGAGAGAGGCTTAGTGCAAGATTGGATGCAAGATAGTGGAGCTAACTGCAAATTGAAAACTGATTGGTTTGGTGGCTCAACAAGCAGAAAGAGGGATTAAATTTATCTGATGGAGGGAAACTAGGCAAAGCCCATTGTGATGAATTAACCCTAGCAAATGCAATAAAATATGAAATCAACTAACTGAGGGAAAAATATTCAGATGGACAGTGTAGCCCTTATGAGGTGATCCAGTAGTGACTAGATACAAACTGATGGAAAGTCATCTACAGCTAGAGAGAAATGATTCAAGGAATGACAGGAATGGAATGGGAAATTGAAATGAACTGTATGGTTTTTTCAAAGTTCATAGCACAGGTGCAAGACAATAGAGTGTGAGAGTACATGAGCATAATGGGTGAGACATGGAAGGAATGGCATGTGAAGACAATGCAAATGAATAGATGTATTCATGCAGGGAAGGGAGCTATTCCATTGGTAGAAATATAAAGTTGTTGTGGCTATCTAGGAAAAGGTGCAAGCTAGTTTAGCTGTGTGACAAAGAATGGAAGTCCAAGGGATAGAGATACCCAGGGGCAGAAGAGAAAAGCTCAAATGGATGGTCAACCAGATTAGAGTTAACTGCAAAGATTTCACTTATAGACTGATTTGCCAAGATTGGAAGGTTTTTTACGCAAGCCAGAGGTGGTAGACAAAATGCACCATTGATGTTGTGCCTTATTTGTGTTGTACTTGTGGACTGAGGTAGATGGTACTGAGGAAAAGTATATTCAAAAGTGATGAAGACAACACACCTTCAACTTGGAGCGTGAAAATAGTGAAAATGAAGCTTTGGATAGATTATTCAACAATATTTTTCCAAAATTTCACCATTGCTACCTTGAAGATGGTTATCTCATGGACCATGTTGTTTTATGTTGCAAAAATACAGAAGTTTAAAAAATAATCAAATTTCTATTGGATTCTCTCCCTGGAAATGAATAAAACCAAACTATGGAGAATTATCACATCCATGATTCTGTTGAAGATGATACTCAAAATCTATACCAACAAGAGTTCATCAACACATCATTTCTTCCCAAATTTCCTCCTCATAGCTTGAATATGAAATTTGGTGCCCCTATAATTATTTTGAGGAACATGGAACATAAAATTTTACTTTGAAATGGAAATTTCTTGATTGTTTTCAGATTGGCAAGGAATTTGATAGTTGCAAAGATTACAACTGGTGATTCAACAGGAAGGATGGTGGCCATTCCCCGCATCCCCTTGGTTACTGACCCTGATGAAAATGGTCTTCCTTTCAAGTTGATTTGAAAACAGTTTCCAGTAAATTTGGCTTTCTCAGTGAAAATAAACAAATCTAAAGGTCATACAATTTCCAATGTTGGTCTTTATCTGCAAGATCCAGTATTCAGCCATGGCCAGTTATATGTAGAATTGTCAAGGAGCAGGTCCAGCCACTCCAAAAGGGTAGTGGTCACACACATAACTGACAACCAAATTTCATTTGAAATGAGGTTTTGAATTATATAAATCCCAGAAACTGATTAATTTCAAAATTATATTCTGTTTGAGTTACTCCTAAATCAACAAATTGCCATGTATTTTTCAGCATAATCCTGATTTCATTCAAAATTAAAAACGACATGTATTTAATCCCAATCAGTACCAAAATTAAATCCCAGAAAATGATGTTTTTGAAATGTATGTTTTTTTTGAATTACTCCTTAAATAAATTTATTGACAGTAGCTCAACTATGATTTAATTTAAAATTCAAAAATTTGTTTATTTTTCACATTTTTACCATCAACTGAAATTCAATCCAAATTATCAAATTCCAATCAGTCCCCAAACTTGGGGACAATACTCTAGTAAAATAGGAAGAAGATGATGTTGATGACCTCAGTATTTTTAATAAAACTAAAAGAAATAAAAATTCAAATTATGTAAGGATGGTGCTGGAAGAAATGGAAGCTGTGGCAATCAACACAGGAAAGTTCTGGCTGTATAATTTCCAAAGTCTGGTTCTCCAAACCTTTCTTCTAGCCACCAGACTAATTATTTATCTTATATTCATGATCTAGACCTACTTGATAACCACCCAAAATAGAATATTCAAAAATAAATACCCTTGAAAGCCACAAGAACCACCCTCAAAAGTCATCTCAGTCAAAATATATCCCTCTTTAAAATACAAGTTCACCTATGACCAAACTTCCAATGCTGGAAAAGTAAGTAAAATATCACATAAATATAAAATGAGTAACCTTTGAATACATATAGAAGCACCATTTCCCTTATAATCAGTTCATAATAATATCAGTCACTTCCATTTTATTGAACAAAAATTGAGTCCAATTCAGTAACCAGCGCTACAAGGTAGTATCCAAAACAATAAAGGGCATCAGAAGCGCCCTCAGAAACACCAAACCAAGGAATTTCCCACTATTTAATTTAAAAAATTGATAAAAGTTTGACTACCAAGGAGTGCACACATCTCCAAGCATGTATAATTTTTTTCCCACAAACCTCAATAAAATCAGCATTCAGGTATTCCCTCAAATATTTTATACAATTTAAGAACTTGGAAGCATCATCCTAAGAAACACCCAACCAAGGGATGATTTCAATTTTCCAATCAATAAAAATCTGGCCACCAAGGAGAGCATGAATTTCCAATAATATTTGATGTTTTTCCAACCAGAGAAATAAAAGTAAGTCCAAGGGAATTCCTTAAAAACTTTCTGAAAGATAATCACCAAGAATTTTCAAAGGTAAAAAAATCAAGGCCTTTTCCTCATCCTTTCAGCCTGGTTATCAACATTCAGACTAAAAATTACAGTTTCCTTAGCATTTTTCAAATTTTTCTCACTAGAACTATTGCCTCATGTATCTGGATCTACCTGTACCTTAATAGTAGAAAGAAAGTATTTCAAATTACCCCAGGGAGCACTGAGAATCTCTTGTGGAAAAATTTCATCATAAGAAAATAGGTCTTTGACCCATCCCAGTTTACATCCATTAGACATCAGACATCCCATCATCCATTTTATGGCATCTTCCCAACTACCCAGTACAAGATCATAAGTGAACCAATAAACATTAAACAGGAAATAATAATCAGTTCAACCCCTTATCATTGATCAATTAAACCATTCCCAAGTGTCCTGCAATAAAGGTTCTTTGAAAAGAACTACATTATTCAGCACCTGTTTTTTAAAAATAAAACCCGCATTCAAAACTAAAAACCTTATTCAAAAAGAAAACCCTTATTTAAAAATAAAACCCTTGTTTAAAAAGAAAACCCTTATTTAAAAATAAAACTTCTTCATGTGGCAAAACCCATTATTTGATCCTCTTCCTGGTGCAATCCCTTCAATAAATCTTCAGACTGTTTATTTATTATTTATTTTTTTGATGGAATGTAAAAAGAATTAAAAAAGATCAAAATTATTGAATCATGAATTGGTGAACTCCTACCAATAATACAATTCATCTAGGAATACCCTTACAAACTTAAAAAACTCTAATAATGATTAATCTAGGTCTGATCAGAGACCTATTTCAATTCTCAGAGAACCCAATGAATAATAATAATAATAATATTCTTGTGCAGACTTATTATATTTAAGAAGGGAAGGCAATTCAAAACCAGATTAGTTTACCTTCATTTCTTCAAATTATTAGTAATACCAAATGCCAATTCAAGTTTTGAATTTCATCCTGTCCATTTGCTTTGTAACCTGCATTCAGAAAGTTCCTACTATTTATCCAATGACCCATACTCATATTTTATAATGCCTTCCAGCTACTCATATCAAGTAATTGCACCCTCTGAAGGTCTGGAAATTCTCAATTAATCATTCAGACATGTATTAAGAATGATCTTTACTTACAAGATTGTGTAATCCACAATGATTTCCTCATGCATCCACTTTCAAGTTCTTCCTCTCTCATAGATTTGGAACCACAGATAGAAATCAGCACCTTCCCATTGAAGTAGGCACCGTAGCACCCTACTGAATCAGCTTACAACAGCTCCATTCATTCTCTGGAATCCACACCAAAAACCTAATCCAGAATATTCTATGCTGGCTTGAATTCTATGGAGAGCAACTATAATGTTCTAGTCAATCCAAGGCTACCACAGTATTCAACAAGAAAAAAAAAAATGAAAAAAATTATTTATCACAACTTGAGGTCTGATTTGTTTAAATTTCACAATATGATAAATGATTGACCTCAGGTAGAAATTAAAAACTAGATTATGACAGTATTTGATTCTCATGCTCACCAAGCAAGGATAAGTTTTTCCAGGGATACCTAAAAAAATTAATTCTGAATTCCACCCATTCAATATTGCTCACCTGCTTTCTGTCTAGATTATGCTAGTTTAACTCAAACTAGAATCCAAAATACACAAATTTGATGGTTGGGTGGAATGTTTAGATTGAATGGAAATCAGGGTTTGATAACCTAAAACCTACTCCAATTTTCTTCTATTTTATCTCTCAGTCATAGAAAGATTTGAAGTACATGAATTCAAATGATGACCTGGTCTGAGAATCATCCTTAACTCAAGCTGGTCTTAGAGGCAGAAATTCTCAGTTTATAAGCTCAAGTGTGATACTTAAATTTTTTTCTCTGCTCTTCTTCCTTCACAAGTTGAAGATTGACCAAATCCAACATGCACAAGAAAGATAGTCAAAACTGATTTAACCATTCCTTCAAAACTGCATACCCCAAGCCCATAAAAATCATTGATTCTGAAATGAGTATGTTATAGTAACTCTGGGCATTTCTGAACTCTACAAGTGGCAGAGACCAACCAGGCTGGGTACTTTTGATACTGATGGATGAATCATGAATTCATCCAATTTTGCTGTCTCTCTCACCATCCGTTTCAAAGCTTGCTGGGACCTGTGAGCTGTAGTGCTTCAAACTCAATTCTTCATCAAAAGGAAAACCACCTTTTTTTTCTCCTGGTTCCATTCAGGCTGCATTTGGCTTCCACATTGAGCTGTCACTTTGGATGAGTCCCTGGGGCCCCACAGCCAAACATTCCATGGATTTGTAAGTGTAGCCTTCAAGAATGGGCAGGAAACCAGATGGTTACAGTTAGTTACAAGGCCAAAACATTGTAACTTGCTGTAACCTCTTCTTGTAGAGGGCAGCATGGGAGTGTAACTTCTGTGGAAGTTACACTTGATGGGTTACAGTACTTGCCAAACACCCAAAATGTGTAACTGTAACTGTAACCCCATGTAACTTCTATTTGGCAGGTGGGGGGGAGTTACAGTTACACATACACCTTGCAGCCAAACGCCACCAAAAGGAGGCACTTCAATCCTCTCTAGATTTAATAGGATCTGGTAACTATTTTTTTGGTGGGGCCCTGACTGCCTTCCAAGCTCAACGGGGGTAGTATTTAGACAGCTTTTTCACAAAAAAAATAGCCCTTTCAAACTTTTCAAATGTTGACCCAGTTGAGCTTGGTGTGGTCAGTAGTCAATTGATTTGCATGATTTGAGACAAGTGCATACCCTGATCACATGTCAAGGGTTGGGACAGTCAACCCAGCTGCTTCATCACTGGGAAAAGAAAAGAGTGACTCTCCACCAATCAAATTGACTCGGTAGCATATTCTTGAGAGGTCAAAAAAAATATCAAACCAAAACCAAACTGCCAGATAATTGCCCAGAGTTCTTGACCTTTCGTTACTACTGAGGTAAGCTTTCTACCTATAAGGGTGATTGCTCAGACCCAATTTAATACCAAAGTACATAGTTCCAAAAATTAACAAGTCTTTATATGGACACACTGAGATCTCGGATGCTAACCAAGCCGAGTCGCTCGTTTTCCTTGCACTTTTTTGTTTTGTTGGGATGGTCAAAAAAGAAAGTGAACCAGTTTCCTGGGAAGTGATTATCGTGACCCTTCGTTCGCCAACTCGTTTATTTGTCAAAGTTTGGGTAAACTTTGTGTAAGAAGTCGTACGCCATGATTGAGGTAACTTCAGAGGGTAGAGATAGAGATCAAGAATAGCAGAGCATGCATCTACTGCTCCTTCTTGACACTAGCCTGCTCGGCTTCCTTAATGCTCTTGGCATCGGTTTTCGGATTTGTGGCAGCACCTGTTTATCATTCAATCCAATAGACACAAACAAGACCAGATGTAGGTAAGTATCTCGATGAACGACGTCAAACTCTATTGTGTCGAGTCAAGAGAGAAGACCGGTTTACCCATGAAGCCACTCGTTTGGAACGGTCGCTTGAACTCCCCCGTTGCCGGCTGACCCAACAGATGAATCTGGACAACCTCTAATAATACGAATGGAAGTAATGTATGAGTCAACATGCGTAAGCCTCATCTTGGAAGAAAACTATGAGGGAGCAGGTCTAATAAGCGTTAAGATCCATGGACCCCCCCCCCCCCCCGTTGGGAAGAGAGGGACCAGGAAAATCATAGAGACTATATGAGGTCAAAGGGGCCTCACTGTTTTCCCATACTGTCTTGAGTGGCATGATGGACTGCAGGAATAGAGGGGCATCATATTTCATATACAGATGTAAGAATGACATCATCAATACGCCCATCAAAACGCCACGAAGTCCAGTTGAGGATTGAGTCAGGTCGTAATCTCGATTTGTGGTAGTGACCAACTTTCCAGGTTCGTTAGTCTATTGGCGCGTGAGAGAGTCATGTTAACTGTTTGAGCAATTAGGTCTATGAGAAGTGAGAGGGGGGGCATTGAGGCTCGGGGACGAACCATAGGGGGTTTGGGTTCCACATATTTCAAGACGGTGGTGTCGTTTTTTGATTTGATCTGTTAAAAAGGGATGTTGAACGGGCGTCGAAAAGAAAACGTGGGAGTTCGTAAGCGCGATCGCCAAACGATAGGATTGAAGAGAGTGAATAGCTAGATTCGACCAAAAAAGGGAGCCGAGTTGACCTTATGAGAAACCCAATAGTAGATTGAGAGACATATCAGTTGGCTGCTGATGTAAGCCATCCTCATTCCGAATAATACTTGGGGGTCATCGAATGGGATTTTCCTTGCGACTTGCATGCCGATCAAGGGACTAAATCCGGGGAAGATTTAGGAGGATGGGGAGGACGATCAGTGAAATCGTTGGGCTTCCAACAAAGACACGAGAAGAGATCAAACGAAAGGCTGGAATAAGAATCAAGGTGGAAACTCAACATGGCTAGGTTCAAAAGTTGCGAGCTCATGGTGGGAGTTTAAAATCGAGCGGATGGGATGACTTGGCGGGTTGAGGTTGGGAATCGAGAAGGATGAGTAAATGAGGTTAAGCGCTGACAGTAAGTTTTCAGGTCGGACTTGGAAGCTGCTGATGAGTTGTTGAAGTGGATAGATAACGGATACCGGCGGCAAGTTTGGGAGGGTTTGGTGATCTACTAGAGCCAGGTCGAGGAGCGAAGAAACGAAGGAGGATCAGTAGGGATGCAGGATTGATGGGAAGATGGAAGTTCAACTAGGATGGGAATATTCGATCGAAGGCTTACCTATCGACCGGTTATCGTCGAAGGGAGAAAGCTCACTTGAGGCTTGGTCGAAGCTGGGCGCAGTGGCACCAGCCCACATGGCACAGGGGGGTCCTCGCGATACAACCCCCTGATCGACCGCGGGGCCAGTGATCAGGAGCTCGCTGGTCAGGGGGACGTGGTGATCAGGTGCTGGAAGCCCGGCTGGTGCACCCCCAGCAGGAGCATATCATTTCGATCCATCACCTCACAGTCCTCCCCACGTCGATTCGAGCAGCCTTTCTGGGCTCAGCGTGAGAGCTGCGCGATCTTCTCTCGACCAACGTTCAACTCGAGCAGTAAGTGGACTCAGTACCCCCAATCGTACACCAGGAAAAACTCAGGGATCTCTCTGGCTGACCAGAGACTTCACTTCACCATCACGGTTTCCCCAATTGCTTCACAGTTTATGATCAATTTTCAGAGAAAATCACCATGAAATCTGTTTTGTTTCTGGTAGAGTTCACAAAGATGGAAACACAGTTGATCCATGATTGCTTCTGAGTCTCCTCTTAAGTTCTTCAAAGGTGACCAATGAATTCTCATTTGATTCTTCAAATTTTCCACTGTGTTTCTAATTGGTTTCTGCAGGACTTATCAAAGGCATCTTTTGATTTTCCATTATTTCCCCCCCCCCAAGAATCCCCTTGAGTTCTCCCTGGTTTCTCTTTGATTTTCTTCAGATTAATGTTTCATCTCTTTCAGAGCTGTATGATTTTCAAATAATTTGGTCCAATTTTATCCCTTCCAAGTAAATATTTCTTCAATTACTCACCTTTTTCCCTCTTGTTTGATTTATAAATTGTCAAAAATATCACCTACCATTTTATATGGTCCAAAAACCAGGAAAGTCATGGTTGCAATGGATCACTTAATATTGAAAAAAAAATAGGTGAGATGAACTTTTTCTTTTATAAGGATGATGTGAAAAAGCCGAAATTATCTCCCATGACCATTTTTTCCAAACCATGTTTTAGATTATGCATACTGCTTTCCAAAAATGAAGTAATTAAAAGATGTTTGATTTACAAAGAGATCACCATGCATTTAGTTCAAAAAAAAATTGAAAATAAAAATTTTTAAAAGCATGATTTCACATTTACATCACAAAAAACCATATAACATCCTTATTTCACATTTTTTGTTGTCCATTTGATTATATTGAGAGCTTTAAAATGACACCATGTGTGATAATCATAAAAAGAGTGACACTCTTGGGGATTGAAATCAGGTCACAGAATTTCAAAGGACCTAATTTACCATTGTACTATAAGCATTTTTCATGCTCAATCAGAATGTAATGACAAGATACATTTACACTCCCATGTTCCAGCTATGCATAGGCTCACTCTCCTGCTGCTACATACAGCCACAGCTCAAAAGATAAATATCTACTGAGGGCACAATGGTATGAAACTTGAAAATTATCCTTTGATTCCATGAACAGCCAAGTTTGCAGTAGCCCAACAAACTTGTAATAATGGCAGTGGATCATACATATTTTAGATCCACCCTGCAAGGGCTTCCTCAAGTGTGCACATAAGCAGCAAAATTTGGATACACAGGGAAACTAATCTACTTTGGTATGCTTGCCTGGTTGTAGGACAGAAACCAGCCAAGTTGAATATGGAGAGAAATAGAAAGAAAATAAATGAAACTACATTGTTAGGATCCTAGAGTAAGTTCCAGAAAGACAATTGGGGATTTGATGCTTCTTCCATAGATAAATAGCTCATTGACAATTGTATTTTTTGATTTGATCAATAGTTTTTAGAGCAATGAAATGAACAGCAATAAAAAAAAATAAAGAGGGTCTGGCTGATCAACACAAGTTTTAAAAAAGCCTTATGCTCCTAAGCACCCAAAGAGTGGTTTTGATTGTTTTGTTGATCAATTATTAAAGGGGCATAAGCTAAAAAACTGTCTTAACTCAAAAACTGATTTCTTAGCCTGACCATTGGACTGGCTTGATTTGGAAATTGATTTACCAGTTTCACTATTCAATTTTAAAAGCTGGCCGTCTCCTTTTTGTAACTGAGGCAATGGTATCTCTGATGCAGCGGTGGAAGTTTGGGAAAAGCATAATTTAACTTAGTTTGTCTCAACTCTGGCTTGCTAGTCTTTTTAAACATATTCAAGCCTGGTTTGGTATTTTTATGAGACTACTTGGTTGGGTTGTGCTCTTGAGCTGAGAAAGGCCGGCGGAATTCTCTTTCCTTGCACCCAGGCATTTGAAGTTCAAGATTGAAAGAGTTTCCATCCAATTCAAGCTTGGAAAGTGTAGAGAAAAAGTGTTGATGGCCAGGTGCAATGCTTGTTACAATCATAATGCTCTGGAGCGCCATCACCAGTCAGAAAACCAAAAACCAACAGCCAGCGCCTGCGTCTTGAAAGACCAATACCATTGGGTTTGGATATAGCAGTAAGCCACAGCTGTATAGGCCCAATGAGGAAACAAAAGGATACCAACCTAGAAACGTACCTTGGACTCACTGACAGGCCAGGAGGAATCAGCCAATATTTGAATTGACAAATACAAAATAAACGGGCTACATGGTGTGGTGTTGTTATATAGCCTTGGATCAGGAACCACGCCGCAGTTGGTGTGCTCAGCATTTGGTAGGTCAGGATCAGCATTCAGGATGCGCGCAGTCTCAGCGGTAGCCGCTGCGGGCTCAGCAGCAGCCACAGCCGGCTCAGAAGTAGGCATCACAGGGCTCAGCATACCGGACGCGGGTTGGGCTTAACTGGGTGTGCTGGGTTGCCGCCCGCTTGGACACTACAGACCCAAGGATGAAGCCAGCCCAATCAGGTTTGGGGGGCGGTTATTCCAGGAAGGTAGAGTGGGGCAATTGGGGTTATAGGAGTGGGGCGGGGGTGCACAAGCGCGGGCCGGCCCGCGGGGCAGGAAATCACATGGTGCGCTGGGTGGATACAGACAACTTGGGGGGCTTTAAGTAGGGCGCGTCGGAGGGCCGTCTCATGAGAAGGACAAACCAGGTGTGTCTAAGGGTAGGCAGGCTGGAGGGTGATTACGGTATGGGAAAGGGTTAGGGTGAGGCTAGACTTCTGGTTTTTAGGGTTTGCTTTCTATTTTTTGTTGGAATTTCATTGTTCTTGTACTTAGGATAGGGTTGAAAGGGTGGGAATAAAGTCCGCCCTCTCAGCCCCAGCTAGGATATATATATGGATGGATGGAGGGAAAAGGATATGGCAAAGGATACAGTGAAGGATATGGCAAAGGAAAGGGAAAGGAAAGAAAAGGAAGGAAATTCATCTCTCTCTCTCTCTCTCTCTATATATATATATATATATATCTATACGGGCACATCCTTATCCTTACAGATGCTAGGACCATTGATTACAGAACTTGAGGACAATTTTGGGGAGTATCTCCCTCTTGTTTCCACAGTGGGCTTGAGGGTGGTTGTTGCATGGGAAAGGGTTAGGGTTAGGCTAGGTTTTTGGCTTTTAGGGTTTCTTTCCTATTTGTTGTTGGGCTATCATTGCGCTTGTACTTAGGTTAGGGTTGAGAGTGTGGGCATAAAGTCCGCGCTCTCAACCCCAGCTTGGAGGTCTGATATATAATTATACATAGAGGAGATCACTTCTTACGGCACGGAAAGCAAAGGAAAGGAAAGGAATTCATCTCTCTATCTCTCTCTCTTTTTAAAAAGGCGCATCCTTATCCTTACAGACGCTAGGAAAATTGATTCTGGACCTTAGGGACAACTTGGGGAGTATCTTTCCCTTGTTTCCACAATGGTCAAGTAGAGTGAGCACACCGGGAATCTCATTTCCGTTATGTCCCTGTATGAGCGTCTCACGTGGGCCACCCAGCTAACATCAAATCTAACATGCAAACTGTTCAGTTCTAGGATACAAGGCCATTCCCAACAGAGGATGAGGTGGAACAGATGCTGAAGGTGAACGGACAAGATGGATGCTTTGGAGCTATCCCTTGAGCCTGTTGCAAGAGAGTAAAAGGGCTGCCCACTTGGGTGGCCCTTCATTGGAAATCATCTTGGAATGGGACTTTCTTTCTTCATCATCACTCAGCATAACATTGTTAAAGAACTTAATAGTCCAAATCAAGGTTCCTATTGCTAGATAATAGATAAAAATTCACCATTGTTTTAACTTCTGCTACTTCATACGCGGCAATAACAAAGCAATAAATAACTGCAACTGGGAATTAAGATAATAATCCACCGTGTATCACATACCATTTGAGAGTTCCCCACCTGTGGGTTCTAACAATGCTTAGCCTTTGAGCACCCAGCACAAATGAGGGAGTACAAAAAGGTGAAAACGTAGAAACACTTTCAACTGCAATTCAAACTGAGCATGA
Source organism: Puccinia polysora (assembly GCA_025617555.3). Lineage (NCBI taxonomy): Eukaryota > Fungi > Basidiomycota > Pucciniomycetes > Pucciniales > Pucciniaceae > Puccinia > Puccinia polysora. The sequence goes on along the minus strand of CM062632.1, from coordinate 1,153,307 downwards.
ATTTCTAATCTTGTTGACCAATGTTAAATTAGCATAAAAGTGAGTTCTAAACCCCAAGGTTTGATTCCCAGGCAATTTAAGCTGAGGGTTGGAAGCCGGTTGAGGAGAGACAATGGATCTCTGGTGTCCCAGATTGATTGAGCATGAATTCAAGCTTTGAAGGGTAGTAAGTTGTTTGTACTGGGTGTACAGACTTGTGAAACTTGAGCCAAGCTCCTGACCAACCAAACAAGGCGCTTGAGCATGCTGGACTTTTTTGGATTCATGGTGGTACCACACTCAGACCCGTTGGAAAAATCCAACTTTTCTGTCTGTATTGATTCAAATTAACTGTCTTCCTGGGTTTCCACCATGGTGGGGCGTCCACCATTGGCTTGGAGACTCAACTGAGCAGGGGAGAGAGAATATTGAGAGGTGGTATTAGAGTAGGGCAAAGTGGATGAGTAAAAGCTTGAAAAGTTTTTTTATTTCCTTCTACAGATTGAGACCTTGATAGAGGCTGGACTCAAGTATAATCAACCAAATTGCATCCATAAGTGTTGCCGGCGGAGGTGGTGGAACTGAAAGAAGAGTAATGTGCTGGAACTGGCCTCACTATCTGAGGTGACTCTTCAAAACTAGCCTGAGGGTTGGATGAGGTTTTGTCAGTCCAAACTGTAGAGTTGGAGATCTGCACAGAAGCATTTTGATAAAAGTCTGATTCTTTCTTCAACTTGCAAGTGATGGGTTATCTTGAAAACTTGTTCTTAAAATTTCTGACAGGATGGACTCCAAGATCCCTAAGAGGTTCTGGAAAATGAATGGAAGGCATGAGCTTCCACTCTTTCCTGCTAAGTGGGAACTGGGGAAAACTATGAGCAATTTTCTTCTTGGTTGAGTTAGCTGATTCTGGGATGGGACTAGCAAAGAATGCGGAATCCTCAACATCACATGCGTAAATATGATGCAGAGTTTGTTGAAGGGTGGATAAGTTGGATACATTGATGTCCACCAACTTGAATCTGGTTGGGATTGAATCTGAGCGCTGAGGAGGTTTCAAGACTCCACCATAGGGACTGCCACCCACCCGGTGACCTTGGAGGGACAAACTTGGTGGAAGCGGAGATGAAATAAGGTTGGATTCACTTGGAAAATCAAACATGGAAGCCAGGCTGAAGTAAATTGTCATAAGAGAAAAAACTGGCTATTCTCCACCAGTGGAAGGTTGATATCCAGTTTGCAGAAACCGGGCATCACCTTGAGGCAGTTTTATGCCCCCATAGAGCAAATCAAAACTAGACTATCTACAAGCCAAATTATGATGCTTCTTTTCCTTCTTCAACCCATGCTTTCACCCTATGTGGCTAGTTAAAGTTATGTTTATTCCCGGTTTCCAGAAACTGGAAATCAACCTTGGGCAATTTTATGCCCCCATAGAAAAAAAATTAGTAAGGAATGGACAAAGAACTTCACATTTGATAAGATATATTTTAATTTGAATCATGGGGTATTTCATGCTCTATGGGGGCATAAAACATCCTGTTATTTCTGGTTTCCGGCAACTGGGCATCAGTATTTATTTCTGTCTTTCTGGAGGAAAAAAATCTGGATCAAAAGCAGCACTTATTGTGGAATGATGTTCTGGGGGAACTTCAACTCTCAATCCAAGTGATGTTGGTAAATTATAAATCTTTCCTCCCAACCGCATACATTGAGGTAATCCATGCAATAGAGCATTGGTTGGAGGGCTCAATGATGTATGACTGTTGTGAAGATGAGAAAAGGGAGGCAACACAAACGCTACCTGTACACCAAATAATGTTGTTCAATCAATGTAATTTGTGGGCCTACTTGATCCTGATTGTCATCAATCTGACGTTAAGGATGACTTGGATGATAGGGATCTTTTTCAGACCACCCAAGATGATGGGGATCTGATTATAATTCTTAATTGCATTGATCAAAATCATTCAAATATTTATTTGGTGTTTGGCTAGATTAGAGTGGGAGGGGATCAATCAAAAGAGGTCAAAAAATTATTACTTGGAACTCACTGATGATGATGACCATTTTTTGGGATTGAAAGATGAGGAGGTAGAACCAGAACCAGAAGAAGAGGTTGTAGTAGGAGAAGAGGTGGTAGAAGGTTATGAGGACAATGAATCTAAAATCAATAGTGATCCAATCATCATTGATCAACTAATTAATCCTTGGTTTGAACATACCAAAAAAACTTTAGAAGATCATGATCCCTTTTTGAATCATCATCATCCTTATCAAAATGATACTACACTTGATTTGAAGATTCAAAGTTGGATTCCTACTACACAGTCACCTCTCCTCCTACTCCCACACCAATGAATATGACCACCACCACCACCACCACCACCACCACCACCACCACCACCAAAAACACCAAAACAATGGGTTCACATCATCATACATTTCTCTACCATCCTTTTCCTTCTAAAATAAATCATCATCCTCATCCTCTTCCAAAGATTAACAAGAAGAACCATACATGATCTTCATCTGCCCCCCAAAGTCCAGAGCAGGGGTGAGTATTATGTTTCTCTTACATCCTAATCCTACCCCTTCCACCAGTTTTGTGATGAATGTAGAAATCCCCCTTTTTTTGTCTCTTTTTTGTCTCTTTTTTGTCTCTTTTTTGTCTCTTTTTTGTCTCTTTTTTGTCTCTTTTTTGTCTCTTTTTTGTCTCTTTTTTGTCTCTTTTTTGTCTCTTTTTTGTCTCTTTTTTGTCTCTTTTTTGTCTCTTTTTTGTCTCTTTTTTGTCTCTTTTTTGTCTCTTTTTTGTCTCTTTTTTGTCTCTTTTTTGTCTCTTTTTTTTTGTCTCTCTCTCTTTTTTTTTTTTTTTTTTTTTTTTTTTTTTTTTTTTGATTGATTGATTGATTGATTAATTGATGGATTGGGTAATTGTGGATGAAAGAGATTTTTGATGATCTTGGGTTTGACATGGTGGTTATCTTGTTGTTGAAAAAGAAAGAGATTATCTTTCCTTCCCTCTCTCTTGCTTCCATTTTGTTGTTGTTTTTTTTTTAGAAAAAAAAACCCTTCAGTCATCTTTGTCCCTGTCCTTCCCTCCCCCCATTTTTATCTCAAAAGATATATTTTATGTTGTAATTTTTTTTGTTTTTTCACCCTCCCTCCCCCTGCTTTTGTTTTGTAAAATATTAATTTTGATTCACATAAAACTAGATCAGAATGGAGTGAACTCCCCAAAAACCTCACCAACTCCCCCCTTATTTGGATTCCACAAAAATGGCCAACCTTGAAATAATGCACAACATGATTCTTGGAGCCTTGAAAGATCATGCTGTTACCAAATTAAACATTCCAGAATCCTCTTGGAAAAAGATACAGAAAAAGGAACCAGACTCATCAGATGATGAATCAAATGAAGATGAAGATGAAAGTGGAGACAATGAATATCCCTCTAAAATAAAAAATTGATTCTAGAGAAATACATTAATTCAAAAGAGATGCCTGGCCATATATTTGAAATATAAAAAAATTCAAAGGAAAAGGGAGAGAACAAACTTTGGATCTCACTAATGAAGAATTAACGGGGGAATCTTCTTCATTCTCTGATTTATATTATTTAACTTTTTTATTTTTGGATCCAAGCACTAGTGATATACCTGAGGAAAGCCCCCCAATTTTATCAAAATTCAAGTTTGATCCTTTTCTGCTGAAAAATCTTCAGAAAGTCATCAAGATTACTGTAATCTCATCTGATTGGAAAAGAGTACCAAAAAAACTTGGAGAAGAAAGTCATGGAAGTCTCAAGGATGCAGAGTGGTCTCTTCTTAATAAATTATACACACCAAATTTCATCATTTCCATGAAATTTGAAGAATTTCCATTCCCAGGAACAGTTTTTGAAAATACCTTCCATTTAGTGAATTTTTTGAACCTTGCCACTAGTTGGAATAAAATCTCCCAAAATGGTTCTGATTTCATCAGAAACTGGGAAAAATATTTCCAAATTTTTAGGAAGCTCTTTCCAGAGAAAAATCAAAAGCCAAATCATTATCTTGCATCCCATACTCCTGAGCTTTTACAAAGGTAAGGGCCTGGCCCCACATGTGCTACCTGGGATTATAAGTGCTTTAATGGGCAATTTTTCAAGTTCAACAACAACAATGATTTGGGTGTGTGAATTTCTTTCAATCAAAGATATGCAGAATACCACAATGTTGACTATAACTTGCATTAAACTCAGACAAACTACCACTTACTATTGTTCAAAGGTTCTGTAGAATTTCAAATTTAAATTCCCAGATCAACTCACCAGGTGCACTACTGAAGATAAATTAACTTTCAAGAATTCTTGGATAATCCACCAGGTCAAATTAACCTAACCTCAAATTCAATCCCAAACTTAAATCCTTTCTGTTGTGGAAACAAGGGTGAGATACTCCCCAAGTTTTCCCTAAGTTCCAGAATCAATGATCCTAGCGTCTGTAAGGATAAGGATGCACCCATTTAACAAGAGAGAGAGAGAGAGAGAGAGATAGAGAGATGAATTCCTTTCTTTTCCTTTCCTTTCCGTGCCATAAGATGTGATATCCTCTATATGTAATGATATATCAGACCTCCAAGCTGGGGTTGAGAGCACGGACTTTATGCCCACACTCTCAACCCTAACCTAAGTACAAGCGCAATGACAGCCCAACAACAAATAGGAAAGAAACCCTAAAAAACAGAACCCTAGCCTAACCCTAACCCTTTCCCATGCTGCAACCACCTTCAAGCCCACCTACCGTCACACACACCCGGTTTTTCCTTCTCATGACGCCGCCCTCCGTTGCACCCCACTCAGAGCCCCCCGGCTTTGTCCATATCTGCCCGGCGCGCCATGTAATTTCCTTCCCTGCTCCTATAGCCCCAATAAACCGCTCCACTTTCATGAACTAGCTTCCCACAAGCCTGGTCAGGCGGGCTCCATTCTTGGGGCTCCAATGTCCAAGAAGGCCATGAACCACCACATACGTTAAGCCCAACCCGCTCCAGGTATTCTGAGCCCTGTGGTGCCAACTGCTGATCCCGCAGTGGCCACCACTGAGACCATGCACATCCAAAATGCTGAGCCTGACCTACCAAACTCTGAGCATGCCAACCGGGGCACGGTTCCTGATCCAAGGCTACATAAAAACACCACATCCCCCCCAACTTGAGTTCTGCCCCCAGAGGTCTTCCCATTAGTGCTTCCAACACACTTTGATCCCGCACCTCTGTGAGTAACCAAGAGTTCTGTGAGGTACCTTGACCGCCCCAGACAAACTTCCACGCAGTTCCCCCGTACCTTTCCTACAAAATAAAAGGGACAACAAGCCGCCAGCGCGCGCGCCCATAACCACTGGAGAGAGAAAGACAATAAGGGAAATGAACATTATGGGGTGCCTAGTCATTCCCACTTTGAACCAGCTAGGACACTCCCTCACCAAATCAGGCTTTTCCTGCGGTTTCCCAACAATAGTTCTGCACCCATTACACCTTTCTGTAGAAAGAAAGAAACAGAGAAACAAACCCAGACAGCAAAAAGTAAAAAGAAAAGAAAGAGTTTTTTTTTTGCAGCGCTCCTCATCCTGCCTTCTTCTCCACCTTTTGTCTTTTGCCGCGGGTCTTGTCCTTGCTTTTATGGACCCAGGATTGCACCACCCCCGCGTTCCTGAAATACTATCCCTTCCATTTGTCCCCCCACAACTAGCCGCTGTCCCCAGTGGTTTGCAACCTTCCCCTCAGCCAGGAGAGATTTGCACAGCCTCATCAAATCCCATGTTGGTTGTGTCCACAGGCTGTTGTCCCAAACTTCCTTCCAGGCGCACCTTCTGTTGTCAAAGCCCTTGCAACCCCAACCTACTTCTCCCCAGCCATACCATTGACACCCAATCCCTTCCCATTCTGCACCTGAAGCCCCTCCCTGTGTGCCTGTTGCACCAATGCCAAAATATATGCTAGCTGTGATGGCAATGGGCCCGCTGTTGGCCCATCCAACCCACACTGTCTGCGCTCTACGTCCTTCCATTCCACATGCATTCTCCCCACCGTGAAAGGAGTCCAACTTTGGTTTCAATCCTTCAATGCCTGTTCCATTCCTTCTGCCACTGCTCCCCTCCTCTCTGCAAGACCCATCCATTGTCCATTGGTTCCCAAACTATGCTCAATATCCGCTGCTTTCTTCTTCTCCGCAACACTTGCCTGCCGCCCTTTGGTTCCAAAAACATGCGCAATGGGCCTTGGAGCAGCTAGCTGCGGTTGCTCCTCCACATCCACTCCCATCCCATCCCCTGAAGCTCCCCTTCCCTCCTCCCCCATTAGTTTCGCTTCCCGTCCCCTTGTCCTTGCTTGCTTCATAGCAACAGGCTGCCCCAACTCCACCAACACCTGCTTTCCCAACACCTATCCTGTCTCCGCTGGGCAAACCAATCCCTCTTTTGAATCCATTGTCCGGTTCTTGCGTCCCAACCTCCAATAGCCAGTATTGTCACCATACGCGCTGTGGTAGACCAAACCTGTCCTATAGCCATCAGACTCACTTTTGTACTATAAAAACAGCTCAAACCCTCAAACAAACCTCAGAAATGGATTCTAAACCCAAAATAACCTATAGTCACTCAGCCAAATTAGCAACCTATCCCTCATGGATTGGAAGATACAGCCCAAGAACCCTTAAACTGTGGCAAACTCATACCCAACCAGGTGTCACAGCTCTGTGGAAGGCATAAAGACAGACCTTTCAAACCCTCAAGTACATACCAGTAACAGCTTACCCTCAACACCCTAAACCAACCCTGTCACCTCAGCCAGAATACAGCAATACAGATACAGGAGGTAGTGCAACTAGTTCAGCTCCTGTCACCTCACCCAGGATGCATTCAAATACACCTACACAAGGCTATGCAGAAGTATACAGGAAAGTATAGGCAAGAGGAAGTAGAACCAGTCTCAACCACTTCCAAACAAACAAGCAAATACACATACACAATACTATGCAGAAGTATACAGGACAGTATAGGCAGGAGGAACTGAAAAAAGTCTCAACCAGATCCAAACAAACAAGCAAATACACCTACACAAGGCTATGCAGAAGTATAAAGGACAGTGTAGGCAAGAGGAAGTAGAACCAGTCTCAACCAGTTCCAAACAAACAAGAAAAGACACATACACAATACTATGCAGAAGTATACAGGTAATTGTAGGCAAGAGGAAGTGGAACCAGTCTCAACCAGATCCAAAAAAACAAGCAAATACACATACACAAGACTATGCAGAAGTATACAGGACAGTATAGGCAGGAGGAAGTGAAACCAGTCTCAACCAGATCCAAAAAAACAAGAAAATACACGTAAAAAAGGCTATGCAGAAGTATACAGGGCTAGCAAGCAATAAATGCAGGCAGCCAGAACCATGTAGTATCAAACAATCCCAGCACCACACAAAAACGTATGTAGTCAGAAGCTTGTGATCCAAACAAACCACCAGTAACAACAACCCCTAGTACTACCCAGCAATATATGCAGGCAGTCAAGACCATGCAGCACCAAAAAAACCACCAGTAATGGACAGAAATACATGAAGGTAGAAGCAAGAAGAAATAAAAAAACCACCAGTGAATGCACAGCAACATATGTAGGAAGAATCAAGTAGCACCAGAGCAACCACCAGTACTGCACAGGAATATATTGTAGCTGCACTTCACAGCAGTTTATGCAAGGCTGTGCAGGCATGAAAAACCCTGTAAAATCTTTTCCAAACCAGCAGAATTGCCTCAGTTTCATGCAGTGTCTTTTGTCTAACCAGAATAATTGCCTCAGTTTCATGCAGTGTCTTTTTCTAACCAGCTAAAATGTCTCATGTACATGTATCCCAATGTAACAGGGGAAGCCCTGAGCATCCCCTGAAGACCAGATTTTCTATTTAAGGAGGGCCTCTCTGCCCTATCCAGGTTGTATCATCATGCCATCATACCCATCTCATGCCATCTGGCCACCTACCACCCATCACTCACATACCAGGCCCTATTGGCTCAAAAAAAAATAGTATCAGTGAATCAGTTATAAAAGAAAACAAGAAATCAGAAACCAAGTTATTACCCATCTTTAACCAATTGAACCACCCACAAGGTGTTTGAATAAGGGTTCTTCTGTGACCTAAATATTCAGCACCAGATTAAAGAAAAACCACCCATTAATAAATAAATAACCCTTACTAAGTAAGAGAGCACAACAAAAAGAAAATACCAACCTTCCCTCTACCCAGCCCCCTGTGGGTAAACCCTTCTTTGGGTCCTCTCCTGAACCATCCCTTTGATAAACCCTTGAACCCTTTAATATTGGGAAATTGGATAAGATCAAATATATCTGATCATTAACTGACCAATAATCCAATACATCTGGTCCTTTCTTCAAATAAATCCTACCAATATCACAGTTAATAATTAATCTAGGTCTGATCTGAGACCTATATTAAGTCTCTAAGAAAACCAGCCATTAATTTAAATAAATTATTGTGCAGACTTACTATAGTACTAGAAGGGCAGGCAATTCAACACCACTCTTAGTATATGCTAATACTCCAAAGGAGTAGAAGTAATACTAAATTCCCCTTCAAGGACTGCCAGGAAGCTATTTTCTACTTTATTTATATAATCCCACAGGACTCTCTACAATTGGTGTCCCAAAAGTGGCTTGTTTCCTTTAGATTTGATTGGTTATCAAAACAATATTGGTGGAATATTAGCCTCAAGAATTAAATCAAAATTCAGAAGGCAGAAAAGAAGAAACCCATACCAGATAATTGAAGACCTCAAGGACCAACTCAGAACAATTGAAGATCATAACCAAGAAGCCCTATCTTCAATAATCAGGATGGAGAAAGAACTTCCACAAAAAAACAAAATAACCTGTGGATCCCAGGATAAACTAGAGGAAGACCAGGAAAGAAGTCAGAATTAGTCAGACCCTGGAGTAGAAGCAATGGGGAAACTTGCCAACATTAACAAACTCATTAACCAAATGCTGAAGAAAAAATAGCACAGGGAATTCCAGAAACCCCATACACCCAACCAAGAACCAGATTTCAGACCGCAACCCCAAGATCAGCATATGGAAAAATCCCAGCAGAAACCATTGAAGATTCAACAAACCCCTCAATAAGCCCAGGAATAAATATATATCCCCAAGCCAGAGAAGAAGGAAGAAGAGCTACTAGGAGCCAATATACTGAAAGAATCCCAGCCAGAAGACCAGTCCAGGATAACTTGATAATACACAATGATGTCCAAAATGGAGTATTATTAGATGGAAAGAAAGTGAACCTTGATTCTGATGGGACAGAAGTGGAACAGTTCATTAAAAGAGTAGAGAAACCAGCAAGGATCCAGAAGGCAGGAGGGATAGATATAGCCCCACAATTGACTTTTCTAGTACAAGACAAGAAGATCAGGGAATCAATTGAAGATATGGAAGGACATGAATATTGGGACTGGGACCTCTTGAAGAAGGAATTAAAAAGTAAATGGGGCACAGCTACTCCCCATAGAAGGTTCAATGAGGAATCCATACCAAGGCTTCTCAGACACACTCAAGAGCAGAGAGGCATCAAGACTAAGCATGAATTAAAGAAGTTCATTGGAAGTCATGAGGAGATGGTTATTTAATTCATCAGAATGGGTTATGACAACACCAACTGGGAAAGTGGAGAAAACCTCTGAAAAGCCTTTTCCACTGATCTTAGGAGGGAAGTTAACAGAGAATTGGCCCATTCTGGAAGAATCAAGATTGCAAGAGATTGCAGATACCTCCCACCAGATTTGGAGACCTTGAAGGAATTTGTGGAAATGAACTTGGACTTATGGGATGTGGATGAAGAAGGAATCCCTAAACCTATCATCAAGAAGTTAGTGGAGACCAAGAAAGAAGTCAAGTTTCAGCAACTGGGAGTAGATGAGCTCTTAAAAATGAAGGAAGAAATTGAAAAACTCACTGTGGCTTTCAATCAGAAGCAGGCACCTACTCACTTTGATAGGATCAATCAAGGGATGTCACAAAACTACAGACCCTCATCTCCCAGTGCAGGACCCAGATGGCCAATCAGATTTTACTATTGCAACGATGAAATCCATGCCCAAGTAAACTTTCCAGACTTGACAGAACACATAAAGGCCAGGAGGGTGTTCAAACAAGGACCCAACTATTAATTTCCAAACAGAGAAACCATACCTTATTGCCAGCAGGAAAGTTTCAGAGATCAGGTCAAGAAATTCTCAGAGGCTCAACAAGTCCCAAAATTGGAGGAACCCCAGAAGCAGGAGGAACCAACCAATGTTGCAGCATTCTTGAAGACTGGAAATTGGGAATCCTGGACACCACCAGAGGTAAATATGAAGGAATCTCAAGTTCAATGGGGAATGAGAAGATCACAAAGGTTGGCTGAAAATCCACCAGAGAAGGATAACACCCAGGAGGAACCAGTAGTAGACCGGGGAACTTCAGCTCCAACTAAAGAAATAGCCCCAGAACCAAGGAAGAGGAAGACAAGCTATCCAGGAGCATGGGTTGAAATGGACCATGATTCTGAAGATGAAGGAGAACCCCCCAAAGAACCTGTAACTGAACCTGTGAAGAAGAACCCAGTAAAGTCAGAACCAGTGGATACTCAGGAAGGAACCAAGATTGAAGAAAGTTTGAAGAAGAAGATATTAAAGCAGAACTTTAACCTTACCTTGAAGGAGCTCTTTTCAGTTGCGCCAAATTTTTTCCAGCAGTTAAAAGATATGACCCCTGAAGGAAACTTGGATTTGGAATAAGCCCTCTAGATCAACAACCAGCAAAAACAAAAGAAGAATAAATGGATGTCAGCACCACTTTGAAGACTATTTAGATGATGAATACCCATGCTCCATAGGCAAAAACCTCACCTATGCATTTCCATTGGGATTCATTGATATTTGGATCAAAGGGAAGAAGATCAAGGCCCTGGTGGATACTGGTGCTGAATTGAATGTCATACCAGAACATTTGGCAATTCAGACAGGCTTGGTATCCAGAGAGTTATTAATGAAGGTTACAGGAATTGAAGGCCACTCTACTCCACTAATTGGATTGGCTGAGAGAACAGTATTTGAAATCACACCTGGGGAACCAAAGTTTTCCCACTTCTTCATGGCTAAAGGATCTGAAAGAACAGTACTCTTATTTTTCCAGAGTTATGATTGAAAGAGTTGATAAACCAAAAACTGTTTTGCATCATCAGAAAAAGAACATTAAACAGAAGCAGATAGAACAAAACAAGAATCATACCCAAGGAGTATAAATGACAAATAAAATTACTCCTATAAAACACTAGTGAACCAACACACGCCTTGGACTGATGCAATTGAGAGTTGAGACAATAAGATCAAGAGTGAGAATTGAGAAGAAAAAAAATGAAGGAAAGAAAGAGATTGCACCGAATTAATATATGATCTTTTCAATGACCTGACTTCTTCTATTGCTTCTTGATTTTGTTCAGTGGTAACATCAGGAAGGAAAAAAAATAAAAGAGAGAGTTGGCAAGTAGAAGAGACTGTTGGCCGAGGGAAAGATTTTAGCTGCGACTAGAGGACAGCTACTCAGGTAGACTATGCATAGTGCTCTGAAGCAAGCGCATGTGACTATGAATAAATAACTATGAATAAATAATCCGCGCGTGTAGAGAGACATAATTAAATGAAAAAAAAGCAATGAGAAGAATAAAAATAAAATAAAGTATAATAAAAGAAAATATAAAGAAAATAAATAAGTAGAGAAAAATAAATAAGATTGCCATAATCCAACACCCCCCCATAATTCAGTGCGATCCCAAATCAAAACACCTGGATGTGAGTATCTTCAAACTTTGTTTGTTGGAGGCCTTCGTCAGAGAGTCTGCGACCATGGAGTCCGTGGTGATTAGATCAATCTGAACTTTGTTGGAGGAAAGCTGTTCGCGGAGCCATTTGAGTTTCATATCAATGTACTTTGTCTTGGAGTTCAAACCGAAATGCTTCAATTTATCAAACAGGCCCTTGTTGTCCACCAAGAAATTGGACGGGCCGGTAACTGAGTCCTGCCATAAGTCGGCAATGACAGACTCGATCCACAGAGATTCCTGTGCCCCATCGCTCAGCGCATTTAGCTTGGCCTCCGTGGATGAAAGAGAAATGTTGCATTGTTTTCTGCTCTTCCAGGCGATTGGCGTAGACCTCCAGAAAATGATATAACCCGTCTGCGACCTTTGCATGTGCAGATCATCGGCCCAAGTCGAGTCAGTGTATATGTGTAAGGGGTCCGTTCCTTGAGGATCTAGCGTAAGGGAAAACTCAAGAGTACCCGCCAGATATTTCCATACATGCATTACCTCCCTCCAGTGCAAAATCCCGGGATTTTGATTAAACTGGGATAAGATTGAGGCCGCGGCCAAGATATCCGGTCTTGTACAACAAGCCAAGTAGTTAAGAACTCCAGTGAATTTTTGATAGTTCACCCCCAGCTTCTGAAACTTGGCTTCTTCATCACGTGAGGCGGGAACCAATTGAATCCCCGGTGTTAAAGGTGTGAGAACCGGCTTCACGTTGGAGAGCTGTAATTCATCAAGGGTTTTCTGAATAAGTTTGGACTGGTTTAAGACAATAGAGTTGCCCTTACGTGTGTATTCCATACCTAAAATGGTGTTGGGTTGATGAGCTGATGAACGCGGAAATTTGAGCAGAAACTCCTTCTCGAACCAGTCGACTTCTCCGGCTACAATCAAATCGTCTACGTGAAAGAAAACATAGAGAAAACAAGAGGTGTGGGTGTAAAGGCATGGATCCGCATCAGACTGAACAAGACCAATGCTTTCCAGCCAGGAAGTCAGGGTATTATACCAGTTTGAGGGTGCCTGTCGCAAGCCGTACAGAGATTTCCTAAGTTTAAGGAATTTCGCGGACCAATGGCTTTCTTTTGGCGTGAGAATGTATAAGTCCTCATCTAATGGAGCAAAGAGGAAAGCAGCCTTGACTTCGAATTGTCGTAATTCAAGATTGAGATCTAACCCACATAATAGAAGAAGGAGAAGCGTGGTGAACTTTCCGGTTGGTGCGTATGTTTTGCCAAAATCAATTCCCAGGGTTTGAAGGTTGCCCATGATGCATAACCAAGATTTGCGCTTTTCAGGAGATAGACTCGTGGCCGGTTTGATCTTGTCTACCCACATAGTCCTAAGGAAACAATCAGGCTCAATATCCGATTCCACCCACACTTCCTGGGATTCAATCTCATCCAACTCAGCTTTTTGTTCCGCAACCCAGGCACTGCCTTTATTCACAAACGACCGATACAAATATTTCTGAGGTTTGACTGAAGTCATCCGTAAGCAAAGATTATAGGGGTCGGAAGTAGGTGGAGGTGATGATTCAGAGACCTCAGCTGTTTCCCCCGAAGCAGGATGAGTACAATCGGGAATGCTCTCAATGGAAGATGCCTTGCTGTTGATCAGAGAGTGAGGGATATTCAGGTTTGGATTGCTCACCGAATCAACTGGAACGGCACTCGACGTGAATGATTCATTGCACCAGTTCCCCACATCTATGTTGATGTCACTGGAGAGCTTCGTTATATTGGAATCAAAATCGAGGAAGGTGACATGCTTGGTATCTACTATCTTCTGATCGGATGTTAAAATCTTATAAGACAGCAGGTCATCGTCATACCCGACAAGTCTTCCACAAAGACCTTGAGGTTCCAGCTTAGAGAATGAAGGTCTATCCTTGTAAATATATGTGACCGGATTACCTATGGGATGAAAGTAATTGATATTCAGTGATCTTCCTTTGAAGAGTTCATACAGAGATTTTTTTGACTTGTGCGAGGGTATTTGATTAAGTGCAAGTGCGCACGATTTGATAACTAAGTGCCAGAGATTCTTGTTGAGCTGAGAGTCATAAAGAACTGTCCAAAGTGATTCCAGGATGAGTCTATTAAACCGTTCAGCAAGCCCATTCTGTTGTGGTGAGTGGCCATTCAAAAACGTTTGTTTTATATTATTCTTGGTACAGTACTTTGAGAGGGTTGAGTTCCAGAATTCGGTACCACAATTGGAGTGTAAAATCATTGGAGTGTAGTTAAATCTCTTTGATTCAATGTTGATGAGAAGAGATAAAACGCTGGCAACATCGCTTTTGTTCCTGATTGGCATTACTGTGAAAAATTGAGTACAACTATTGACTACGGTGAGAAAATAAGCATCATCATTAGTACTAAGAGGATGGATAGGCCCAACAAGATTTCAGTGCAATTCTTGAAAAGGCCTATCAGCACGAGCATCTTTATTATTGAAAGGTGTCTTGGATATCTTGCTGATTGCACAGGCATCACACATTGACTCTTTCTTCAGGGGAATTCCTAGCCTTTGACAAATCCTACTGTAGCTCGCATGTCCCAGGGATTTGTGAACAACTTCATTGTGGGTAAGAAAGGATACTTTATTGACTTCCGCGTTTTCAAAGTGAAGAAAGGGAATATTACAGTGATAGGTTCCACTTTTCTTCCAATTCAATTTTTTAATTGAGAAATCATCAGTATCAAAGTTGACATCAAATCCGTCTAAAACAAGTGATCGCATAGATAGTAGGTTCGCAGTTGAACTAGGTGAGTAAAGCACTCCTGTCAGAAAGATTACTTTTCCAACATTGTCCGCCAACTTCACAGTCCCCACACCATCATACTTAAGAGAGTCCTTCCCCGAGCTTGTCGAGATGAATCCGGTTAATGATTGGTCTAATTGAGAGAAGTGCTTGGAGTCAGAAACGATGTGTCTGGAAGACCCAGAATCTACTACAAAAGCATTTGTAAGAAATATCAAGCTCGTGTGAAAAGAGCTGACTGTAGTGGCTTCATTTGTCTTGTAAGGTCCTGCTTTCTTCTTTCTTGGAAAGGAAGGTTGAAGTTGCGGGTAGAGTTTCCAGCATCTGCCCTCCGGATGATTGGCCTTTGGATTGTGCCATTTATCGTCACATGGCTTCATATTAGAACTGAGAAACAAAACAGTAGTGGTGCTTTCCTTGGTTCTGTTAGTATCGGGGTCTCTATTCAAGAATCTATTGTTGTTGTGCATTCGTAGATGTTCGAGTACTTTTTCAGGTGTGATCTTTCTGTCCAAGTGCGTGATTTGTTGCACAATGGTATCAAGGTTGGCGGGAAGCTTTTCAAGGATCAGATATGCTAGAATGTTGGTAGGTAGGTCAATTCCAACGTCATGCAAGCGCAAGATGGATGTCTTTGTGTTGGTGATAAATCCAGGAATGTCGGATGGAGAAAACGGGGCCCAAAGAAACTCTTTGAACACACGGGAACGATTAGAGGCGTGGTTTGAGGCGAAGTATTCATTAATGTTGGCCCAAATTTGATGCGCATCCTTTTCGTTTTCCGCGGTTATGACGTTCGCTTGTATGGTGGTGTCAAGTTTAGATGTGAGGATGGTTCTTATTCTGACATTCTCCATATGGGTGAGACCGATTGGATTTCCAGCAGCGTTGCTATTTTTCTTGGTGAGTTTAGCAAAAAAGTCCTCTTGAAGATCCATCATGTTGACGACGCGATTTTGCCATATTGAAAAGTTATCGGGAGTCAGCAGTGGAATTGCTTTGATAGCCGTCTTGAGTATGGTTGCTGTTAAGGAGTTGGTCATCTTGGTTTCCGGTATACAAGAGGGATTAAGATGTACCTGCTTTCAACTGTTATTCGTGAAAGAACAGTACTCTTATTTTTCCAGAGTTTTGATTGAAAGAGTTGATAAACCAAAAACTGTTTTGCATCATCAGAAAAAGAACATTAAACAGAAGCAGATAGAACAAAACAAAAATCATACCCAAGGAGTATAAATGAAAAATAAAATTACTCCTATAAAACACTAGTGAACCAACACACGCCTCGGACTGATGCAATTGAGAGTTGAGACGATTAGATCAAGAGTGAGAATTGAGAAGAAAAAAAATGAAGGAAAGAAAGAGATTGCACCGAATTAATATATGATCTTTTCAATGACCTGACTTCTTCTCTTGCTTCTTGATTTTTTTCAGTGGTAACATCAGGAAGGAAAAAAAATAAAAGAGAGAGTTGGCGAGTAGAAGAGACGGTCGGCCGAGCGAAAGATTTTAGCCGCGACTAGAGGACAGCTACTCAGGTAGACTATGCATAGTGCTCTGAAGCACGCGCATGTGACTATGAATAAATAACTATGAATAAATAATCCGCGCGTGTAGAGAGACATAATTAAATGAAAGAAAAGCAATGAGAAGAATAAAAATAAAATAAAGTATAATAAAAGAAAATATAAAGAAAATAAATAAGTAGAGAAAAATAAATAAGATTGCCGTAATCCAACAGTATCAATTCACACAGTACTTGGAAGACAATTCTTGGTGGATCATAAAGTCAGGCTGGAGCTATCCAAGCATAAAGGTTAAGTCTTGTGCTATGAGATAGCAGAAGGAGAAATGATTATGCATCCCAATTTGTTCACCAGACCAAGCAGGATGGCAGGTCACACCACCCATGAGACCAATGGGGATGAACAGTATTACAGCAAACTTAGAGGAAGAAGAAGCCTGACACATTGGATAGAAAATATCAGAAATACACCCCAAAGGCTTACCAGACCCCTGGGAAACTAACATCATCACCCCTGAAGTGCCAGCAGAAAGAGGATGGGAGGAAGATTTGAAAAGGCAAGAGGCTGAAGAAAGGTTGGAAATGTTTCAACAAGTATTTGGAGGATTCTGGACCAACCTTGAAGACATGGAAGGAACCAATTGGGAAGAATTACCTGGAGCAGGATTGGACAACTCATAATTCATAGAGCTGCTCAAGAATCAGTTGGCCAATACCTCACTTTACCAAGGGAACTGGCTTTCTCATCATGGGCACATCCCTTAGGTAGTTAGAGCCAGCCTTTATTATGGAGAGGAATGGGCCAGATTATGGATTTCAAGCTTGATCAATATGTATAAGGTCACCCCATTTGAGGTCTGGTGGTCAGGCCAATTGGATGAGTAGGTTTGATTCTAATTTATAATTGATGCAGAAGTAAGCCTTCAGTTTCTGTTGAAGTGCTGAGGGCAAGGGTGGGAACATGTAACAACACTGTATTAGGAGTCATTATTTACACAAAAAGGAAGCAGGTGGTATCAGTATCTTTTATCTGTAAGAAATAAAAAAAAATGTTGACTCACCAAATTAGTTTTCATCCTTTACTAACCAATTCAGGGAACAGATAGCCAGAAATCCATTTTAGTCCTTTTTTTGGTATTCTCATAGTTATGGAAAAAGGTTACATTGAAAAAAAAAAACATACCCAAAAACATTATTGCATACATTCAAAAAAAAAAAAAAAAAGAAAAAAAAGAACAAAAAAGAAGAAGAAAAAAAAATATATAAATTATAAAAGGTATAAAAATACAAAAAAAATAATAGTAAAATAATAATAATAATAATAATGACAACAAAGCAATAACCAACAATGACAAAAAAGCAATAACAAACAACAACATCAATTGGAAATCATGCTTAAACTTCAAATCTGGTCAATCAAAGCAAAGAGGGAATTGGGGATGGCAACAGGACTGCAATCAGTTCAAAAAAAAAAAAATAAAAAAAAATCAAATCAAGCTATCAGCAAATGGTTTAGCCTTATACATATATATATAAACATATCAATCCGACAAAAATAAGACTCATATTTTCTCTTCCCCATCTACCTGGGAACTCAGCAGTCCAACTAATTGCTGGGTGATATAACACAATTGTGGCAACATCAACTACTAGGATTGCCAAAAAAAAAGACAAAAAATAATAAAAATACTCAAACCAAAAGGCCAATTTATTCAGCAATCCCAAAAAAATTGCGCAAAGGAATGGAGGCAGCAACACTTGTTGCACACTATGGCAGAATGTTAGCTGGACAAAGTGGCATGCAACGGATACCAAGAGCATGCTGGATGGAGATAGTCAAAATGTCCCACTCCCCTTGGCCTTTTATAGATGTTGATGAGAGGGGAGGACCTTGCTCCCAACCACCAACTTCCCTGAGCATAACAATCCAATGACCTTGGATTGGTCCAAGTGGTAATACTAAATGTTGCAGTGAAAAGAGTTGCCCGCCAATTGGAGAAAAAAACAAAACAAACAAGATTGGACTTACATCTGCATTGGATTGTGCAATTATCTGCCCGGACTGCATCATTTGGAAGGAAGAGGAAGGATAAGAAGAAAATCAAAGACTTACTTGCTTAGTTGGGCCCTTATTTGGTCCTGAGAAAATGGGGAGGAGCGATCTAGCAACAGAAGGATGTGGTATGCAATTTGGGAAAACCATGCCCAATCGGAGGCCCCTTTATGGTTGCAACAGGACAAAAATAGAAGGAGGGGAAGAAAAAAGAAGGAGAAAAAATGAAGAAAGGGAACCCAATTGCATCAACCTGTCCCGCTTGCCAATGGAGCAACAATGCAAGCAGTTGGTCAACTGGAGTAATTAATGCAATTAGAGATTGCCCAACCAATCTTGGGATTTGCCAAACATTGGTTGCTTCCCGGCCTGCATTGTTTGGAAGACAGAAGAATAATAAAAAATTAAGTTAGTGAAATTAACTTACATCCAATCAGATGGCGCAAATTTTTGCAACCAAAGTTACCAAGGGCCATCTGTATATTAGGCACAATGGCAACCCCTGACAAGCCACCCCATTTGGAAGGAAGAAGAAGAACAAATGAAATTAGAGAAATTAATTAATAAAAAATGAAACCAAAACAAAGCTTACCACTCATTACTGCCATCCATCACCCACATCAACCCAATTTGCCAAGAAGAATTTTAACCTGCACCCAATTGGGTTGCATGAGTGGTCATCAGCAAACACACCCAATTGAATGTCACATAAAAGGAAATACAGGAAGGAAAGGACAAAATTGGGGCTTACCAATTCAATCAAATGCCACCGTATTCAAAAAAATCCAACATCAGGTGACTTCTGCAAAGATTGACATTGAGTGGAGCTGCAGCAATTGGTTATCAAATCTGGCTCTCAGGAACTACCGTGCGCGGTAGCACCCCATCTTTGTACAACCACCTTGCACAACACCCCTATTTGCCATATTAGAAGTATGGGTATAAGATATGCATGGAGTAATCTAGAACTATATTATATGGATTTGTCCACCAACCAAATCACATAGTATGGCTATGGAAAATTCCAGAAAATACATGTACTTAGGATATAAATAGATGACTACCAAGCCAAACCTTTCTTTTCACTTGGGGGAATATATACTATTCATTTTTCTTATAATTCCTCTCTACAGGTTATGAGCCTGCGCATCCATTGCAAGGATCTTTTGACCCTCTTTAGCCCTATGCCCAACAATTGCTGAGTAACCAAACTGTTGCACTCTGATTATCAGCTAACCGGTGATGGGTCCACAAGGTCTGGCCGGCGCTATCAACCACAGCAAGCAGAATAGGGAGAAAAGAGCATGTCATCGTACAAAGAATCAGGCAAGACTACTCCTACCACCTCCACTTCCAGCACCCAAAGCGCATCTGTACAAACAAAGAAAGACGGGATGGTCAGACTCTCAGCAAACAAATTAGTGAAAATTCTTGAAGCCCTCAAAGCCCAAAACAATGCACCCACACTCGACTCTGTAGCCCAAACAATGATCCACTACAAACAGGTGGGGAGGAGCCTGCGGCCAAAATTGCGGACGGTTTGAATTTTCAGGTCTGGTCTCAAGCACTGAATCTCAAAGTCAAGAGCTTATTCAACAAAACTGACTACTGTTTGCACAAAACTCATTGTCAGAGTATTGCCTCTATTGCTATAGAAGCTGTGGCAGATACCTGCAAAAAAATAATAATAATTTCCAAATATCAGTTTTAATGATTACACTGATAATATCAATAAAAAACTCAACTGATAGTAAGTTATCAGGAGTAAAAAAGCCACACCTTGAACCTCTAAAGAGATAAGGGGCCTAGCTTTGATAAATAAAGCTCAAAGGAGACTTGCTTACACAAGGAAGCTCACACCCTTTATGATAGCCTAAAAAGGACTATAACTCCAATAGGACCTTGGACTCAAAATTGAAGTTTATTGTTTGATTGATAATATAATAAGATGTTGAATAAAAAAGCCCCAGTCAATCATCTTGGTGGACTAAGTTGGATGGGCTTGTTAATATTCACTATCTGGTTTATGAAATACAATGAGGAATAGGTCTTGTAGGGACAAGACCCTCCTCTTTTATATTGCAAGAGTCCTCAGGGGGACTCAGGGCATCATCAGGGGAGTACACCACTGTCCTAGATTTCGTCTCCAGTGGCTCAGAGCCCCAAGCAATCATCCCCAATGTATAATAACATTTACATACTCATTGGGGTCTATTTTCAAGGTAAGGTTGTAATTTATTTACTCAGAAGTTTAAAGTGATGGGGGGAATCACCCCAGTCACTTATTCTCCTTCAAGAGGACGCTCTCAAGGCTTCAGAATCCATTTACTTACCCTCTAACTATCTGTAGATCCATCAGAGCATGTGTTCAAAGAATTACAAACATATTATTAGGTATTCTTAATCCACATAGATATGTATACTCTGGGTAAGTATTCCCACAGAGTTTATCTGAACCAGGGGATTTTCCTAGCTTCTGAGTTTACGCTTTTCCAGCATGATTAACTTCTTGAAATTTATCTACAAGCTGGAAGGAGATTTCTTAGAAAATAATTTACAATTTACCTAAAAATCTGGGTTATGGTAGATAAGGATTATTACAGAATATAGTTTCCACAGAGGGAAATCTTTAAGGACATTAATTGTACATCCAATTGGACGCTTCCAGAGGATTGTAATCAAGAGTAAAGTTATAAGATCTCCCATAAATTATAATATAAACCTTCAAGGTTTTATGGGATGATTTCTAATATTAAGACATACTATAAAAATATGATTATATGAAACTTTATATGTCAGAAATATGGATATGTAATGGACTAATGGAGGCTTGAACACACTACCTAGGTACTCCGAAGGGTACTAAGACATTCCTTAAGCACTATACTACCAAGAATTGTGAGTTGGGCAGCCTATAGGACACCAATAAATGTCTCATGGCTGACACTCCCCAACTGCAAAATGAAATTACTCTATGAGGAATTTTTAGATCTATTTAAAGCCGTATAATTTCTTAAAATAATGTCAGCATTTTTAATGTCTTTAGCTTCTAGCCAAAGATCACTATCCGCTAACTTATTTGTGAACCTAACTAAATATAACTTCACATCTTTTGCATCTTTTCTAATTATCTTATGTTGTAGTATTTTATGAGGAATATTTTCATCAGTATGTTCCATTGGTGGTATGACAACCTTAGGAACTTTTCTACTAGGAAAGGACTTAATTGGATCAATAAACCTTTTAACCAAACTTATTGGGAAAGTAGGATGCTTTCTTTCAAATTCTTTGGTTAAAATAACTTCCACTGCATTCTTACCATGAAGTGCTTTTACAGCAAATGGACCAACAAAAGAATCTCTCAATTTTCTATGTCCTGAAATATTACTAAAATTAACAGTAGAGATTAGGACCATATCACCTACTTTGAAATCATGATCTTTATGGCTCTTGTCCCATCTACTTTTATTATAATCTACTGCATCATTAACACACTTACCAGCATATGTCTCAGCTTTATTCATCATATCTCTAAAACAGTCAGCAGAAGGGTGTAACATTATAGTCTTGCTTAGCAACATGTCTCTAGGCATATGAGATATCCACCCTCTTTCCAATTCAAAAGTTGAAATATTAGTAGTAGAATGCTTACTGGAATTGTAGGCAAATTCTAAAGCTGGCAACAGAGATAGCCAATTGTGAGTATATCCATCACTGTCCTTAAATTCAATGCCATAAGCTTAGTATCTCCTGATCATGTCTTCCAATGTATGTATCATCCTTTCTTCTAGACAAAGACAGCTTTGTTACAAAAAAATTAAAAAGACTTTTCCAAAATTCAGATGTGAATTTTGGATCTCTATCACTGATAATATTTCTTGGACATCCTACATCACTGACAATACTATTCCAAAATAACATAGCAATGTCAATTGCAGAGCTATCTTTGTAGCATGGTAAGAATCTAACTCTCTTTGAGAATCTGTCCACCACTACTAACACACAGTTGAAATTATCCTTACCTCCTGGAGGTAATCCGGATACAAAATCCATGTTAATAGTGCGCCACCTTTCTTTTGGTTCTTCTATGGTATGTAACAGACCATATCTTTTACCTGTAGACCTATTTGCTTTTTGACATCTTTCACAGGATTCAAAATATGATCCAACAATTTGTCTCCAGTTTGGCCACCATGCTAGGATCTTAACTCTTTCAATAGTTCTATTTTTTGAAAGATGTCCAGAACAAACATTATCATGACATTCACTCAAAATCATTTGTATATGATCATCATGTACTAAAACTATTGAGCAACAATGAGCAGATTTATGATATATCAAACCATCTAAAAGGACAAACCTTCCTTCCATATAACCTTTTTTCCAATCTGCATCTAATCCCTCAATCAGATCTTTTGCACTTGAGTTAGATTTCAATATCTCAAGGAGCAAAGAAGTATTCTTATTATTGGTATATGAATCAATTACAGAGTTCCAGAAGCTTTCAGCAAGATTTTTCATTGAAATGCCCATAATTGGTAATGTATCTACATTATCCTCTGGGTCATAGGCTGGATTATCAATGTTATTGGGTAAAGCCCACCTAGACAGCCCATCTGCATTTTTATGTATTACTCCTTCTCTATGCACTATAGTCATGCACCCTCTCCATTGCTGGATAGCTATCTGCCACCTCAACATGTGCCTATTAGGTGTCTTTAGATTCAAAAGTTATTTCAGAGCTGTAAAATCAGTAATGACCTCAAACTGACACCCATCCAAATAATAATACAATTTCTCTAAGGCCCAAACCAAGCACAAGCATTCTAGTTGTGACACACCATATCTCTTTTCAATATCTTTAAGTTGCCTAGATATAAAGCATAGAGGTCCTTTGACTGGTTTATCATTAACAATTTGCACTTGGTGAAATGCTGCTCCTAAACCTTCCATACATGCATTTACATACAATTTAAATGGTTTCTTAGGGTCTGGGTGGAAAAGTAAAGGTGCACTTGTTCAACACTTTTTCAGAAACTCATAGGCCTCCATTCTTTCTGTGGTCATTTCAAAAGAAACATTGGGACTGCAGATTTTATAAAGACTAGAGGCTATGATACCAAAATCCTTAATATGTAACCTGTAATACCCTGCAAAGCCTAAAAAGCTTTGCATTTCTTTAACACTATTGGGAGTAGGTTTTAACAAAACTGCTGCCACTCTTTTCTGATCTATTCCTAAGGACAATCTATTTACAATGTTTCCCAAGGCTTTTAACTCATTGAAACCAAATGAACACTTATTTAAAGAAATTTTTATGTTCATTTTAATCACTTTCTTCAAAACAATTGACAACCTTGACATATGCCCTTCCCATGTCTCAGAAAATATAATAATGTCATCTATATATATGATTAACCAATCCTGCATCAATTCTTCATGAAATTCAGTGTACATCATTCTTTGGAAATGAGATGGTGCATTTTTGATACCAAATGGCATTCTTAGATATTCAAAAACGCCCAAGTGACAAACTATTCTCAAAAATTTTCTGCTTTCTTCATGTACAACATTTTGGTGAAAACCTTTCAAGACATCCATACAAGTGATATATTTTGCTTGGTGTAATTTACTCAATGATTCAACAATCTTGGGCATTGGATACCTATCTGGTGTTGTGTAAGAGTTTAATGCTCTAAAATCACCAACCATTCTAGATTTACCGTTGTGCCAAGCAATTATCACTGGGGTGGTAATGTCAACATCTTCATTAGCCCCTACTTTTCTGATGACCCCTAATTTCAGAAAAGTATTTATATGTTCTTTAAGCGCCTCTCTGCTCCTAGGGCTAGCAGGAAATGGATGTTTCCTTAAGGCAGGAGGATAAGGCCTATCAATA
Organism: Puccinia polysora; assembly: GCA_025617555.3. NCBI lineage: Eukaryota > Fungi > Basidiomycota > Pucciniomycetes > Pucciniales > Pucciniaceae > Puccinia > Puccinia polysora. The sequence goes on along the minus strand of CM062632.1, from coordinate 1,129,183 downwards.
GTCAAAGTTATTTTAACATCATGAACTACAATGAATCCAAAAGGTTCATCAACAGTAGCAAATGCTTCCTTATGGTCAAATAAAGTGTTCAGCAGACTACTTTTTTCTTGGTCACTTAGTGAGGAATTGATTTTAGATTCATTGATAATTTCATTACAAAAATTATCTTTACCAAGGTGATTGACAGAATCAAGTTGTTTTTTATCAAAATAGAATTTAACACTGTTACCAACAGTAAAATATGAAGACTTTTTAATGTGAAACAAATTGAAAGATTTTTCTTTCATATAGTCATTTCCTATTATGAAATAATTCATGGGAGCATTATCAACTACTACAAATTTAATTATGAACACAAATGAAGCAAATAATAATTTGGCTTTTACTGTCCCTAAAGAAATCAATGGTCCAGAGCAACTATGTAATTTAATAGCAGGAGCATTTATAACTGATTTTGTCCAATCTGGGCAGAAGCTATCCAAATAGTTTCTGCTTACCACGGATTTGTATGCTCCACTGTCCAGTAGGACTTTACAAGGCATATCACAAAATTTCATAGCAACTAATTCATTATATGTTCTGATGGAATGTATGCAACCTATGATAGGTTCATCATCATCTTCCAAGGAACTATCCGACTCAGTCTCCTCAATAAAATTATCCTGTCTAATAGAACTTTCACTACTGATGTTATTCACTTTCTTTGTTTTCTGCAGGAAAACCCTTGAGGTATGTCCTACTTTACCACAAGTATAACAAGATATCTCTGTATTAGAAGTAGGATTTTTATTAGTAGTTTTCTCCCTTTCTTTTCTGACTAAATTTTTATCTCTGGTTTGATAATTTTTCTTTTACCCCAAAGATGTATCTTCCACTATGTCCTCTAATATATTAATCAAGTTAGAACAGTCACCATCAGCTTTCATACTTGTTTTGACAGCAAAAGAAATTTCACTGTCCATTAGTGAAAGAAGCTTAAAGTTAATACTATCTTGATCTAGCATTGGGTCAAAAGCTCTTAGCCTTTTATTTTGCCTTGTGACCCAACTAGAAGGACTAGTGACACCAGGTACAAGCTTATCATTATTAAATGAAGTCATACATTTCCTTTTCCAATTTGGTGTACCAAATTTATTGTGCAATTCCTTTTTCCAGAAGCTCCAACTTTGTACTCCAACAGCATTTCTTCTATCTCTGTACCAATCTGAAGCTATACCTTTAAACAGGATACTCAATCTGCTAGTGATTAAAGTATCACGTAAACCTGTATCTTCTTGCAAGGTATCAATCCAAGATATGAATTCTGTGTGATCATATGCTCCTTCAACTGTGACATTAGGCCACTCACTAATCTTGGGCAGACCTTGCAGAATATGCTTAAACATCTCACTATTGTTTCCTGGTTATTCATGAGGTGATAAAATTTTTTCTTCACCTCTATCTTTACTCATAACTTGCTTACTATCCTGAAAAAGTGGTACACTATGTCTTATCTGTTTGGTATTTTCCAATTTATTGGATATCATGAGCATATTTTTATCCAGTGTGTCATTCAATTGTGCTATACTATTACTAAACTTATTAAATAACTCTTTAGAGTTAGAGCTCTGCAGGGAAATTTCTTTTTCAAGTAAAGTGAATTTATCATTTACTTTAATTTCCAATAGCTCCATTGAATTGCTTAACTGTATAACAGCTGATGTCAAAGAATCAGTGCTTTCTTTCATGTCCTCAGTGGATAATTTATTGGTTTTTACATTTTCATTTAAATCTGCTATCATTGTTTCCAACTTGTTCAAATCCTTATGATGCACCTTAGTTAAATCAAGCTCAATAGTTTTTTTGGTCACATCTTCTAATTCTTTTATTGAGGCAGCCAAAACAGATTTAAAATTCATAATAGTTGTCATAATATTATCATATTTATGACCCATGGAAGCAAAACCATCTATACAAAATTGGTTGGCATGTACTACTGCTTTTTTAATATGTAGAGTTTCATTAAAAACAATATCACGGAATTTCTCTAACATTATTTCTGAATCTAAGGACAAAACTACTTCTTCATTCTCTTGGCCCTTTCCCCCTCCAAGAATTGATAACCTCCTTGGAGAGACCTGGCCATCCTCATCATTTCTCCATAAATGGAGTTCCTGTGTTCCCTTCTCTTTCTCATCCTCATATTTCTCTCTTGATGAGGGTGGGATGGACTCTCCAAGGGAACCTGGGAGGTTGATGCTTGAGCTGACTGGTTCACTTGACTCAATCTTTTTAGCTTTGATTTGGGGATCATTGGTTTCTTGATCTTTGTTGGATCCCAGTTTTCTGTCTCCCTCATCAGTTGTTCCCTCCCTATTATCTTCAGCAAAGCTCTGTAAGTTGCCAGAGCCTGAGTCAGGTAAGTTGCCTGATTCTGCACATTTTCTGCTGCCACTGCTTCCAGATATTTCATCTTGTTCTGGGTGTGGCAGGTCAGCAGATTTGCAACTCCTGGTGGAGGGCTGTCTTTTCTGGCGTCTGAACTCTCCAGCTGGCACAAGGTCAGCTCCCTTGCTCCTATTAAACATATTTAAATAAAAAATCAGTGTTTGAAATTATCAAAACACAGTACTGATTTTTCTTATTTAATTTATTTAATTTAATTTAATTTAATTTATTTTATTTTTTATTTTCATTTTTTGAATTTTTTTTATTCCTTGAATAACAAAAGTTAACTCACTGCGCGTTACTTCTACTTGTAATGTACATTGAGATCTCACTGACACCTGATCAGATACAATCTGATCCGGGGCTGACGCAGAGTCTCCTCTGCTCAAAGTCTCCTGCACAAAGATGCGGGCCCTTCCTTTGTTCAAGGGGAGGAATTAGTCAATGGACAACTACTTCAACAACACTGGAAGACCAGACTGTCAGTCGTTGATCTTCTTTCTTTCTCTTTTTTTTTTAATGACTTATAACTAAAATCCGCGGACTTACTGTTCAGCAATACTTGTCGAGTATTTTTGTAAGTCTGCGCGAAGGTTGCAAGAACAAAAACTCAGAACTTCGCAGCTTTCTGCGTCAATTTCCAGACTCGGCGAGGTATGTGTTGCAACCTTGACCTTTTTTTTTTTTTTTTTTTTTTTCAAAATGTAAGCAATAAGACGGACTGACACTATTAACTGTAACTATAGCAATAGATGCAATACTCTGACAAGGGCAAAGGCTTACCTTTGGCTACAAGTACTTTCAGTATTAGGAGGACTAAAAAAAAGGAACAATTTTGATTAACACAATCTACTATATAGTATTTTTTTTTTATTAAAAAAAAACTTACTGTCTTTGAAAATCACCTTTAATGGTGATCTGAGCAAAAACCAATCGAGCTAAGCGTTTCCTGTACTCCAGCAATCTAAAAAACCAATCAAAATAAAAATTTTTTTTGAAAAAAAATTTGTTAAAAAATTCGCTTTTTTTATAATTTTGATTGAAATGTTTTTTCTTTTTTTTTTCTCCTTACTATTTTTTTTTCTTAAAAAAATAATTTCTGGAATCGATAGTACTCACCCCAAAGTTAACCTGAGAAAACTTTAACAAGTATCAAGTGTTTTTCTGTGATCAAAAGATTATAAAAAATCAATTTTCAAAAACATTTTTTTTTTATATGTTTTTTTGTTTTCTTTATTATTCTTCAAAAACAATTCTGCAATCAACCACACTCACTATAATGCTTGATTTGAGACAATTTAACCAGCACCAAGTTTTTACTGTGCTTAAAAAAATTTTTTTTTTCTAAAAACAAGAAAACAATTTTCAAAAATTTTGGTCAATTTACTTATGTTATTTATATATTTCTTATATATTTTTGTTTTTATAAATTTTCCTGTAATTGAAATATAATTTCAAGTTGATTAACAGGGATTCTTACTTTAACAGGCCAAAAAGTCGAAAATTTGGTTCAAAAGGAGATGAGGCCCACAATTGTCAGAGTATTGCCTCTATTGCTATAGTAGCTGTGGCAGATACCTGCAAAAAAATAGTAATAATAGCCAAATATCAGTTTTAATGATTACACTGATAATATCAATAAAAAACTCAACTGATAGTAAGTTATCAGGAGTAAAAAAGCCACACCTTGAACCTCTAAAGAGATAAGGGGCCTAGCTTTAATAAATAAAGCTCAAAGGAGACTTGCTTACACAAGGAAGCTCACACCCTTTATGATAGCCTAAAAAGGACTATAAATCCAATAGGACCTTGGACTCAAAATTGAAGTTGATTGTTTGATTGATAATATAATAAGATGTTGAATAAAAAGTGATGAATTTGGAGAATTGAATTCCACAAAATAGAAAAGGACAAAGAGACAAGACTGAAGAACAGAAGAAGTACAATCAGAAAAATGAAAAGATCCGGTGAGAGAGGAAAGAGCATTTGAAATGGAAGGATGACTGTGAATACATGAGCGCTAGACATGAGAACTTGAATGAAATCATACCACGGAGGACCACTAGGTCTGAAGAGGTAAGTTGAAGGGTCCAAAAAGGATTGATTTAAATTTTTAAGTAGACACCTGTGATCGACGTGTCAGAGGTTATCTCCTCTAAAAGGAGAAGGATCAGTCAATATCTGTCGGTCAGGGAAGAAGGATGAAGAAACGTTGAAACGGAAAAGGAAGAGGAAGAAAAAGGAAAACAAAGAAGGAGAGATAGAAAAGGAAAATTGGGTTGTCAAAGTCATACCAAATAACCAAGTGACGGATGTAAGTTGAGGATTTGGTCGTCAGACTTTCTGAGAATTGATAAGTTGAAGTGATTGAGGAGTTGAAGTTAAGAGAGATAAGTGGAGGAGTTGAGTGGCGTCGGGAGAGTGGAAAAGGGATGATGGGAAGAGGTTTTTATCAACAAGGGATGAGAGAGAGAGAGCTTGAGGTGACTGAGGGTGATGAAAGGAAATGAGAGCAGGTGTGACACTCAGATGACATCTGTGAGGGTGCGCGCATGAGAAGAGCAGAGACAATTTCAACAAAAAGGCCCCAGTCAATCCTCTTGGTGGACTAAGACCAAATAACCAAGTGACGGATGTAAGTTGAGGATTTGGTTGTCAGACTTTCTGAGAATCAATAAGTTGAAGTGATTGAGGAGTTGAAGTTAAGAGAGATAAGTGGAGGAGTTGAGTGGCGTTGGGAGAGTGGAAAAGGGATGATGGGAAGAGGTTTTGATCAACAAGGGATGAGAGAGAGAGAGCTCAAGGTGACTGAGGGTGATGAAAGGAAATGAGAGCAGGTGTGACACTCATATGACACCTGTGAGGGTGCGCGCATGAGAAGAGCAGAGACAATTTCAACAAAAAGGCCCCAGTCAATCCTCTTGGTGGACTAAGTTGGATGGGCTTGTTAATATGCACTATCTGGTTTATGAAATACAATGAGGAATAGGTCTTGTAGGGACAAGACCCTCCTCTTTTATATTGCAAGAGTCCTCAGGGGGACTCAGGGAATCATCAGGGGAGTACACCACTGTCCTAGATTTCGTCTCCAGTGGCTCAGAGCCCCAAGCAATCATCCCCAATGTATAATAACATTTACATACTCATTGGGGTCTATTTTCAAGGTAAGGTTGTAATTTATTTACTCAGAAGTTTAAAGTGATGGGGGGAATCACCCCAGTCACTTATTCTCCTTCAAGAGGACGCTCTCAAGGCTTCAGAATCCATTTACTTACCCTCTAACTCTCTGTAGATCCATCAGAGCATGTGTTCAAAGAATTACAACCATATTATTAGATATTCTTAATCCACATAGATATGTATACTCTGGGTAAGTATTCCCACAGAGTTTATCTGAACCAGGGGAGTTTCCTAGCTTCTGAGTGTACGCTTTTCCAGCATGATTAACTTCTTGAATTTTATCTACAAGCTGGAAGGAGAGTTCTTAGAAAATAATTCACAATTCACCTAAAAATCTGGGTTATGGTAGATAAGGATTATTACAGAATATAGTTTCCACAGAGGGAAATCTTTAAGGACATTAATTGTACATCCAATTGGACGCTTCCAGAGGATTGTAATCAAGAGTAAAGCTATAAGATCTCCCATAAATTATAATATAAACCTTCAAGGTTTTATGGGATGATTTCTAATATTAAGACATACTATAAAAATATGATTATATGAAACTTTATATGTCAAAAATATGGATATGTAATGGACTAATGGAGGCTTGAAAACACTACCTAGGTACTCCGAAGGGTACTAAGACATTCCTTAACCACTATACTACCAAGACTTGTGAGTTGGGCAGCCTATAGGACACCAATACATGTCTCATGGCTGACACTCATGATGAGAGTGCTAATTGTGGCAAGATCACTGGTACCATTGTAGAATATAGCATTGATCCTTTGCTCTTGCCATTTGTAGCAGCAAAGCCTGGCTGCAAGGCCTATCAAATCCTGAGAGAACGCTTTGGATTGGTGTCTTGGTCTTATCTCATGGCAAGATGGTCTTGGCTATTTCAGGCACAAGACATTACTGTCAACCCCAATAAAACCTACAACAAACTGAAGCTGGCAATACAAACAGTCGAGAAACATATTGGCGGCTTCAACTTCAATAAAATCCTTGCCCTTTTCCTTCACTTCAATGCACACCATGCCTATCAGGAAATTGCAAATGCACTTAATAGCCAAATTGCCATCAATAAGAGAGTCCAAATCACGTCCAAGGATGTCCTCAAACTTGTCACCAGAAACTGCAACCCTCAGAATGACATCCCTTCAAGCACCCTATTGAGTTACTTGGTTTGGCCAACAAGACCCCAGCCACAGAGCAGCACCCCCTCCAATTGCGCAAGGCCAAAGAACCACCCAACCACCTTCACGGACAGAAGTGATGACTGGGCGCGTATGTGGCTTACGTTCAGACACCCGTGTAACCACTGCTTTGAGTGCGGTAACTGGGTGGTTGACTTTCCTCAAAAAAAGGCCCTTCTCCCAGCTGTCAAAGATCCCCGCAAGCAAAACCGGTACGCATGACTCAAACAATCTGACCACTGCCATCCAGCTTTCAGGCACAATGCTCCTCCGCACGTGGCTTTAATGAGCAATGACTTGGGTGAAGCAAACTCTGTTCTCCTGGACTTGGGGGCAACCAATTTGGTTTCAAACAAAATTAGTTTATTCACCTCTCTAAGACCTACGCATCTAACCCTCTCCGTTGCATCTTCAGACAAGTTTCCCGTAAGCCAGATTGGAGACATTGCTATACCCACGCTGTAAGACTCCAAACGGTGCTAGGCCGTGGCAGTTCTGTGGAGGGGAAAGGTGCTGTTTAGGCTGACCTCCTGAGTGTTACAAAAATATTTAGATGTAACCAAGATCAAGGTCCAGAACCTGGTAAATGAGGAATCAAGGAGTAGAGGATAAAGATGATAATAGTTTGGTAGCAATGGAACAGCACTATCTGAGACAAGATTATGCAGGGAAAAACTTGAACAAAAGAAGTTAAAGTCTGCTTAGAGTTCAAAGAACAAAAGCTGTTGTATGTAAACAACGCCCACAAGCTAATAACTCTGGTCGTCAGAAGAAGATTGGGGATGATCAACTCAAACCCAAACAACCTCCAGGTTCTCAATGAGCCTGCCCAACTCTCTGCAATCAAGCGCTTGAAGGGTACCAGATAACTGAGGGTGGCTGTACAAGACAAAGAACAATGTTTAAGAAGCTCTAAAAGCAAAAAGTAACTTATTTGAAGCAAGGATAACCTCAACACTTCTCAAGGGACTCAAGAGTAGGCTGGCAGAATGCAACTCCAAAGAAAATAAAGTGAGGTATAACACTCCAGGTCTTAAGCTTAATAAGACCTCTTCAATCAATTGTGATTGGCTCCAGAAAGATGATCAGGGATCAGGACCAGTATGGTCAGAGAAAGGGATCAAGGAGTGGTATAACACACTCAAAAATTCCAACAGACAGAATTCTTCTTCAACCAGAAAGGCTATTGGTTGGTGATAAGGATCAGGCCACAGAGGGGCAAAGACTCAGGGTCAAAAATGGATCAGGGGGAAATCAGAGATATACCCAGGATAAGGATTAGGATCTTAATTTAACGATAACAGGGGGGGACATAAGCACACACTCCCATGGATGATGAACAAAAGGCTGGGGAGAGCCCCTCCTTTTATGGGCCATGGGTCCCTGTTAGACTATGTACAAGAGATACTACAAATGGAGCGGAAAAAAGAATTTTTTTTCTTTTCTTTTGAGGATGATTGTCATGAGAAAACAAAAGAAAAAAAAAGAAACTAACAAGCACTCATAAAAAAACAGAAGAGTTGAATCAAGACCCTGGCCCATGCCAATGGTGGGCACGGGCAGGAGAGTAGCTATTGAGTGGCCCAGGGACATGTTGATGGGCCCGGGAGACAGTTGAGACCCGCGCGGGCAACGGACAAGCTTTGCAGGAGACCGGTGAGCTGGAGGTGGAAAGGATGAGGTAGACAGGCGCTTGAGACGACCGAATGAGGTAGACAGGCGCTTGAGACGGCCAAATGAGGTAGACCGGCGTTTGAGACCGCCAAATTGGTTGTTGCAGTGGGGGTTGGGTTTTGATTGAGGAAGGGATCATGAGATTGGCAATTGAGTAGCAAAAAAGTCCTGGGAATCTAGATTAGCAGCTTCGGAGGAAATCAGGCAAGACAGGTCAACCGGAACATTGGGAATAGATACAAAGAATTTGCTCAGTTTGTCTCTGTAAATCTAAGGTTTGTTTGATTCTTGTGAATCACTGTCATTTTCTGAGAACTTTGATAAATGCTTTGCAGATTCTTTGACGCTTGAAGAGCCAATCTTTGGATTGGAAGAAGGAAGTTGGTTAGCGGTTTTTGAGAAGTATGTTTGGAGGTTGATGGATTGAGTTTGCGAGTCATTAGAGGCAAGGGCCTGTGAGATGGTTTATGCAAAAAAGCCTCCTTTGTCAACGGATCCACTCTTCCTTTGGCAAAATCAATAGCAACTTGATCAGGCCATTTTTGACCACAACCATCAAGTCTGGTCGCTTCGATGGCTTGCTCAGCCGTCTTGAACCTCCAAATCAATTTGTGTGACTTCTTTATCCCGAGTCCAGGGATGCTAGCTAGATAATCACATCCACTCAACATAGCCATCTTCCTGAACTCGCCATTGCTCCACAAGGACATCCGTTTGCCATCAACCAAACCAAGATAATCTTGACAGATGAAGTGGTGGTGATGATGATGGTCAATTGGGTGGAGGCAAGCCCGGCGGTCTTTTGGCCGCGCGCTTGGCAAAAAAAAGTTGTAAGGATGAATAGCGGAGCCGCAGGGATTTGAACACAAGAGCGGGGATATAACCACCCAAAGATCATCCTTGCCAACTGGGAGAATGAGCAGTTGGGAAGCTGGGAACCAAATGGAACCCTATTCTGGATCAAAGGATTTTTTTTTTATTGTTTTGATAATGATTCCTATGAATGATGATAAGGAAAAATCATAAAAAAAAAATCAAAGTCTCCGCACTGGCCAGGGTGTCCAGGATGGGGCACCACATCTCTCCCCAACTTACAGAGTGTCCCTAGTCTGCAGCCAGGTTTTATTCCATAAAAAGAGAAAGGGAAGAAAGATGATTGAAAGCAAGGAATGGCCATTTTGATCTTGAGAGTGATTGAAAAAGAATATGTCGATCCATCCAAAGGAAAATCCTAGAAGTGGCTGAGATAAAATGAAGAAGGCGTCCCAGATGCTCACATGCGTGGCATGAAGTAGAGTTTCACAACAAAACGCAACAGATGACCCTGGTGGTGCACAATTGGGAGGACTTACTTTTGGAACAAGTTGCCTCTGCAAGGATGAAATTTCTTGACCTGATCAGCAGAGAACTTTCTGGCCATCTGAGTACCATCCAGTTCCTCCAAAACATATGATCCACCTCTAACTTGATGGACCACTTGGTAAGGACAATTCCAGCGGTTAGAGAAAAGCTTTCCCCACTGAGTTTCCAAGGAACAATTATAAGCTAAGACTAGATCCCCAGGGTTCAAGGGATCCCTGATTTGCTTTGAATGCTTGTATTCCCAATACTGAACTGATTTTTCCCTAGACTCCATCATCTTCTGATAAGCTTCACTACGGACATCTTCACTCCTTTCCAGCAGCTTGGATCTAGCAACTAATAGATCATGAAAAATATCAAAAGAGAACAACTGGACAAAAGCCACCCAAGGAGTCATTGGAGCATTTGGAAGGCTGGGGGCATTGATCATTTCAATAATGGATTGTGCATCAACTTGTAACTTGAAGTGTTGACCCCAAAGGACAGTGAGGAGTTTCTTAAACATTTGGGCCACACCGCAAAGTTCCAGTTTTGGCTGGGAGTACCTGGATTCCACATCTGAGAAAAGAAGAGATTCAGACAGAGCAGGACAATCCAAACCATTTTCATCTTCCTGGGTAAGGACAGCCCTAACAGATTGATAACTAGAGTCCACTTCCAGCTTGATCTTTCCAGCTCCAGGTCCATAAGTGATCTTTTTAAAAACAATGTCTTTCCCAACAATTGTTTTGAGCAACTGAAATGATTGTTCGCAAGCTTGGGTCCAAAGCCATTCAGCATCCTTTCTGGTTAGACAACGCAAGGGTGCACAGATTTTGGATAGTCAGGGAATGAAGATCCTGACATAAGTTACAACACCTAGGAAACCTCTAACTTCCGTTGGATTTATTGGAGTAGGCCAGGAGATGATTTTGTTGACTTTAGAGGGTGCTATTCTTCTTCCTTCCTTGCAGACTATATGACCAACAATTTCCAAGGCAGGGACACAGGCAGAAAGCTTTGATCCAGAGACAGTAAGGCCAGATTCCTTGATTCAAAACAAAATTCTTTCCAAGATAGTAGCATACTCCCAGATAAATTGTCCGATTCCTTTGTGCCAAGGTAACAGCTCATTATCATAGTCAGAAACTGGACCTTTAATCCCACCATCATCAATAAAGATACCTGCATGATCCGGGATTTCATCCTGGAGGATCCACATCATCTGAGCCTGATAGAATGAAACCAAGTTGGTGGCACCTTGAGGCAATCGAGTCAGTTGAAATTGACCAAGGGGAGTATTGAAAGTAGTGAGGGGACAAGAAATAGGATGCAAGGATTTTTTGTAATAGCCACCCATAATGTCACCTAGACCATAGCAACCTCTCCCAGAGAAGGATTCAACAAATTCTTCAGTAGCAGGAGGGATACCAGAGTCTTTAATAGTAACCTTATTTAGAGGATGGAGATCATGAACTATTCTAAGTTTACCATTACTTTTCAGGACAAAGAAAACAGGGCTGGAATAGCTAGAAGTCAATTGTTTGTATAAACCAGTTTGGACTTGTTTGCGGACCAACTTGATGAATTTGTTGACTTTAGCAGCAGGGATTGGGATCTTCTTCTTTTGCCAGGGATCATGTTCAACTACAGGGATGATTTAAGGGAGACCATAGGATTCTTTCAAGAGACCTCTCTCTTCTTCACAGAAAGCAATGGATTTTTCCCTTAGAGACAAGCCATTTTTGATAAAATTCAACTCATCAGGAAGAAGCCATCCATCTGGACCAAAGTTGACCAATTTCAGACGTTCTTCAGTGACCCAACCAGAGGGAATGAATGGACCAGTGAGGGATTGGGATGGACCACAGTAAGGATCGCGGGATAGAGGAGGACGCATAAGGGGAGGATTGAGGTTGAGAGGCATTGGTTGGTTGACTGGCTGGACCTTCTTTGCAACTGGTTTTTACTTAGCAGCAAAGGAGAGGAATCCTTGCTTCCTCCAAGCATTGACCAGTGAGACCTGACTACAAAGACTGAGACCATGTTCCAACATCTTTCAAGTTTGATGTTCTGCTGCGTCCTTGAAAGGTGCCTTCTCCATAAAAGAGGATACAAAATATAACACATTGCTCACATGTGTGGCACAGGGTAGATTTTCTAAAATGACAGTAGTAGAAGCCCCTGGTGGTGCAAAATTGGGAGGACTTACTTCTACCCCAAATTGCCTCCACCTAAGACCATACTCCTTCATACCAAAGCCACCAAGAAAAGAATCAAGATCAAGATCTAGTTTAGACTCATTGCGCAGATTCAAAACCAGAAAAGAGGATGATTGATCAGGCTGAAAAGAAAAAGGAAAATAAGATAAAACAGATCCAGACAGAGAAGAAATATTTTTGGATTTTTTGGATTTTTCATGTGTTTGATTTTTGATCTTATTTGGATGAGAAGGAAATGATGAGGAAAAAGAAAGATATGCCTCTGGGGTGGGAGTTGGTCCATGAGTTAAAGTCTGAGGCTGAGAAGAACTACAACTATCAGTAGGGCCAACTATTCTGCTAAAAAATGAGGATGAGAGGAATTGTTAAATTACAGCAAAAGATTTGAGAAATCTAGAACATAGAGGGCTGAATTGACCAAGATTTTAGTAAGGAAATAAAAAGATGAGAAAGCAAAGAATAAGAAAAGAAAAGAAACCAACATCTGGCAACTGAGTGGGGAGAAGAGGTTGACAAGATCAAGGGCTTTCAGGAATTGAGTTGGGGAAGAGGCACAAGCAGGCAACAGTAAAGATCTTGGAAGAAAGATTGAACAACAGATCAGCCTTGAGGAGTGAGATGGAGACTGCGACAAGTTCTGATCTTACAGGTCAATTATTGAGGAGTGGAGGTTTTTAGGAGTTTGTTTTTGAGAGGGTTTGATTTGATGTGGATGATGGAGATGATATTTTGAGAGACAGAAGAAATAAAGAACTGAGGAAAAAGGAATAAGAAACCTTTGAAGAAGATAAAGAAAGGGTAAGTTCGAGTGGTTGAGTTCCAATTGTCAAGTTTGATTTTCGAGTTTGATGGTTGACGTCGATGGTCGTGTTGAGTGGTTGAGTTCGCTCTTGAGGACCTTCATAGATTCTCCTCTCCAAGTACAGTCTTGGATGATCTGAGTAGACTCTATTGAAAGGAGTAGAGTTGTCACATTGATGAGAGCGCGCGCGGGTGTGACAGCTAAGACTAAGAGCCGCGCGGGAGAGATTGAAAGATGGACAAGAAGAAATGGGAGAAGAGCAGGAGAAGCAGGAAAAGACAAGGAGAAGAGAAAAGAGGATAAGGAAGATAAGAAATAAAGAAAAGAAGAAAGAGAAGAGAATGACAAAGAGAGTATCATTGATTTACTCAACAGGAATGAGAGTTTTCTTTCTGCTTTCCTTTCAGGACAGATTTGGGAGTATGACCGGGGAAGTATCTTTCCCAACAACCAGAATCCAGAGAACAAAGAGGAACTTCAATCTTTCTGCCATCAGTATCAGGGAGGAGAATTCTCTCCCCAACTTGATCAGAAAACATCAGGGTAGCACCAAAGTCCATTAAGAAAGGCCTTCCCAAGATCATGGGACCATCCAGACAAGTGATCCAGAAGTGACAGGTGCCAATAATATTTCAACCAATTCAAACAGGGATATCCTCAGCAATACCAACCAGCTCACAGGACTGGTTCCCTATTCCATAAATAGCAGAATTGAAACTGACCCTTGGGCTAAGTTTAAGCTTGCAGGCCATGGAGTCCGAAATCAAGTTGAGCTGAGAACCCGAATCCACAAGGAGAGAAACATTTTTAGTTGAATCACCAAGATAACATGGGAGAAAGCCAAGAGGAAAGGAATACAGGTTGGTATCTGAAGAGAGATCTGTTCCACCAGAATCCTCCATCAGAGTACCAGAGGAGACCTTTAATTCATCCGGACCAATCTCCACACGTCAACAAGAAACCCATTTCTTCATCCCTTCAGCCACAGATGGAGAGATTGACAGGAGTTCAGCCACAGATAGATCAGGGATTTTAAGATCAGAAATTTTCTTTAATACTCCTTCCACAGCATTAGGGTAGTCCTTGGAGATGCCCCCTCAAATTGAACTTTGGGCTGGGTGGAGGGAGGAAGATCAGGTGAAATAGGTGCTGGAAGAGGATCTGAGGGTTGGACAGGTTGAAGAGGAGGAAGATCAGAGTTGTCCTGGAACCTTTCAATAAGTGGTTCCCTTTCTACTTCCATGTCTTCCACATCAGAGGAAGGAGGCTCAGGTGAAGATTGATGTTTAACGGGTTTTTGCAGGATTGAGGATGGAACAGGAGGAGACTTATGAGGTTTTGGTTCCTCATGGCGTTTCCTAGCTGGATCAGATTGATAGGTGCCATGGAAGCTGGAAGAAGTGATAGCTGGAGGACACCAAGGTTGTAGAGTTCCACAGGATGATTGAAAATCCACAGAGACCAAGGATGCCTTCTTGGGAGTTGGTGGTTGGTATGAGGCCACCACATGATGGATCGGACAAGATGAATCAAAAGGGATCAAAGCGCCATTAGGAAGGAAGAAATTATTTCCCTTCTGCTCTACTAACTTCTCCTCCTTGTCCTTCTGGAGTTCATGACATCTACCAGTACCATGGCCTTCCCTATGGCAATAATAACAAACTAGAGTAGATTTAGAAAAAGAATTAGCAGGTTTAGGAGTGGCTAAAGAGGATATTTTCTGATCTATTTTATTCTCAAATTCCTGAAGTAATTTAGTGATCTCATCTATAGTAGCAGATTCCTTATTGGCCTGGGGATTTGATTTGGGTATACAATTTGCTTCCATCTTGTTCATGATTTTGTTGGATTCTTGGAAGGAGGGAGCATGGACTGGTTCAGCAATTCTAGTCTGTTCAAAAGTGAGGGAAGTTTGACCTTTCATGACCTTGTCCACTGCTCCCCTCAGAACCAGGAAAGCAGGAAGTTTGAATTCATTATCCCTAGTAGTGATCATGGATCCAGATTTGACCAGTTCATCCCTAATTCTTTCCTGGACTCCTGGTGAAAAGGATTGGAAAAATTGGACTCAAATTTTGTCCACAGTGTTGATTTGATCGTTTCTGATGAGGTAAGATTGGATAGGATCCCAAGATTTTCTGAAAGACTGATAATCTGAAGCTGAAGAGACACCACCATTGGAGATCCATTGAGAAACCAGGGCATCCAAGTCTTGCAAAGTAAATATGGCTAAATCTATTTTTCCCCAATAGGCCAACATAGCCTCCTTCAGGAGCCTCCATTTATGAGTTTCAAATCCATCAAAAAAATTTGATAACCTCCATAACTTCGTCAGAAGAGGTAGAAAATTGTAACTGATAAGCCATATCAAGTTCACTGGCACCATCCACTTCAGTAGCCATCTCATAGGAGTCCAGGAATTGTTTGACATTGGTCCCATTGAAGCCTAAGTTTCTATTCTGAGGTTTAATTTTGACCATCTTGGCCCAAAAAGATGAGGAGGATCCAGCAGCTTCCATGTTGAAGGGTTCCTAAGAGATCCAAAAGAGCAGAGTTCCAAGGTGGCTCACAAGTGTGGCAAGAGTAGAGTTTCACAAAAACAACAAGGATCTGACCCCAGATGGTGCACAATTGGGAGGACTTACTTCTGGAACAAGTTGCCTCCACGGATCAGATCTGAAAAAAGAACAAACAAAAAAAAAAAGAAAAAAAAATGGATCGGACTTCGGAGTTGATTCTTCAAGTTGGGACTGTAAATCCCAAGGTTGCTGGTTTGATCCCGGCCCGGGGGACCAAATGTAAGACTCCAAACGGTGCTAGGCCGTGGAAGTTCTGTGGAGGGGAAAGGTGCTGTTTAGGCTGCCCTCCTGAGTGTTACAAAAATATTTAGATGTAACCAAGATCAAGGTCCAGAACCTGGTAAATGAGGAATCAAGGAGTAGAGGATAAAGATGATAATAGTTTGGTAGCAATGGAACAGCACTATCTGAGACAAGATTATGCAGGGAAAAACTTGAACAAAAGAAGTTAAAGTCTGCTTAGAGTTCAAAGAACAAAAGCTGTTGTATGTAAACAACACCCACAAGCTAATAACTCTGGTTTTCAGCAGAAGATTGGGGATGATAAACTCAAACTGTCAGGGATTTAACCTCTATTGCTATACCTAGCTGTGGTTAAACCTGCAAAAGAATAAAGACAAACCAATATTTAAATTAGTTTTGACTTATATATTCCAAACAGCAACTTTAAAAGTTTACAGAATCAAATAATACTAAGGTATTATGAGTAAATAGCCACACCTTAAACCTTTATAGAAGGTAAGGGGCCTTAGTCTTAAAAGAGTAAGACCAAAAGGAGCTTTGCTTATAAATAAGCTCACACAATTTAAAGAGTAACACACAGGGGTTACTTATCCAAGTGATACCTTCCACTTCAAAATTGGTGTTGCCAAATAGGTTATTGATTGAATTTAATACCAAAGTTTATAGCCCCAGTCAATCTTCTTCTTGAGATTAAGGTTAACGGGCTTGTTAACTCTTGCTTGTATTCATGTTCAAATAATAATATATAATGGATGATGAAAGGGCTATAGGGTAAAGACCCTGCTCTTTTAAGGTAACAGGAGCCCTCAGGGGACTCTAGTAATCATCAGGGGAGTGTCAGGCTCTCCTTGGTTTCGTCCTCAAAGGCCCAAGACATCATTACATCATTCCCAATGGGTAATGAAGAACTAGTACTCATTGGGAAGGATTTTCAAGGTAAAGTTTTCATTTTATCTACTAAAAGGTTACTTACTGGGTCTTAGGACTTATACACCACTCAGATGGACGGTATAGAAGCCTTAGAATCCATCATAATGATTATTTATATTTATTTAATGTAGCTTAATACCTTGGCAAATAATTTAATTTTAATTATAAGTATCTTGGCTCATACTATACACATAGAGTATGTATACTCTTTGCAATGTTTATTAAAAGGTTTAAAGCCTACAGATGAACTCTGAGCCCTCTGAGTGGACGCACTCAAGGCTCAGTGAAGTATATTAAAGCATTATTACATCCAAAAGGGGATAGTATTAAATAAGTAATTAATTTATAATTATACTATACCTATAAGGGGTATATACTCTTGGCAGTGCTACTAGAAGGTTCATAGCTTACAATTAAGTTCTAAAGCCTCTGAGTGAACGCTCTCAAGGCTCAGTAAGGTTTATTAAGTGTACAGAGGGATTATTACTTATAATTACATCCCAAAGAGGGATAAGGTAAAAATCATGCGTTTTAATTGTACAGAGTGGAGAGTATGGGTTAATATGATTACCATGGCTCCCCACTGAACCCTGAGCCTTCTGAGTGGACGCACTCAAGGCTCAGATTAGTATATTAAATTATTAATTTATCCCAAAAGGGATAATATTAAATATGTAATTAATTTATACAGTATAGAGAGTATGGGTTAATATGATTACTGTAACTCCTTCCCAAAGAGAGGAAACACTTTGGGAACTTCTATATCAATCATTGGGACGCATCTGAGTCCTCATAACTTAATTTAAAGTTATATAGGGTCCCCTTCTTGATAATATAAATTATCAAGGTTTTAATTCCATAATCCATACTCATAAAAACATACTTATACAACATTATATAATATTATTAAGATTTAATATATAATTACAAAACTACTCAACATTTTCATTATTGTCTCCATGGTGGGTTGAACCAAGGACCTTGGTATCAGATACTGGGAAGTGAGCCTAGTACTTAGCCACTATACCAGCAGGACATATGAGTTGCCAGACATTTGGACAAGTCTAACTGTCTCATGGCTGACACAAACCCAACCAACCTACAGGTTCTCAATGAACCTGACCAACTCTCTGCAATCAAGCGCTTGAAGGGTACCAGATAACTGAGGGTGGCTGTACAAGACAAAGCACAATGTTTAAGAAGCTCTAAAAGCAAACAGTAACTGATTTGAAGCAAGGATAACCTCAACACTTCTCAAGGGACTCAAGAGTAGGCTGGAAGAATGCAACTCCAAAGAAAATAAAAGGAGGTATAAAACTCCAGGTCTTAAGCTTAATAAGACCACTTCAATCAACCATGATTGGCTCCAGAAAGATGATCAGGGATCAGGACCAGTATGGTCAGAGAAAGGGATCAAGGAGTGGTATAACACACTCAAAAATTCCAACAGACAGAATTTTTCTTCAACCAGCAAGGCTATTGGTTGGTGATAAGGATCAGGCCACAGAGGGGCAAAGACTCAGGGTCAAAAATGGATCAGGGGGAAATCAGAGATATACCCAGGATAAGGATTGGGGTCTTAATTTCACAATAACAGGGGGGGACATAAGCACACACTCCCATGGATGATGAACAAAAGGCTGGGGAGAGCCCCTCCTTTTATGGGCCATGGGTCCCTGTAGACTCTGTACAAGAGATACTACAAATGGAGCAGAAAAAAGAATTTGTTTTTTTCTTTTGAGGATGATTGTCATGAGAAAACAAAAGAAAAAAAGAAAAAAACAAACACTCAGAAAAAAAAGAAGAGTTGAATCAAGACCCTGGCCTGTGCCAATGGTGGGCACGGGCAGGAGAGTAGCTATTGAGGGTCCCGCGGACATGCTGATGGGCCCGGGAGACAGTTGAGACCCGCGCGGGCAACGGACAAGCCGCGCAGGAGACGGGTGAGCTGGAGGTGGAAAGGATGAGGTAGACAGGCGCTTGAGACAACCGGATGAGGTAGACAGGCGCTTGAGATGGCGAAATGAGGTAGACGGGCGTTTGAGACGGCCAAATTGGTTGTCGCAGTGGGGGTTGGGTTTTGATTGAGGAAGGGATCATGAGATCAGCAATTGAGTAGCGAAAAAGTCCTGGGAATCTAGATTAGCAGCTTTGGAGGAAATCGGGCAAGACAGGTCAACTGGAACATTGGGAATAGACACAAAGAATTTTCTCAGTTTGTCTCTGTAAATCTCAGGTTTGTTTGATTCTTGTGAATCACTGTCATTTTCTGAGAACTTTGATAAATGCTTTGCAGATTCTTTGACACTTGAAGAGCCAATCTTTGGATTGGAAGAAGGAAGTCGGTTAGCGGTTTTTGAGAAGTATGTTTGGAGGTTGATGGATTGAGGTCACAAGTCATTAGAGGCAAGGGCCTTTGAGATGGTTTATGCAAAAAAGCATTCTTTGTCAACGGATCCACTCTTCCTTCTGCAAAATCAATAGCAACTTGATCAGGCCATTTTTGACCACAACCATTGAGTCTGGTCGCTTTGATGGCTCGCTCAGCTGTCTTGAACCTCCAAATCAATTTGTGTGACTTCTTTATCCCAAGTCCAGGGATGCTAGCTAGATAATCACATCCACTCAACATAGCCATCTGCCTGAACTCGCCATTGCTCCACAAGGACATCCGTTTGCCATCAACCAAACCAAGATGATCTCAACAGATGAAGTGGTGGTGATGATGATGGTCAATTGGGTGGAGGCAAGCCCAGCGGTTGTTTGGCCGCGCGCTTGGCAAAAAAAAGTTGTAAGGCTGAATAAAGAAGCAGCAGGGATTTGAACACAAGAGAGGGAATAAAACCACCCAAAGATCATCCTTTCCAACTGAGAGAATGAGCAGTTGGGAAGCTGGGAACCGAATGGAACCCTTTTCCAGATCAAAGATTTTTTTTTTTTTAAATGATTCCTATTAATGATGATAAGGAAAAATCATAAAAAATTTAAGGTCTCGGCACTGGCCAGGGTGTCCAGGATGGGGCACCACAACGCCGTATGGATTTCTTTAAGTAAAAGACACCCTTTACTCTCCTCATGTTAGAGGTACAATCATCTCAATCGGACGCTTCAGCAAAGCGGATGGATCAGTAGCTTTTGATGGCGAGCAATACACACTAACGCAAGGCGGTGTTGAATTTCCGTTGTATCAATTACACAACCATTTTTTTATCTCAATTGTCTCTAAACCCCTTCCTAGTGTGAACGCAATCACCTCTGCTACCTACTTGACTCATGACCTTGTAGGAAATCTGTCCCTCCAAATTTTGAGAAACACTATGAAATACAATGCAGTTGACCACTTACCACCCCTGCCTGCGGATGACGCACTGTTTTGTAACTCGTGTGCACTGATGAAAGCACAACATTTGCTGCCCGAAATTGAGTTGAGAGGCATATGTCTTGCACCCGGGGACGTGATTGCTGCAGACATCGTAGGGCCATTTACGGAGAGTATCAACCACCATTGATTTATCTCGACAATTGCGGACTTATTCTCTGGAATGTTCTCGGCCATCCCAATCAGGACAAGATTGGAGGCACCAACCAAAATCAAGCAATGGATAAGCCGATTCCACGTTTTCTGCCCCTATTGTGTTAAACAATTAAGATCTGATAACGCCTTTGAGTTTTTCAAGTCAAAGGTCCTTTACAATTTTTTTGAGCAAGAGCCAATTCTACATGAAAAGACTATTCCCCATGAACACCATCAGAACGGAGAAATCAAATGACTCAACCAAACAATAACGGAGATGTCAAGAACAATGTTACATGCGGCAGGACTCACCACCAACTTATGGAACTATGCGTTTAAGAATGGGGTGTGGATTGTAAATTCTATTGTCCATACTGGTGCGACTAAGACCCCAATTGAGCTTGAAACGCTGAAACGGCCTTCTTGGGCCATGCTTTGACCATTTCGCTGCAGGGCGTTTGTCCACAATCATACTCACTTGAAGCAGATGGTCCCTTATGCTAAGCAGGCCCACCACCTGGGCGTCTGCCCGGATTCCAAGGGGTGGCTCTTCTACAACACAGACACACGCAAAGTGACTCAAGGAATATTGGCTAGGTTTGCACCACCCCAAGCTTGCATTCACGGCATTGAGAAGCTGTCCCTTGGGGACAAACTGGACCAACAAGATGCGCTGGTCTGCGCCTTGCAGAAGAACCTTGCTCATGATGTTGAAAACCCTAGCGTGGAGATTGCCCTCAAATTGAGCAAACAGGAAGGCTGGATAAACGCTATTGATGAAGAGAATCAATCCCTCTGGGACATGAAGGTAATAGCGTTTGCAGACCCGCCAGCTGACAAATCGTGCATCCTGGGCTCAAGATATGTACTCACCACAAAAAGGGGCCCCAATGGGGAGTTCATTTGAAAGAAGGCAAGGCTGGTGGCCCAAGGATTCACACAAGTTAAGGGAATCAGCTTTGAAGAGACTTTTGCACCAACTCCGACTTTTGCAGCCCTACGCCTTATTCTTACCATTTTGGCCAAGAAAAACTGGCCCATCCAGTCCTTTGATGTCAAAACCGCGTTCCTGCACAGCAAGATTGATGAAGAAGTTTACATCCAACCGCCAAAGGGCTTCAAGTGCCCCAATGGTAAAGTTATCCACCTACTGAAATCTCTGTATGGGACAAAGCAGGCAGGCGGCTGTTGGTGGCTTCACCTCAGAGAGAAATTAGAGAGAATTGGTTTCACACCAAACCATGAAGACCCAAGCACTTACATGTTTGATGGAAAGGAGGGACGTGCGTTTCTCTGGATCCACATGGATGATGGGATCATTGTTAAAAATCTGAAGATTATAGTGTCTTTGAATCTCATCTCTTATTTTCTTCTTTTTCTTTCTCACATTTTCTTTTCTTTTATCTCTGTTTCTCTTATCAGCTGTGAGTCAATCACCTACGCGGTCGCGCGTCTATCCTGCTCTATGATACTTTCCCTCTACAGTGTACACACTCTATATATGAAAGTAATTGTTCCTACTTGTACTGCTTGACAGAGGTCCTGTGTTTGCCCCCAGGGCTCTCAGGTCCTCCTTGTTGAGTAAGTAGTTTTCTTTGGCTTCTTATCTTTTTGTTTCTTTCTTCTTTCCACCGTCAACCAAACCACTGACCTTCTCATCTTAACTCAAGGCTGTCTCTTGTCTTCCCAGATCACCAAGATCCTTACGGCTGCTTAGCTCCTTATGTCTCTTCACGTCTAGCCGGTTGTCTCTTTTGGTTTTTTTAGGTTATTCTCATTCCTGTTCACTTTGTTATCTTTCCTAAGCGATTTTCTCATTCTAATGAATTTTATTTTAGCCTTTTCATTCTTCAGATTTACAGTCCCAAGGTTCTCTCTCTGATCAGATAAATAAAGAACCAAAAGAACCTACCATGTCCGACGAAGAAGATAACTCAAAAAGGAGCAATCTCCCTATCCTGAACAAATCCAACTACTCGTCATGGGCTTTACAAATTCGTAGCTACCTACGTAGAAAAGGACTGCTCGAGTTTATAGAAGGAGTAGACGACAAGGAACCCATTGTTCCAATTTCAGCCTCTCAAAAACAAAAGGGCTATGAAGCTGCCGAAATCCTGATTCAACACCTTGGAGACACTGCCTTTGATGCTGTCATCAACCCAGCCAACCAATCGGATCCTCTAGCCATCTGGGAAGCCATCTCCGAACGTTACGCCTCTCTTTCAACCACAAACAGAGGGCAAATTTGGCTTTTCTTCATTCAATATCAGTTCAGAGGAGACCTCACAGCCTACATTCAAGAATGCCATAGACTTATGAATGAACTAGCCACTTTTTGACTTGAAGTGCCTGATGACATTCTCAGCTACACCATACTAGCCAAACTACCTGCCCAATTCTACCACGTGGTTGATTCTATCTTGCTAAACAATGATATCCTCAAATTCCCTACCAAAGTCCTCAATAAAATTCAAGAAATCACTCATCTAGAGTCCACTTGATCATCAAAGGGTCCGACCGCTGAAGAATCCTTGTCCTCTACTGCCCTCTACAAAACCTTGGACAATAAATCAAAAAGGCGTCCAAAGCATCCCTGTTCAAAAGGCAAACATAATCCTCTTGCCGAACATCCTGAAAACTGCTGTTGGATGCTTCATCCTCATCTCAGACCAACTCAAAATTCTCAGGGACAAGCTCATCTCACCAATACTGCCTCCTCAACCCAGTCTACCAATCCTAACCAAGATGCCTCAGCCTACTTCAGCGCTCAGATTTATCTACAAACAAAATCTTTGTCCCCAAAAACCTTGCTTCCTGTTCTTGACTCGGGTGCATTGCATCACATCATCAACAATCCCAAATGGATCTTCAACGCTAGGAAAAATTCAATCAAGATTGGTACTGGGAACAATAGCAATGCTCTCAACGCTGTAGCTATTGGTGAAGCCTCTCTCTTGAACCACAAGGGTGCACAAGTTAAACTGGAAAATGTTCTACTGGTCCCAAAGATCAACCGTTGCCTTATTTCTCTAACTCAGCTCAAGTCAAAGAAAGTGGTCATCAAGAAATTGGGATTCTCAGGGTCCTCCATATCCTTGGACAACTTCAAACTAGTCGGATCTACCTCAAACAATCTACTCAAACTCTGTGGGGTTCGGTTCGAACAGGAGAAAGCCAAAGTCCACTATTCAACTTCACCTCTCCTCAATCTCCACAATAAACTAGGACATGTCAGTGACGCTAAGCTCAAAATTCTTTTTCCAAATGCCAACATAACGGATTTGTCCAAGTGCAAAACCTGTCAAGTTGGGAAGATGATCTCTACTCCATTCAAAATTCACTTCAAACCGGTCACTTGTGTTCTTGAAACTGTCCACATGGAATTAGTTGGTCCATTCTCAATTCCTTTGTTTGGGGGTAGCAAGTATTTTCTTACAATTGTCAATCAATTCTCCCAATTCAAATCAGTTGCTCTCCTCAAATCCAAAGCAGACACTCTTGATGCTTTCAAAACCTACTCCAAAATGGCCAAACATCAACATAACTCTAAAATCATCAATATACTTACTGATAATGGAGGTGAGTTCATTGGCCAAGAGCTCAAACTATACTGCAAGGATGCTGGGATTAATCACCTCCTTTCACCACCGTACTCCCCGCAACAAAATGGCCTAGCAGAACAAGCTAATAGATCAATACTGGAAAAAGCCAGATGTCTCATGCTACAAGCTAAACTGAAAAGTCAGCTCTGGGGAGAAGCGGTAAACACTTCCACAAACCTGCTTAATCTTCTTCCGGTCTCTTCAAGCCATAATCTTATCCCTTATGAGATTTGGTACAAACGTTCGGTCAACTACCATTTTATAAAACCTTTTGGCTGTACTTTGATTTTCCTTATTCCCAAACATCTACGAAGATCAAAACTTGCTCAAACTGGCTTTAAAGGTTTCCTGGTAGGGTTCGCCAACGATTTTTCAACCTACCGAGTGTTCAACGCCTCAACAAACAAAGTCGTTATCTCAGCAAATGTTTGATTCCTGGAAAATGACTTTGCTGGGACCAAGCATGCGCAGACAAACTCGGATCCACTTCCTGAACTAGAATTTTTTCAATCTCCAGATGCCTTCAAGGTTGTTGATCAAGATAGCAATCCACTTCAGCCCAAACATGCAGAAACCTCAAATCCAGATTCCATTGATTGCTCGTTAAACTCTCCAGACCACTTCCCTTCGGACTCTTTGCCTGCAACAAATCCTAACAGCTCTGAATTTGAGATTTCCCCCAGGAACATTCTGGATCACCCCAGAAGACTCAAATTGCAGCTCTATCTAGTTGATGCGGACTATGAAGATCCAAAAACCCTAAATCAAGCTCTCAATAGTAAGTACAAATTCAAATGGATAAACGCAATGGAGAAAGAAGTGGGTAATATCAACAGCTATGAGGTATGGGAAGAGGTGGATGAAGATGGAAATATCTCTAAGATCAAGTGCATATGGGTGTTCAGAACTAAACGGAACAAACAAAACAAAATTATTGAGTTCAAAGCAAGGCTCTGTGCCCAGGTTTTCAATCAAGTGGAGGGAGTTGACTTCATCAACACCTTTGCACCTACTGTGGATAAGAGCTCTCTAAGGCTACTTATCTCCTTTGCCCTGAGTCAAAATCTCAAGTTCCATCAACTCGATGTCAAAGCTGCATTTCTTAACGCTCCTCTGGTCGAACGAATCCACATTTCAGCTCCTCCAAACGTACCCGTGCAGAAAGGGAAGACTCTGCGCCTCAAGAAAGCCCTCTACAGTTTGAAACAGGCCCCTCAAGCTTGGTATGTCACACTCAGCGACTGGCTTCTCAAATCCGGGTTTAAAAGGTGCAGCAGCAATCACTGTGTGTTCTTCTCCGACGACACCTGGCTTTACATCCATGTCAACGATATAGCAATCTTCAGTAAGAATCCTGAAAAATTCGCCACCCTCATTAGTAGTAGGTTCAAGGTAAAATATCTTCAAGAATCAAAAATTCTCCTTGGAATTAATGTTCATCAAGCCCCTGAATTGGTCAAACTCTCTCAAGATTCTTACATTAGGTCCACCGCGGCCAACTATCCTCTTCCAAAGTTCAAAGAACATTCAGTACCATTTTCTCCCTATGGCAAGCTGCTTCCACCTACTGATGAAGAAATTGTCAAATTCGCCAAATCAGGTCTTAATTATAGAAAACTCGTTGGTGAGCTCAATTACATAAGTGTTAACACAAGGCCCGATATAACTTTCTTGTCCAACTATCTGGCTCAATTTCTGAACGCTCCAGGTCTTGTAAACTATAATGCGGCACTTAAGGTCCTAAATTACCTGGCACATACTGCCAATAAGGGAATCAAACTCACTGTAAAAGACTCTCCTGCTCCGCTAGCTGCCTTTGTGGACTCCGACTGGGCCACTTGTCCTTCAACTTGATGCTCAATCTCTTGGATTTTCATCACGTGGAATGGAAACCTAATCGCCTGGAAGTCTAGAAAGCAAGCCACTGTGTCTCTATTGACAACCAAGGCTGAATACAAGTCTGTAGGTGATGGGGTGAAAGAAGTATTATGGATGCAAACTTTCCTGTGCGAAGTAGTGGGTGCCCAATTTGACACGCCAACAGTCATTCATGAAGACAACGAAGGCTGCATTAAGCTGGCCATGAAGCACACGAACCAGACAAGCTTCAGATCAAAGCATCTTGACTTAAGACATCACTTTATTCGGGAAAAGATACAAAGAGGTATCATTCAACTGAAGAAGACCTCTTCAAAGGAAAATTGTGCTGATTTTCTCACAAAAGCCCTCTCAAAAATCCCAATGCTAACCTGTCTGAACTTCCTGCAGGTACGCTGAATTCAAAGCCAGGGAGGGTGTTAAAAATCTGAAGATTATAGTGTCTTTGAATCTCATCTCTTATTTTCTTCTTTTTCTTTCTCACATTTCCTTTTCTTTTATCTCTGTTTCTCCTATCAGCTGTGAGTCAATCACCTACGCGGTCGCGCGTCTATCCTGCTCTATGATACTTTCCCTCTACGGTGTACACACTCTATATATGAAAGTAATTGTTCCTACTTGTACTGCTCGACAGAGGTCCTGTGTTTGCCCCCAGGGATCTCAGGTCCTCCTTGTCGAGTAAGTAGTTTTCTTTGGCTTCTTATCTTTTTGTTTCTTTCTTCTTTCCACCATCAACCAAACCACTGAACTTCTCATCTTAACTCAAGGCTGTCTCTTGTCTTCCCAGATCACCAAGATCCTTACGGCTGCTTAGCCCCTAATGTCTCTTCACGTCTAGCCGGTTGTCTCTTTTGGTTCTTTTAGGTTATTCTCATTCCTGTTCACTTTGTTATCTTTCCTAAGTGATTTTCTCATTCTAATGAATTTTCTTTTAGCCTTTTCATTCTTCAATCATCACTGCCCACAATAGAAATTTACTGCAATCCTTGAAAGACCGGCTTGACAAGGCAATTACCCTTAAATGGGATGACTGCTTGGCATCAATTGTAGGCATACAGATCAAAGCTGTGAGTGGTGGCTATTAACTCCAACAGCCAGCCCTGATTGACAAACTCGTGGAAATGGAAAACTGCTTGCTCACCGCAGAGACCCCACTGTTGAACAAAAACCTGCTATCAAACATATCCCTTAAGGCCAACGCTGAATACCTCCACAGAATTGGCATGCTCTTGTATCTTTCCCAGGGCACCCGGCCCAACATTGCCTTTGGTGTTAGTTTCCTAGCCCGGTTTTCCCTCAACCCAGACAACACCCACTGGGAAGCCCTGCAACGCCTCATCAGATACGTACCACACACAAGGAATTATGCTCTGCGGATCACCCCTCGCTTGTCCAGCTCACTCAAAGTCTTTGTTGATCCAAACTGGGGCGGGGAAGGTTCACAATCAAGCCATGGCTTCATATGTACACTATGGGACGTTCTGATTCATTGGGGGTCTTGGCAACAGTTATTTGTAGCACAATCCACTTGTCAAGCAGAGTACATGGCGCTATTGTATGCGGCGGTGGAAGCGCTATGTATCTCATTGCTGCCAAGAAAAGTTCACCCAAACCTGCCGTGTCCGACACTATTTTCCGAAAACCAAGCAGCCATGAAGATTGCATCTGACCAATCCAGCATGAAACGCACAAGACACATTGATTGTGAATTCCACTTTGTGAAAAAACATCTCTGCCACGGCGACTTGAAGATAGAATGGATCAAGGTTTTGCAACAATTGGCAGATGCTCTCACAAAAGCCCTAGGTAAAATTAAACAATATGAATTCTGCAATCAAATTTTCTTCTGATTGTTTTATTTTGTCATTTTTTATTTTTTTTTCTGTTGCCCCAATTTTTTTTATTTTGCTCCCCGCATTTTTTTTGTTTTTGTGCTTATCCTCCTCTTTCTTCTTTTGTCTCTTGCAAGTCGTATTTTTTTTCTTTTTCATTCTTTTATCCTTTTTGCCTTCCTTCTTCAAAATTCATCCCTTTCTTGAGATAAATTGTGGGAGGGAATATTAGAAGTATGGGTATAAGATATGCATGGAATAATCTAGAACTATATTATATGGATTTGGCCACCAAACAAATCACATAGTATGGCTATGGAAAATTCCAGAAAATACATGTACTTAGGATATAAATAGATGACTACCAAGCCAAACCTTTCTTGTCACTTGGGGAATATATACTATTCATTTTTCTTATAATTCCTCTATACATGCCGCAACTGCCTGGGCCTTGCAGATCTTAAATCAATCAGAATGGTTTAAAAAAATAAATAAATAAAATAAATTGATTGACCAATAAATCTAAAAATATAGATCAATCACTTCAATCTCCGGCGATGACCAAGGCCCAATCTCTTTGAATGCCTGCATTGAATGGAGGGGGGGTATTGTTGTGATGATCTAAATATGCAAAACAAATCAAATGAAGCCACAAGTGCAGCGTCAGCATGAGGGAATTTTGTTGGAGACTAGTCAGAAGAAAATCAATATAGAAATAATTTTAGTGTAAGAAATACACAAAAAAGAAGAAGGAAATACAGGGTCTTACCAAAGAATTTAGCACCTCTTTGCCATATCCATTGTAAGCCAATATTGGGTGATCACAATGAAGATTGAGCCGCGGAGATCAATGGCTAAGGATGGGCTTCACAAAGACTACCGCGCATGGCCCCCGTTCCCAACCCCCCGCACCTTTCTCGCCTTTGTACCCAACCGCCCGCGCACCTTGCGCCCCATCCGCTTGTTGAAAGCAACCCCCAAACTCCTGCAACTGAAACACGCGCGCATCTGCAAGAAAAAAAAACACCGCCGTCAAGACTGTATCAAGAAGGGGTTATACAAAAAAAAATATACAAAAATAAATAAATAAAAAGGCTCCTAAGCAAGAGCTTAAACTGCTAAATATATCATTAAAAAGAAACAATCAGAAGAACAAGACTCATAATAATGAGTCTAAACTGCAAACCAAAAAATAATAATAATAATAATAATAATAATAATAATAATAATAATAATAATAATAATAATAAATAAATAAATAAATAAATAAATAAATAAATAAATAAATAAATAAATAAATAAATAAATAAATAAATAAATAAATAAATAAATAAATAAATAAATAAATAAATAAATAAATAAATAAATAAATAAATAAATAAATAAATAAATAAATAAATAAATAAATAAATAAATAAATAAATAAATAAATAAATAAATAAATAAATAAATAAATAAATAAATAAATAAATAAATAAGTAAATAAATAAATAAAAAATAGAAAATAAAAAAACAGAAAAAAAATTTATTTGAATGAAAATAAATCTTATCCAAGAAGATTATTAATGTAAAACAAATTTAACCCAAAGAGAAGATGGAATACTAGGAAGAAAGAAGGCCCTGAAGACATCAAGGCTGGCTTAACTCAGAATTGGAACCAATTAAATATTTCAAGATGTGTCAAGGTGACAAGGAAACAAGGACCAATTAATCTTGAGCTAGAACTTTCTGAATAAAAGGTTTCATAGTAGGCATAAAGGGAAAAGGAATCTGTCAAGTATGAACAGATGCAAATAGGGCAACATGGATGAAATTGGAAGACTGGGGAAGAATCTTTCTTTGGGCATGCAGTACCAAAAGTAAATGGAGAAGGTAAAAGAAGATTGAAAGTTAGAAAAGAGGTAATCAGAGGAGAATATTGCTTTGGCTGTGAAGTACCATAATAGATGGATAAGGGAGAAGAAGATTTATTTTTTGAAGAAATAAAATCCAGAAGTATGCAAAACCTGTATTTTCCCAGGGAAACCAAGCTATGAACCAAATATATGTATATGCATAGGAAGAAGGGAAAGGATATAATTATAATTTTACTTGCTACATGGGCACAATCAAAAAGAATTAAGAGGAGAAGATTTAAAGATAAAGCAATCAAGATTTCAACAGGACCAACTGGATCACTAGGATTCTCTGGATCTTTGTTTTATTTTATATAAGATTATTAGTTTTTAATTATGTATTTCTCTCAAGATGAATACCAAGAAGAAGAGGAAGAAGAAGGAAGAAGATGAAAGAAGAAGAAGGATAGGATGTGGAGTCTGATGTCTATTGACAGGAATGCTGTGGACAGCATTAAGTGTGGGGGGGATGTGGTAGACCAAACCTGTCATATAGCCATCAGACTCACTGTTGTACTATAAAAACAGCTCAAACCCTCAAAAAAACCTCAGAAATGGATTCTACATCCAAAATACCCTATAGTCAATCAGCCAAATTAGCACCCTATCCCTCATGGATTAGAAGATACAGCCCAAGAACCCTTCAACTGTGGAAAACTCATTACCAAACAGGTGTCACAGCTCTGTGGAAGGCATAAAGACAGAACTTTCAAACCCTCAAGTACATACCAGTGACAGCTTACCCTCAACACCAGGACCATACACCAACCCTGTCACCTCAGCCAGAATACAGCAATACAGATAAAGGAGGTAGTTCAACTTGTTCAGCTACTGTCACCTCACCCAGGATGCATTCAAATACACCTACACAAGGCTATGAAGAAGTATAAAGGACAGTATAGTCAAGAGGAAGTAGAACCAGTCTCAACCAGTTCCAAACAAACAAGCAAATACACATACACAATACTATGCAGAAGTATACAGGACAGTATAGGCAGGAGGAATTGAAACAAGTCTCAACAAGATCCAAACAAACAAGCAAATAAACCTACACAAGTCTATGCAGAAATATACATGACAGTGTAGGCAAGAGGAAGTAGAACCAGTCTCAACCAGTTCCAAACAAAAAAGAAAATACACATACACAATACTATGCCAAAGTATACAGGAAAGTGTAGGCAAGAGGAAGTGGAACCAGTCTCAACCAGATCCAAAAAAACAAGCCAATGAAAATACACAAGACTATGAAGAAGTATACAGGACAGTATAGGCAGGAGGAAGTGAAACCAGTGTCAACCAGATCCAAACAAACAAGAAAATACACCTACAAAAGGCTATGCAGAAGTATACAGGGCTAACAAGCAATACATGCAGGCAGCCAGAACCATGTAGTATCAAACAATCCCAGAACCACACAAAAACGTATGTAGTCAGAAGCTTGTGATACCAAACAAACCACCAGTAACAACAACCCCCAGTACTACCCAGGAATATATGCAGGCAGTCAAGACCACACAGCACCAAAAAAACCATCAGTAATGGACAGAAATAAATGAAGGTAGAAGCAAGAAGAACTAAAAAAACCACCAGTAAATGCACAGCAACATATGTAGGAAGAATCAAGTAGCACCAGAGCAACCACCAGTACTGCACAGGAATATATTGTAGCTGCACTTCACAGCAGTTTATGCAAGGCTGTGCAGGAATGAAAAACACGGTACAATCTTTTTCAAACCAGCAGAATTGCCTCAGTTTCATGCAGTGTCTTTTGTCTAAACAGAAGAATTGCCTCAGTTCCATGCAGTGTCTTTTTCTAACCAGCTAAAATTTTTCATGTACATGTATCCCACTGTAACAGGGGAAGCCTCAGGGCACCCTCAGGGGCAGCCCTGAGCATCCCCTGATGACCAGATTTTCTATTTAAGGAGGGCCTCTCTGCCCTATCCAGGTTGTATCCTCATGCCATCATACCCATCTCATGCCATCTGGCCACCTACCACCCATCACCCACATACCAGGCCCTATTGGCCCAAATAAAAAATAGTATCAGTGAATCAGTTATAAAATAAAACAAGAAATCAGAAACCAAGTCATTACCCATCTTTAACCAATTAAACCACCCACAAGGTGCTTGAATAAGGGTTCTTCTGTGATTTAAATATTCAGCAAAGATTAAAGAAAAACCACCCATTAATAAATAAATAACCCTTACAAAGGAAGAGAGCACAGCAAAAAGAAAATAGAAACCTTTCCTCTACCCAGCCCCCTGTGGGTAAACCCTTCTTTGGGTCTTCTCCTGAACCATCCCTTTGATAAACCCTTGAACCATTTAATATTGGTACAGTGGCTAAGATCAAATATATCTGATCATTAATTGACCAATAATCCAATACATCTGGTCCTTTCTTCAAACAAATCCTAGCAATATCACAGTTAATAATTAATCTAGGTCTGATATGAGACCTATATTAAGTTTTTAAGAAAACCAGCCATTAATTTAAATAAATTATTGTGCAGAATTACTATAGTACTAGAAGGGCAGGAAATTATGAACCACTCTTAGTATAAGCTAATACTCCAAAGGAGTAGAAGTAATACCAAATTCCCCTTGAAGGACTTCAAGAAAGCTATTTGCTACATTGTTTATATAATCCCACAGGATTCTCTGCAGCGCACACCCAGGGCATGGGTTCACTACAGAGCTGAAA
Source organism: Puccinia polysora (assembly GCA_025617555.3). Classification (NCBI taxonomy): domain Eukaryota; kingdom Fungi; phylum Basidiomycota; class Pucciniomycetes; order Pucciniales; family Pucciniaceae; genus Puccinia; species Puccinia polysora. The sequence continues at coordinate 1,097,172 of CM062632.1, read as the reverse complement.
AACGTCTGCTGCTCAAGGTGAAAAACCACACCAGTGCGGAGAAATGTGGATCATATAGATCTTGAGGTCCCTTGCCAACTCTGCAAGTTCACTAGCCCAAGGGATGGTTGCCAGTGGTGGGGCTGGAGCACACACTGCCACATAATCCAATCCTGCTTTCAACTCAACCCTTCCATGTGCACTTGCCTCCACCGCGTCTCATTCAAAATTGCCTTTCCGGAAACAAGGCTTGCGCTTCCCCCACCTTGCCAACATTTCCCCCTTCAGTTTTTGCCAATCAAGTTTTTGTTAGCCTTCCATCTCTTCCACGTTGCAAAGCTCTTCTGTACCCATGAAAAACAGGACAACATGGTGCGCCTTTGGAGTCTGCAATCACTTCATAATTTGAGATGAATGGCTCCACATCTGCAGTGTTGAATCAAATGTGAGGGTAATACTTTGGTTTGATGTGGAAAGGGCAGGAAGAGAAAGAAAAAGGAGGAGAAGTGGTTGCTGGTAGCATCCTGAGTACCTTCAAGAGACTTGAGAAAAAAGAAGTTCCCTTCCAGACCCCCAGATGTGGAAACAAGGGTGAGATACTCCCCAAGTTGTCCCTAAGTTCCAGAATCAATGGTCCTAGCATCTGTAGGGATAAGGATGCGCCCATTTAAAAAGAGAGAGAGAGAGAGAGAGAAAGAGAGAGATAGAGAGATGAATTCCTTTCCTTTCCTTTCCTTTCTGTGCCATAAGACGTGATCTCCTCTATATATAATGATATATACAACCTGCAAGCTGGGGTTGAGAGCGCGGAATTTATGCCCACACTCTCAACCTTAACCTAAGTACAAGCGCAATGAAAGACCAACAAAAAATAGGAAAGAAACCTTAAAAACCAGAGACCTAGCCTAACCTTAACCCTTTCCCATGCCGCAACCACCCTCAAGCCTGCCTAACATTCCACACACCCGGTTTGTCCTTCTCATGACGGGGCCCTCTGCCATGCCCTAATTGGATCCCTGCCGCGTTGTCTGTATCTGCTTGGCACGCCACATGGTTTCCTTCCCGGCTCCTATAGCCCCAATTGCCGCGCTCCACCTTCCTAAACTAGCTTCCCGCAAAATTGGTTGGGATGGCTCCATTCTTGGGTCTCCAATATCCAAGCGGGCCGCAACCTTCCACACCCAGTTAAGCCCAACCCGCTCCTGGTATGCTGAGACCCGCGGTGCCTAATGCTCAACCCGCTGCGGCTGCTGCTGAGCCAAAAGCTGCCACCACTGAGACCGCGCGCATCCCAAGCACTGAGCCTGACCTACAAAATGCTGAGTGCGCCAACTGCCGCACAGTTCCTGATCCAAGGATATTTAACAACACCACACCATGAAAATCCAGAACCTTATTAAAAATTCCTCAATTATATCTGTAATTTCATCTCTTCTACAAATTGGCATGATTTCAATCAAATCAATGGTGCCAGTGAACCAAACAATGTTACTCTCTCAACATTGTGGAACTATCAGAATCATCTCCATTGGAATAAAATGGCATTATATCAACAACAGAATCAAATTCTTGAAACAGTACTGTATCATATAATCTGGGTAAAGTCTCCTTCTTGGGGCAGATAAAATTTATATTCAGTGTGGTGGACCCATATAGGAGCATACCAGGTTACTTGTTGGAAGTGACTCTGTTTAAAATTGACAGGAATTTTTTATTTGTTTGGAATCATATCAATGTTCACAAAGTTAAAAATGGGATTGAACAAAAAATAATTTCTTGTGATGCTTTTGATGGCCAGGTGCATATTTCCCTAAAATTCAAATAATACTAATCACAAAATTATATTTTCCTGAAAGTGAAATTTAAAAACTATGGAATATGCACAGTGTTATGAATTGTTTCAATTTTTTCTTTGGATTATTTTTGGATTAAATTCCTATTAAATTTATCAATCATTACCTGTAGATAGAAGGAAAATTTCATGAGAGAAGGAATTTTATGAGTTATGAGCATAAATTTTGTTCAAAAAACGCTTTTATTTCATTTCAGAAAATTAAGAGGGATTGTGCTAATAGGTGGAAAAATGGAAACTTGTGGGAAATCAGGGAGAAATCAGGGAGGAAAAAATTGGAAACCACATGGAATCTGGCAGCAAGTAAAATAGAAACCTTGGAGAATACCAATTGAAATCATAATTAAGACAACAAGAAAAGAGGGAGAAAGCTAGGATATCAAAAGGGGAAATAGAATGGAATGAGATAAGAAACAAATGTCAATAATTTGAGAAATTATGAAGCAAATAATTGTAAACTGGGTGTAATCTGTGTTTCCAAATTATGGAAAAATTCCAGAAATCAATTGGATGCAACCATCATATCCAAAGGATGTGATGTAAATGGCTGACCAGATCCACCAGATTTTTCCTGGTGGTACTGGGCTGTAGATCATGGATGGGCCACCACCCTGTGAATGCTTTGCTGTCCAAGATTGATTTTCAACTCTGAAAAATCACTTGACCTCCTTGTGCTATCCACACTGGTGAGCCTCATCACTGGCTCTGCCCAACAAATTGACTGGATAAAATTACAGGGTTTTTATGGCATGTATCAAAGATGACAAAAACATTGGGTTTTTTTTTTTACAACCACCAAATCTCATGTTGCCTTGGAAAATTGGTTTAATAAACCTTAATGGTAATACATCCAATCATGTGTCATTCCAGCACATTACTCCTGACCTTGTGGAGCACTGTCACAAGACCACCCCACGTACTATAGGGCGATTCTTAGCTGATTGTGAGCGCGGAGGAATGCTGAGTGCGAGGCCAAGTGCAAATAGCAAGAATCACTTGCAAAGTGCAAACTTAGTGATGCCACTCGACAAACGGCAAGGGGAATGGAGTGTGTTCCAAGGAGGGAAACTCAACCTGAGTCCAATGTGATAACTAGGTTGTAGCAAAATGCAAGAACTTATGAAATTAACTAACTGAGGAGACAATCATCAGGCAAGGGGGTAGCCCTTATAAGGTAATCCAAAGTGACTAGATACAACCTGATGGGGAGCTAACTACAGTTGAAGGCAGTGAGGCAAATGAGTGACAGGAACGGGATAGGAAATAGAGCAATAGTACAATCATATCCAAGGCCATGGCGTAAGTGCAAGACAATAGAATCTGATTTTACAAATATATGATGAATTGGGACAGGAGCAAATGATGTTGAAGTTAATACAAGTGAGAAGTAATAGTGTATGCAGGGTAGGGACTAGTCCAATTGCAAACTGTACAGTAATGATGGCTTAGTTAGATGTAGATGCAAACTAACAAACAGTGCGTGACCAGAGATGGAAGTCCAAGGCTGTTGATGGGCCAGGGAAGGAGATTGGATCTCGTAATGGATGGCCAACCGGGATTGAGTTAACCGCAAATTTTGCAAGTATATACTGAGTTGGTTGCTGAGATTGGAAGGTCAATGCGAGCCAGAGGAAGTAAGCAGATCGCACCATTGATGTTGTGCTTTATTTGTGTTACTCTTATAGACTGAGGTAGATGGTACTGAGGAGAGGAAATGTCAAAGTGATGAGGACAATAATTTGTAAGTGCGAGGCGTGACAGTTGCCCGGGTTAAAAGACGGGAGCTCCTGCAAGCGTTCAGATAAATTTTTGCATTGATTTCAAGTCGTTGATAATACTGTATACCCTTTACTATTATTTAATTCATTACTTGTTAGACTTATAAGTTACATAAAATGTTGTCATTGTCATCCCGCCGTTTCAAAAACTGTATTCATCAAAACAAGCGGTGTATCCCTAGCACTGCCGTCAGAGGTCTTCGAGGCAAGTGCAAGCAGTGTTTTCTTTGCAAGGTTGCCTGTAACTTACCCATAAATAGCAAGTTGTCTGTCAATGCTCCTGCGGAGTCATCAAGGGAGATGCGGAGTCTTAGGTCCACGCCAAGGGTTAATTACAAGATACCACCATTTCCGGAGATCAAATTCCTGGGTACTCAAGTCCCTGGTGAGTACTAATTGGGAATGACTAGTGATAATAAAGGTAGTGAATAAATTTCACTTGTCTTGCTAGTGTTGCCTTGTTTCTGGAGATATACCACAAACACACCACCGCCACAACCACCTTATTGGGGACCGCCAACTGAATTTCTGGGAGCCCAGATGAATACCAAGGTGTGAGATGAAGTGCCAGGTGCGGAACCGGTTGGGATCATAGCCGAGGAAGCAAGGGAGGAAGGAATGAAAAAAACGGAAAGGAAATCGGGAAATGGAGAAGATGGAGACAGAAGTGGAGGAAGAGAGGGAAGGGAAGAGAAGAGGGGGCTGTAACGGAAGGAATGGGGGAAGGGAATGGAGGAGATGGAAGGGATGGAATGGATGGGACGGAAGGAATGGAGGGCCAAGGCAAAGCAAACCCGTTGCGAGTCAAAGGGCCAATCAAGACTGATGCAAGGCAATTGACGGGAAATGTTGGGGAAGATTTGTTGGGAGGCCAAAGAAAGAGAGAATACAAAGAACTCTTGCAGGAAGGTGGATGGAATGCTTGGCCAAAGCAAGCTCAAATTGCAAAGTGCAAGGAGATATTCAAGAGGCACATTGTAACGGAGGTGCTGGTTCTTTTAAGGATGTCCTCATTGATGAATGATGAAGACCTGGATACCTTTCGATCCATGGTTGCGGAGCTGACTGCTAATTGGGAAGATGCAGAGAAAGAAATAAAAGAGACTTTGTAACTATTATATATATATATATATATATTTTTGTATATAAGGAATGGGAACTTTATTTGGTAGGAATGAGAGGGGGATGAGAAGAAGGAATAAAACGGTGAGATGAAGGGGTTAATTTATGGAATGGTGAGGTGGAATGGAATGGGATTGGATGAGATGGAATGTGGAATGGAATGGATTGGATGGGATGGAATCATGATTGTCAAAATTTGCAAGGGTAGCTTGCATGGAAATCTTGAATCAGATTGGGAGAATTGTGAAGGTGATGGGCTGGTTTGCACGAGGTGCAATCTTTGTTGGACTGGAAGCCAGACCATTCAAAAAGGTATTGAAGTTTTCCTTTGCATAACCTGGAATCCAGAATACGGCTTACTTCCCACTCTTGATGATCAAGGACAGTGACCGGTTTGGGAGGGGGATGAGTCTTGCCCGGGTATAGGACTTGAGCTGGCTCTAGGAGAGACACATGAAAGACCGGGTGGATACCTTTCCATTTTGCAGGTAAAGTAAGTTTAAAGGCGTTAGGGGAGATGACTGATTCTACATTAAAGGGGCCAAGCTTTCTTTTGGTGAGTTTGCAGGTTGGGCAAGTACTGCAAATATTGCAAGCATCAAGCCACACTTGATCTCCTACTGCAAAGGTTGGAGCCGTAGTGCAAAATTGATCTTCTTGCTCCTTATAGCGCTGTTTTGCTTCTTCAATTTTGGTTCAAAGTTGTGATTGAAGGGATTGAATTTGTTCAAGGGAGTTGGTAGCAGGTTGAGAAGGTGCTACATGAAGGTGTTGAACCTATATTTCTATATAAGAATGAAAACCAACAACTACATACAGATTTGTTAGAGGTGCGGTGAAGAGAGATGTCAGAAATCATCCTCTGAGTGGTTCCATCCAGACTGAAACTCAGTAGCTCGCACGTACCCGAACTACTCAATTACACCGGGGGGGACTCTACTTGATCTCATACGTCTACAGCTCTAGTTCATACCTTTCTTTCTCCGCTCTTGTTTCTATCTCTCTTTCTGTTCATTTCTTAGTTTATTCACATAACTTTCTCAACTATCTTCTTTCTTTTATGTTCCTTGTTCTTTACTCTTTCAACTCATTGCACTCACATCCTCAACATCACCCAACGTACCAATCTCTCAATCCATCCCCTACTCTACCAGACCTATCAACTCCTACTTGATCAAACGCTCTCAACTTCTCCACTACTCAAGGTTCCTCTGGCTTATTCTTTTTGACTGTCTGGTAAAATTTCTACTCTATTTCTTTTCTTCTCTTGATTGCTCTACATTTGCTTGTTTTTGTGTTCTCATCTTCTACTTTTGCTCATACTGGTGCCGTTGTTCAGAATTTTCCTAGTCCCTCCAATGTCATCATTCTTTTAACTCTCATCCATTCAATCAACAAGGTTAAAAGCCGAAACGCTCAACGACAACCGCTCAAGATAATGGAGGGACTTGGCAACATGGACAGCTTTCAACAAATCATGCTCAAGGCTGCCCTCAAAGCCGTCCCAAACCTGACAGACGAAAACTACTCAATTTGGAAAGATAAAATCACCATCCTGCTCAAACTCAAAGGAACCAAGCAAATGCTTGATGGCGACACTGAAACTCTTAGTTCTACTGACAATCTTGAAACTTGAGTTATCATTCTTTCTAAAATCAATGCCGTTACTCATAACAACGTGGTCAACTCAAAAAATATCAATTTGGCTAAAGGCTTATGGAAAACCATCAAGGAAAGATTTGCATCCTCCCAAACTGCCAACCGTGCTTGAGTCTTTAATGAATTTCTCTATCACCTGTTCAAACCTGAAGCTATCTCCTCCTTCATCACTGAAATAAAAATCTCTCTCAAGAAATTACTCGACGTCGGCATCAAACTCCCATCAGACATCTTAGCATACTTGGTTCTTTTTAAATTCCCTCAGTTGCTTCACTCCCTTTGTCAGCAAATCATGCACTCCGACAAGGAGATCACGGTGGACTTAGTTCTAAACCACCTGACGCAGCTAGACAATGAATCAAAATCTAAACTCACCAAGACTTCTGTTAGATAAACAGCATTGGTTACTAATAATTCCAAGACTTCAAATTCCAAGCCTCAACAATGTTGACAAGGATACCACAATCCCCCTGCTACCAACCATCCCGAGGATCAATGCTGGAACAAGCATGAGAACTTAGCTTTAGAATGGTGGAGAGGGGCGCAAGCCAAATGGAGAGCCCAAAAGAAATCCAAAAGCAACAAAGTTGCCCACTACCATGCACTCTTAACCACCTGGATCAACAAGGTCAACGCCAATCATCAAATTATCCTTGACTCTGGGGCGTCATGCCACATGTTCAACTCCACTCAATACTTCACCACTATACAAGAATGAAATGGCAAACACATTAGTACAGGAAAAGATGGAGCTAATCTCCCTATCAGAGGAAAAGAAGAAGTAGTTCTGGCTTGGAGAAACTCCCTTATTTGGCTATCCAATTGTCTTTTTGTCCCCGACCTTGTCATCAACCTCATTAGTCCTGGAATACTGCTCTCAGAAAATCAATGCTCTGTTTCAGCTCACGGCAATTCTTTCAAGGTTCACCACAACGGGACTCTTGCATTCAAAGGCTTTATTTGAGACAATCTCTTCGCTCTTAACCTTCCCTACTCTATTGGAAATAATTCCAAAATCAGCTATCTCACTAGAAAAACAATTGACTACAATAAGCTTATCTATCTTCACCAATCACTTGGGCACGCCAGTCCTCACCACTTAAGAAATGTTTACCCCAATATTTCTCAATCCCTGATCAATAGCTTTCAATGCTCGGACTGTGTCTTCTCAAAAATCACCAAAACTCCCTTCAATTCTAATGCTAACTATGCCTTGAAACCATTTGAAAAACTCCACATCGACCAAATGGGTCCGATTAATCCAAAATCCCGGAACGGGATGAGGTATATTATGACAATCATTGATAGCCATTCCGGGTATCTATCCGCAATTCCTCTCAGTGCCAAGTCTGACGCCTGTGCTCAAATTTTATCCACTCTTAGATTTGAGAAGCAAAAACAAGGCTGTTTTCCAGCCACCATCTGTACTGATGGTGGAGGAGAATCCACCTCTCAAGAACTAAACTTATTCTTTCAAGAAAACTCCATTCAACATATCGTGTCAGAGCCATATCATCACAAACATAATGGAAGAGTCAAATGTGCAAATCAAACGATTTCCAAATCCATCAGGACTATTCTTCAATCCTCTAAACTAAACCTTAATCTCTGGGCTGAAGTGGCCAAGGCCTCAACTCTCATGCTCAATCAGATCCCAAAACACGCAAACAAGAAATCCCCCTACCAAATCTTCACTGGAAAGACACTGCCCTTGGACTACTTCCATCCTTTAGGCTTGAGGGTGGTGTACTTGAATATGAAAATTGCTCGTGGGGATAAGCTCAAAGAATGCGGACTGGAGGGAACTCTTGTGGGATTCAACTCCAAACTTTTATCTTATTGCATTCTCAATCCAAATAATTCTATTATTTCTACTAAGCACATCAAGATAATCAAGTCCTGTCCCGTCTCCACTCCCGTCACGGAAAAACCCTCAGAAATCAACCCTCCTCTTGACATTGATTTCCCTTCTCTCAACTTCAGTCACTCTCTCGATGTCGCTCCAGTCCCAACTGATAACTCTGAACCCGCCATCCAGAACTCACCCTCAACAGAATCCGATGAACCTGCTGACGACCAATCTTCTCAATTGTCGCAGGAAATTGCCAATGAATTAATTCCTTCGCGAAATTCACGTGATCGTTCAACGCTCAAACCACCCAATCGCTACGGTTATCACCATTATTTTGTTCCAAAATCTTTCAAACAGGCCAAGAAGTGTAAGGACCACAAGAATTGGGACCTGTCGATGGACGCGGAATTAGGCGGCATAGAAAGAATGGAAGTCTGGGAAGACTATGACGGTCCCGAGCCCGCGAATACTCTCAACACAACTTGGGTCTACCGTCTTAAAGACAATTGTCACGGGGATCCGTTAATTTACAAAAGTTGATTATGCGTACAAGGGTTTGATCAGATCTACGGCCTAGATTATCAGGATACCTTCTCCCCAACTGGCAAGGCCGCTTCACTCAGAATTGCCCTTCTCTACGGTCTCTACCATTTGCTTCCAATCACTCAATTCGACGTTAAAAGTGCTTTCCTCCATGCTCCCCTCAAAGAACTTGTTATCATCAAAACTCCAAAAGGATCAAAGAGAAAATCTAAATATCTAAAACTTAAAAAGTCCCTTTACGGGCTCAAACAAGCTCCACTTAATTGGTTCAATACTATTACCACGTGGATCACCAACCAGGGGTTCCATCAGTCGTCCTCTGATCCCTGTCTCTACTTGAATCCTCAATGCCAATCAATGATCTTTTTCCACGTCGATGACCTTATCCTAATAGGTCTTGGTAACAATTTCAGACAAAACTTTCTACACCGTTTTCCAAACTCATCTGCTCATGATCCCAACACAATCCTTGGGATGAAATTCTGAAAATCTGATAACAAAATTTTTCTTTCACAACCCAATCATATTGATCACGGCCTCGAAGAACTCAAGCTAACAGACTGCCATCCCTCCTCCATTCCTCTAACCTCTAACTTAAATCTACAACCTGCAACTGTCAAAGAACAGGAGGAATTCAAAGCGCTCAATATCAACTACAGATTGGCCGTGTTCTTAATGAACTACATTGCATGTCTGACACGGCCAGACATAAGTTACACAGTCTCAAGCCTAGCTTGATTCTGCAAACGACCTGGGATAAATCATTGGCGTGAGGTAAAACGGTGCTGGAAGTACTTCAAAGCTACTAAGTCTCTCTCTCTAGTTCTGGAAATAAAGCATCAAGTTACTCAACTACAGTGTTTCAGCAACGCTACTTGGAGCGACAAACTCAAAACCCGTCATTCTCAATCCAGTCACTTGACCCTACTGTTTGGATTGCCTGTCGCGTGGAGCAGTTATCGCCAGAGAAATGTAACTCACTCAACCACTGAGGCAGAGCTCAACCCCTTGGTAGACTCTTTTCTCGAGGCAATTTGGATGAGAAGCCTGGTATCAGAAATGTGGACAAAACCCACTCAACCAAGTGTGCATCATATCGATAACAAAGGTTTGGATGATAAATTGAAGAAGTTTGGCTGCAACTCTAAAACCCGACATATAGACATAAAAACAAAAGCAATTAGAGAAGAATTACAGGCCAAGAACCTCAAAATCAAACTTATACCATCGGAAAACATGATAGCCGACGGCTTAACAAAAGCACTTCCTCAAACTCAACACTCCAATCTTCTCTATGTCATCAATCCTCACTACAAATACCTCAAAATCCTACCAGCCACAAGGGGTGTCAGAAATCATCCTCTGAGTGGTTCCATCCAGACTGACACGCAGTAGCTTGCGCGTCCCCAAACTACTCAATTACACCGGGGGGGACTCTACTTGATCTCATACGTCTACAGCTCTAGTTCATACCTTTCTTTCTCCGCTCTTGTTTCTATCTCTCTTTCTGTTCATTTCTTAGTTTATTCACATAACTTTCTCAACTATCTTCTTTCTTTTATGTTCCTTTTTCTTTACTCTTTCAACTCATTGCACTCACATCCTCAACATCACCCAACGTACCAATCTCTCAATCCATCCTCTACTCTACCAGACCTATCAACTCCTACTTGATCAAACGCTCTCAACTTCTCCACTACTCAAGGTTCCTCTGGCTTATTCTTTTCAACTGTCTGGTACAATTTCTACTCTATTTCTTTTCTTCTCTTGATTGCTCTACATTTGCTTGTTTTTGTGTTCTCATCTTCTACTATTGCTCATACTGGTGCCGTTGTTCAGAATGTTCCTAGTCCCTCCAATGTCATCATTATTTTAACTCTCATCCATTCAATCAACAAGAGAGAACAATGAAGATGAGAGTATCCATACCCAGCTATCACAATGTCAGAATCTGGAGCTATGAGATTAAGAAGACTCTGCTAGACTACCACCTCTGATGATACGTATTACCTCTCAAGTAGCGCACAGAGATGTTAGATGAAGGAAAGAAAAGGCCGTGTTTGTTGAGAAAGAGATTGCACCAAATTACCATGAGTTACAGATGGAGGGCCGTTCTTCTTGGATGTGCTGGATTGTTGAGCTTTTGATTCAGGCGGATTGATCTTCTGAAGCACTTCTATGTAAGGATCAAAAAGAAGAAAATCGACGAATCCCCTCCCTCTGGTTTCTTGGACTCCTCCCCTAAATACTCCTTGCATTGCGCCGGGAAGGTGATGAATATTGGATAGGGTTTTATGCATACGCCCAGATTGCGCGTCTAAGAGGGCAACCAAACCACGCAACTGAGCTGGCAGAGAGATAATAATAAAGAAAATAAAAGAAAAAATAATATAAAAGAATGATAGGAAACAAATATAGGACAGGACACTGATGTGTCAATGTATCAACATCCCCAACATCCCCCTGGAATTTGGTGTCAATCACTGAAAGCAATGTTGATTGAGTAGATCAAGCATGGTTTTATTTGTAGGCTTGGATAGTGCGTTGGCTACCATGTCCCCCGAGCTAATGAGGTGGACAAATAACCCACCATTTGCGTGTTGACTGCGGAGCCACTTAAGTTTCATGTCAATGTGCTTTGTCTTTGAGTTGGACCCAAAGTGCTTGATTTTTTCCAGTAAGCCTTTGTTGTCAATGAGAAATGTTGTAGGCTCTTGAGGCTTTTTACAAAATTCCTCCACGACTGAACGGATCCATAGTGCCTCCTGCGCGCTGTCAGTGAGGGCATTCAACTCAGCTTCCATAGTAGATAAGGTGATGTTTGTTTGCTTTCAACTTTTCCACGCAATGGGAAAACCCAGCCATGACACCAGGAAGCCTGATTGCAAGAGTCGCGTATCCGGGTTGTCTGCCCAAGTGGCATCTGAATAGGCCTGGAGTGGATGATCAACTTTTCTCGGATGAAGTGTGAGTTTGAGGTGGGTGGTGCCGGCTAGATACTTCCAGACATGGAGGACCTCTCTCCAATGAGAGAGACCGGTCCTTTGATTGAACCTTGATAGCAGAGACGCAGCCGCGGAAAGGTCCGGACAAGTTCTGCATGAAAGATGGTTGAGAATACCCGTAAATCGTCAAAAGTTGATGTTCAGCTTGCTAAACTCTTTGCAGTCTTTATCCGTGGCTTGTGTCAATCTTAAACCGGGCGTAAGAGGCGTCCCAACGGGTTGAAAAGATGTCAGATCCAACTCCTTGAGATTGTCAGCAATCAGAGAAGATTGATTCAGACCTAATTGCCCTTCAGTCAACCTGACACTCATTCCCAGCACGGTATCCAGTTCATGAGCCGAGGACTGTGGAAAATGCTCTAAACATAGCTTTTTGAAATAATCCACCTCTCCTACCACCAACAGATCATCTACATGAAAAAAAAGAGACAAACACTTGAGATGGTGAATGTACAAGCCGGGATCCAAGTCTGACTTGCAATAGCCAATGGACTCTAACCAGGTTGTCAAGGTTTTGAACCAGTTTGCCGGTGCTTTTCTTAAACCGTACAAGGACTTCTTCAATTTCAGGAAACAAGACTTGCAAACACATCCTTCTGGCTTCAGGATGTATATATCTTCATCTAAGGGGGCAAATAAAAATGCGGCCTTGACATTGAATTGTCTTATCTTCAGCCCACAACTGATTCCATGGATCAGCAAGATGAGTAGAGAGGTGAACTTCCCTGTGGGGGCAAACGTTTCTCCAAAGTTGATTCCTGGAGTTTGCAAGTTGCCCATGATACAAAGTCTAGATTTTTTTTGTTCAGGAGTTAATTCAGTGGCAGGTTTCAATTTATCAACCCACATTGTTCTAAGAAAATGATCAGGCATTTCATTGCAATCCTCACAGACGTCTTGACTTTTGATGTCCCTTAATTCGCTGATGCGTGAATCTTTCCAGTACAATGGATCCTTTTTTGTGCTGTTGAGATGTGAATACTGACTTGGCTTGACTTTCTCTGTTCTTTCTTGTAGATTGTATCTGTTTGTTGACATGGAGTCTGGCCTATTCAATGTTGGCAGCGTCGCAAAAGGGGGTTCAGGCTGAATGGTGGTGTCAGCAGGATCATCAGCTTCAGAAGGAGCTTCCTCAAGATGATGAATGGAAACTTCCAAGCTCTCAGATAAACTTTTGTTTGGAGAAGAGGTTGGAGTCACCTCTCCTGGAGAGATCCCCTGATCTTCTTCTTCTACTACAAATTTGGCATTGCTGGTGGACGGAGTAAAACAAGTATCATAGTCTAGAATCTTAACGCTCTTCGTTTCAACAACCCTATTATCTTGTGTAAGAATTTTATAAGAAAGAAACTCCTCATTATAGCCTATTATCCTCCCTAATGCTCCTCGAGGTTCTAGCTTTGTTGAAAAGGGCCTATCACCAAAAATATAGGTTACAGGATTACCAATGGGATGGAAATAACTTAACTCAATGCTCCTCCCCTTGAACTGTTTGTATGGCAATTCCTTGGATCTGTGAGATGTGAATTGATTAATAACAAGAACGCAAGCTTTAATTATTATATTCCAGTATTTGCTGGATAGTTTTGAGTCAAAGAGAGTCGTTCAAAGAGACTCAAGAATTGTTTGGTTGTATCTGTCAGCTAATCCGTTCTGCTTGGGAGTGTAAGGATTGGAAAATCTTTTCTTGATGTTGTTTGCTTGGCAAAAGGCCCTCATAGACTCATTGCAAAATTCCGTTCCCCTATCTGAGTGTAAGATCATTGGAAGATAGCCAAAACGTTTTGATTCTGTATTTATCAGAAACTGGAGAGTAGACCCGGTTTGACTCTTGTCTTTAATTGGAATGGCGGCTACAAATCTTGAACAGCTGTCTACAATCATTAGTATGTAGGAGTCGTGTGAAATGCTTCTTGTTTTGATCGGACCTATCAAGTCACAGTGTAACTCTTGAAATGGTCTATTGGCACGCATATGTTTTGAGGTGAAAGACGCTTGAGTAATTTTGCTGACCGCACATGCCATACACTCCTTGGGTTTAGATACCTTGATACCAAGCTTCTGCCTGATTTGATGATAACTGATGTGACCCAGAGATTTATGAAGAATCTCTTCTCAACTTAAATGAGAGACTTGGTTAGATGACTCTTGACAAAGATGAAAGATAGGTATATTGCATTCATAATACCCTACAGCCGCCCAGATTCCTTTCTTTAATATTACCTTGTCTACAAGAAATACAACAGAGAATCTGTCCAACAATAACGACTGAAGTGAAAGTAGATTCGCTGTCAAACTCGGTGCATACAACACATTCGATAAAATCACTCTATACCCCTTCTCGTCAGCTACTGACACGGTTCCTTTTCCAGAATACTTGAGACTGTCCATCCCAGAGCTGGTAGAGATTACCCGCACTGTGATCTGTCTAGATGATCAAAAAAAGTTTCATCAGACACCATATGTGCAGATGAACCTGAGTCAAGAACAAAGGTTTGGTTAAGCAGAGACTGTGAGAAGGTGGAATGAAATGATCTAACACCCGTTGCGGAACCAGTGGATTCATTGGCTTCCGACTTCTTCTTCTTTTTTGGGAAGCTTGGTTTGAGCTGTGGGTAGAGCTTCCAACAACAACCTTTGGGGTGAGCGGCCCTAGGATTGTGCCAGTTGTCTTTGCATGGTTTGATCTCTTTGTTATAAAACAAGACTGAGTTGACGTCTTATTTTTTATTCTTGCTGGTCGAAACATTTCCCAGGGACCTGTTGTTGTGGTAGAGTCTGAGATGGTCTAGAACATGATCTGGAGTAACTTTCTTATTGGAGTGGGTAATCTTTTGTACGACTGTATCCATTGAGGAGGGCAATTTTTCCAAAATAAGATAGGCTATGATGTTGGATGGCAGATCTATTCCTACTTTGTGAAGTCGTGAGATTGTGGTTTTTGTGTTGGTTATGAAACCCAAAACATTCAAAGTGAAGAAAGGAGTCCTGAGGAATTCTTTAAAGATTCTTGCTTGATTTGAGGCGTGATTTGATGCAAAATATTCATTGATGCTCGTCCATATGAGATGAGCGTCTTTTTTGTTTTTGGGATTTATGATGTTGGCTTGGACCGAGGTGTCTAGTTTGGAGGTGAGAATGGTTCTAATCCGCACGTTTTCCATATGACTTAGTCCAATGGGATTTCCTGTAGAGTCTAATCTTTTCCTGGTAAGTTTGTTGTAGAGATCTTCTTGTAGGTCCATCATATTCACCACTCAATTGCGCCAGATAGAAAAATTATTCATGGTGAGAAGAGGAATGGCTTTGATGGCTATTTTAAGGATAGTCGCTGTCAAGGATTTGGACATGCTGGTTGTATGGTTGAGGCTGCATCACGTTATTGCGTTCAACTGTTAATCGTGTTGAACCTATATTTCTAGATAAGAATGAAAACCAACAACTACATACAGATTTGTTAGAGGTGCGGTGAAGAGAGAGAACAATGAAGATGAGAGTATCCATACCCAGCTATCACAATGTCAGAATCTGGAGCTATGGGATTAACCAGACTCTGCTAGACTACCACCTCTGATGATACATATTACCTCTAAAGTAGCGCACAGAGATGTTAGACAAAGGGAAGAAAAGGCCGTGTTTGTTGAGAAAGAGATTGCACCAAATTACCATGAGTTACAGATGGAGGGCCATTCTTCTTGGATGTGCTGGATTGTTGAGCTGTTGATTCAGGCGGATTGATCTTCTGAAGCACTTCTATGTAAGGATCAAAAAGAAGAAAATTGACAAATCCCCTTCCTCTGGTTCCTTGGACTCCTCCCCTAAATACTCCTTGCATTGCGCTGGGAAGGTGATGAATATTGGATAGGGTCTTATGCATATGCCCAGATTGCGCGTCTTAGAGGGCAACCAAACCACGCAACTTAGCGGGCAGAGAGATAATAATAAAGAAAATAAAAGAAAAAATAATATAAAAGAATGATAGGAAACAAATATAGGACAGGACACTGATGTGTCAATGTATCAACATCCCCAACAGAAGGGAAGAGAAAGTCGGGTTTCTACCATAAAGAGTTTGGAAGGGCAACTGTTTGGTGGAGGAATGAGTGGAATTGTTGTAGGCAAACTCAGCTAGTGGGAGCCATTGCAACCAGTCGTCTTGTTGATAGGAAACATACATTCAAAGATATTGTTTGAGAATATGATTAACTTGCTCGGTTTGCCCGTCCGTTTCCAGGTGGTAAGCCGTTGATAAATTGCGCGTGATCTTCAAATGTTGGCATAGCAAGGTCCAGAAGCTCAAGACAAACAGAGATCCACAATCACTAACTATATTATCAGGGAGACCATGTTTCAAAAATACATATTCTATGAACAAGTTAGCTAAGTCTTCTGAAGAGGCCGTCACATTACTGCGCAGAAATAACGCCATCTTTGAGAAGTGATCTACTACTACTAGAATAGCATCATATCCACTAGAAGAAGGTAATTTAGAGATGAAATCCATAGAAAGGGAGTGCCAAGGATGAGGCGGAATTGGAAGTGGCTGGAGCAGCCCATACTTCCAGTGATTCAAGGACTTGTTACGATTGCAATCATAGCACGCGATAACATAGTCTTTTACTTCTTTGGTCATACCAGGCCAGTAGAAGTATCGTGCAATCAATTGGTAGGTTTTATCCTGCCCATGATGACCAGAAAGCGGAGAATTGTGCCGTGACTCAAAGGTATCTAACTTAATGCAAGAATTATCTGGTACTATTATACAATTATCATAGACTAAGAAGTCATTATCATCAATACTGTAACTACTATCTAATAAGTTCGCACTCTTGCAAAGTTCAATGCACTTGGGGTTGTTGCGTTGAGCTTGTCAGAGTTTGGAATCCAAATATTGTAAGTGAGCAATGATCAAACTGAGTTGGGCAGATTGGGTTGAAAAGAGTGTCCTGAGGTTTTCAGGCTTGGTTTTGGCAAAGTTGCTCCCCCCCCTGGACAAATGTTGTCCTGACGTGATAAAGCATCAGGGACTACCGCTTGTTTCCCAGGGCGGTACGTGATTGTAAAGTGGAAATTGGAGAGGTATTCAGCCCATTGTGCCTGTCTACGTGTGAGGACTTTTGAGCTCATGAATTACTTTAAAGAATTATGATCAGTTAAAACCTCAAAGGATTCTCTAAGGCTCAAAAGGTATGAACACCATTTCTTTAAGCAATAAGCAATTGCGAGAAGTTCCTTGTCATGAATCTCATATTTAAGCTCCGCAGCAAGCAACTTGCAAGACTCGAAAGCTATGGGGTGAAATGTAGAAGTGGAGGAAGAGAACTGCGAGATTACTCCTGCAATCGCATAGTCGCTTGCGTCTGTTTTGACAATAGTGCAAACCAGCTTGTTGAAGTGAGCAAGTATTGGAGCAGTGGTGAACGCTTTCTTCAGAGCTTCAAACTCCGAAGCAGCTTTTTTGGTAAAAACAAAAGGAGTGTCTTTTTGAAGAAGGTTAGTAAGATTCACGGTTTTCTTGGAGTAACGCTCAATGAACATCCTATAAAAATTACTGAAACCAAGGAAAACTTGAAGGGATTTAATGGAAGAAGGTGGGGGCCAGTCCAATATGTGTTTGCTTTTGTCTGGGTCCATCAATAGTCCTTTCTGCAAGACTACAACACCTAGAAACCAAAGGGAAGAGGAATGGAATTTGCACTTAGAGGCTTTTGCAAACAGGTCATTCTTGCAAAGTTGCTGCAGCACCTCTTGCACATGTGCAATGTGATCTTTGAGGTTCCTTGAGTAGACTAGTATATCATCTAGATATACCACAAGGTATTTACCTACAAGATTGGAGAAAATGTCATTGATAAAATGTTGAAAAGTGGAAGGAGCGTTACAGAGGCCAAAACGCATGATGGTATACTCATAACTTCTGAACCGGGTTCTCATTGCGGTCAAATACTCATGACCTTTCATAATGCGAATTAGGTTATAGGCACCTCAAAGGTCTAACTTTGAGAAATAAGCAGCTCCATGGAAGAGGGTGAGGAGATGTGACATAGGCTGTACTGGATAGGCATTCTTCCGGGTTACCTGGTTCAGTTTCCTGTAGTCAACACAAAGGCAAATTACACCGTCCTTTTTTGGAACAAATAGGACAGGTGAACCATTATTTGAATTGCTTGATCAAAGAAATCCTTTTGCTACATTTTCCGCAATTTAGTCTTGAAGCGCAATTGATTCTTGCGTCAAGAGAGAGTAGACTGGTCCTGGTGCCGGAGGTG
Source organism: Puccinia polysora (assembly GCA_025617555.3). NCBI lineage: Eukaryota > Fungi > Basidiomycota > Pucciniomycetes > Pucciniales > Pucciniaceae > Puccinia > Puccinia polysora. The sequence goes on along the minus strand of CM062632.1, from coordinate 1,079,113 downwards.
GGCCATTGCGTTCGATCTTGTGATTGTAAGAACGGGATGGAGGCAGTTTATCTGCTCTTGCGGCTGAGAAGACATCAGCGAAGTCATGATAAACTGAAGGTAAAGAATCTTGAATGATTTCTAAATCTTCAATCTTGTCATCTTTGAGCACCGGATTTGAGGTGCTTGCATGGTGCAAGAGGATTAGGGAGCTCAAGATACACCGTTTGGTTGGTGTCTGTTTCTCTTTGAAGGAACAGGAAAGAGGTAAGCTGGATAGGTAAGGAATGACTCCTAAATCTGAAGAGGGAACTTGGGAATGGAGGTCAGGATATTGCAAATCTCCTGGCGGAAAAGTGTCATCCAACTCAATGAAAGTGTCAGTTAGGCTGTTTAATTCATGTTTGACGGAAAGATTAGCGTTCTGGGGGTGCAAGGTTCAAAGGTTAATTACTCCTTCTTGCCAATTCACATCCGGATTCCAGTAAACTAGGAAATCATGGCCTAGAATGGTATCATCCATTCCGGGTATAGCCAAGACAAATAAATCCCATTTGAAGCTGGGGAAATTGGAGAATGAAAAGGTCCATTTTGCCTTTTGGGAGACCCAATAAGACGGTTCAGTTGCACTAATTACTAAATAGATAGGAAATTTATCTATCTCGGAATGCGTAAGATTTTTTGAAGTGGCAAAAGCTTCACTTATGAAAGAAAAATTAGCGCCAGAGTCAAGTAAGACTCAATGAGAGGTGTTGTTGGAATGGAATAGGATAAATCTCAAACTAGGAGCACCTAGTGACTCGCAAGTGCAATGATTTACTCGCGGTGATTTAGAAAATGTGTAGTTTTCCTTGCAAGTATCAGAAAAACTAAAAGCCAATTTTTTGACTGCTTAGCCGCTTCACACAACTGCCGACATCATGTTTTCCTCCAAAATACATACACAGCCCATTCTTCTCCCTCCGTAGCCGTTCCTCGTTCCATATCATCCCGGTTTCTTTGTCCAAGAACTTTGGAGTTTTGGTGACGGTTTTCCCTTTTGAGTTGGAGTTCAAAGTCGGGGTTGGTTTGGATGGTTTTGGATTCCTTGTGTTTTTCTTCAAGGAGTTGTCCACCCTTGGAGCCAAGGTGGACGGTCCATGGTTGTTTTGCCAAGAGCAATTCTTGTTGTGATAGCCATTATCAAGCTCAATCACTCAATCAATTAGCTGCTGGAGCAAGGTTGTCTTATGCCCCCCAACTGTGAGCTGTTTGATTAAGTGTTCCAGTAGACCCTTTTGTAAATGGAATAGAAGAGCGGCCTTGTTCCACTGGATGGGAGAATGCAAGGTTCAAAAGTGAGAAATATAAATGGAAGCTCTACTATTTTCATTCATAACTAGACTATTAAGTTTGTATTTGGCATTTTGAACTTCATTGGGGTAGCCAAACAGGGTGAACAGTTGTTGCTCAAACCTGTCCCAGCTGTTGAGAATAAACGTGGGACTGTTTCTGGAAAAAGGTTTGAGGTACGGTTTGAACCATTGTGAGGCTCTTCCTCCTAAGAAGGACAAAGCATACATAACTTCATGTCTATTGGAAGGGAAATTGTTGGAGTTTTTTGAAAAGATGATTTTACAAGACTGTAGGTAGGATCTAAGCTTATGAGGGTGTTCTCCCGTAAAGTGATTGGGTTGCTTCATGCCCAAAGTGGGAAAGCTAGGAGTACTCGGACTAGATCGCGGGGCACCATGAGAGAGGGCCTGGATCAATGTCAAAAGCAGGGTCAAAGCATTGGGCTTGGGAGCAGTAGTGCGAACCCCTGGTCCACCACGAGTCAAGGTTTCATCGGAAGAATGGTTGGAATCTGCAAATTACGCAAGAGGGTCCGTTGGAACATCCCATGGAGGAGTCCAAGGATCATCAAGGGGTTCAACAGATGGCTATTTAGAAGGAGGAACAGGATCTAAGGGTTGTTGGGCCCAAGGAGCGCCCGTTCTCCCTACCCAATGGATATCATCATTGTAAGGGGCAAGGAAAGCGTTCCTGGTTGAGAAAGTACGTGAAATCGAGAAGAAGAGGTCTACTATAGGTTGGCAAGCTACAATAGATGAGTTGAGTTGGTTAATTTACTGTCACACAACCACCCCATGTACTATAGGGCAATTCTTAGCTGATTGTGAGCGCGGAGGAATGCTGAGTGCGAGGGCAAGTGCAAATAGCAAGAATCAAATGCAAAGTGCAAACTTAGTGATGCCACTTGAAAAATGGCAAGGGGAATGGAGTGTGTTCCAAGGAGGGAAACTCAACCTGAGTCCAATGTGATAACTAGGTTGTAGCAAAATGCAAGAACGTATGAAATTAACTAACTGAGGAGACAATTATCAGGCAAGGGGGTAGCCCTTATAAGGTAATCCAAAGTGACTTGATACAACCTGATGGGGAGCTAACTACAGTTGAAGGCAGTGAGGCAAATGAGTGACAGGAACGGGATAGGAAATAGAGCAATAGTACAATCATATCCAAGGCCATGGCGTAAGTGCAAGACAATAGAATCTGATTTTACAAATATATGATGAATTGGGACAGGAGCAAATGACGTTGAAGGTAATAAAAGTGAGAAGTAATAGTGTATGCAGGGTAGGGACTAGTCCAATTGAAAACTGTACAGTAATGATGGCTTAGTTAGATGTAGATGCAAACTAACAAACAGTGCGTGACCAGAGATGGAAGTCCAAGGCTGTTGATGGGCCAGGGAAGGAGATTGGATCTCATAATGGATGGCCAACCAGGATTGAGTTAACCGCAAAGTTTGCAAGTATATACTGAGTTGGTTGCTGAGATTGGAAGGTCAACGCGAGCCAGAGGAAGTAAGGGGATCGCACCATTTATGTTGTGCTTTATTTGTGTCACGCTTATAGACTGAGGTAGATGGTACTGAGGAGAGGAAATGTCAAAGTGATGAGGACAATAATTCCTAAGTGCAAGGCGTGCCAAGCACCCCTTCAATCCATCTAGTTTTCTCCCCCCAAGATAATGTGAGTATATTACTACTGTTTAAAGTCTTGCTTGCATGCCAGAAGCTCTGTGACAGATTAGAGCCACCAGAAAAAAGGAAAAGGAGAAAAAATCTAAATTAAATGTGAGAATAATGGTTGAACCCATGAGTAAGAATTTGATAAGGGATGGAAAATCTCAACAATTCAGCTTATTCTTAAACTTAAAAGCAATAAAAATAAATGAGTAATTTTTTATTTAATTTAAAAAATGTCACACAACCACCCCACGTACTATAGGCCAATCTTAGGTGATTGTGAGCGCAAAAGGAAAGCTGAGTGCAAGGGCAAGTGCAAGGTAGGAAGGGCTAACTGAAAATTTCAAACTTATGGTGGAGTAAATTAATAAACAGCAAGAGGGATGAATGTTCCAATGGAAGGGAACCAAACCCAAGTACAATGTGATGACTGGATTTAGCAAATGCAAGAACATATGAAATTAACTAACAGAGGAAAAAAACCCCAGGCAAGCAGAGTAGCCTTTATAAGGTAATTCAAAATGACTAGATACCACCTGATGGATGGTCAACTACAGTTTTGAGCAATGAGGCAATGAATGACATGAATGGAGTACAAAATGAAATAACAGTATGAATTTTGCCAAGGTCTTAGCATAAGTGCAAGACAATAGGGGACAAATGTACTGGAGTATATGTTTGAGACATGAGGGAGTGATTTCAGAAGTAATGCAAATATGAAGGTTTATTTTATGTAGGGTAGGGGACTAGTCCATTTTTGAACTATAAAGTTGAGGTGGCTTGACTAGCGTGAGTGCAAAATAGCAAGAGAATGTGACCAGAAATGGGAACCAGAGGGTTATTGATACCCATGGTGAAAAGGCACAGCCAAAATCAATGGTTGACCAAGGTAGAGTTGACTGCAAGGTTTGCAAGTGGCTGCTGAGTCAGTTGCCAAGAATGGAAGGTTGTTATTCAAGCCAGAGTTGGTAAGCAGAAGGAACCATTGATGTTGTGCTTCTAGCTTTTCATGCTTATGGACTGAGGTAGATGGTACTGAGTAAAAGGTTATATCAAAGTGGGAGGACAATAATCCCTAAGGTCAAAGCATGAAAATAAATTCCTGATTTCATTTGAATGAGATCCTCTCTAGTCCTTGAAACATCTGAACTGAGATTTTGGAGGTCTGTCTTGAATTAAATTGTGAATTTTTATTTATTTATTACTTCATTGAATGGAAGATTGGATGGCCAATTGTTTGATTTATTTCCCAATTAATTCTGAAAACTAAAAAATAATAAAAAAGGGGTCATACATTTGCCCACATATTTCCCACTCATATTCTGGAAGGTCCAATAGGGTTGAAAAACTTCTTGGAATTTTGGAGGAAATTTTTGAGAAAATTTGATTTCCTTCTGAGTATCATATAGTTGTTCCAAAGGGATATAATCAACAATTTACAAATCAAATCCTTCATTAGACTCACTCAAAATAAAAAAATGTCCATGGATGAAATGATGAAATGTATGAAACATATCCCAAGACTCCTTTAACTCCTCTTCAGTTGGTTTACAGAAATTTCCCTTCTTTTAATTATGGATTTCTGGGTACAAATCTACTCAAAAATTATCATTTTGATCAAGCAATTTTTAAGCCAATCCAAGGAATACCTCAAAATTTCTATTTTTTTATCTCCTTCATTTGTGTTCCATATCCTTGAATTTTTATTCTTATCATTTTTTCACACATTACTATCAATCATGAACTGAATCATCAAAATTAATTGCCTGTTTCAAATTCAAATTTGCAATAAAACCAATTATTTAACACTTTTGAAAAACTTAATTGGAAAAATTTTAACCAAAATAACAATCTGAAAAATAAAATAAAATTGGTCTTTGAACATATTCTGAGTTTCAACAGGAGATCATTCTTTTTAACAAAAAAACTCATTCTGGGTGGTAGAGATTGTGGAATATTTTGGAACTGATTATTGAAATGATGGTGGAGATTCTCAAGGTGGAACCCTTCAGAAGCAAAGCAATAAAAAGACCAGACAAAAAAAGAAATTTATTGTCATAAGGAAATACTCCCCCCCAAAAAAACAAAAAAAAAACAATAATATGTGTGATCAACTTATCCAATGCTTTATTTTTATTTTTATACTTTTGATTTTTTTAAAAATTGAAAATTTTCATCAATACCAATGGTTGAGGTAGTATAAGGTTTTTTTGATTGATTTTTTCATATATTGGATTGATAATTTAATGATGATGATGATGGTAAGGAGGAGGAGCAGGAGGAATTTTCATGTGATTTCTATGTAATTTTGTGTAAATGGTGTGAATAGAGTATTAATTAAGCATTGAAAAGATCCAAATGTGATGAGACTGGAGCATTTATTTTAAAATGTTTGTGAGGTTGTACCACCAAGTCAAGAGAGAAACAGTGGGGCTGGCTTTTAAGTTGTGACTAATACTAGTTTCATTTCAACTAGGGGCTCTAAAAAGCCTTGAGTCAGATTGGTTCTTTGGATTGTGAATTGATGATGGGAGTACAGCCTGAAAGGATGATTGGATGGTAGATTTTTTATTCATTTTAATATTTTGAGGTAAATTGATGGAGGTTTATGAGGAATTTGGAGAAAATACTGTTGGAAGGATCACAAGAGTAGGATTTACTACAACCTGAATGTTCTTGAAGGTCATCTTTTATACTTCAAACTTGGGCTAGCTATTTTTTGAATAAATTTAAAAACACTCCTCTCCCCAGAATCTAATTTAAACTAATATTTTAGCACCTAGAAATGATTGAGTTTTAGACCTCATCATCATGTCTCCTCAGTGCCCTCTACCAGCACACTTCTTTACTTAGTTATAATTTTGTATGTTTGAGGCACCTATAGTCTTTCTCCACCAATATTTTCATTATTCATTTATGGTATTGATGAATTTAGATGTCACTAACACAATTTTAAGTATTTCCTGATACTTGTAGTTATCCAGGAAAATCTATTATTATATGACTGGTACTTTTAGACTTCCAGACAACTTGTCTTATACATTTCACAGGCTGATGATACACAAAGTTTACTACTCATAGCCCATGTGATATTTATGATATAATTCTTACCCAACCAATTTACTGCCTCTCCTGTTTTATTGAATATTCTCCCTTGTAAAAAGCACCAACTTGGGGTTCATCATTTCCTTATACTCTTTTTTTTCTGATTTCTTCAATGAAAATCATGAAATTATTTCCTTCATGATCCAGGCCCACTAAATGAAATACATACTGAATATGTTTCTTTCTGAAAAACTTCTGGTCCTTTCTGGAACCCTTATTTCAGATAATAAACTCCTTTTATATCTGGAGTCAATCCCTCCTCTCCATCACTTTCTCAAATATCTTTTCAAGCCTCTTAAACTAAAAAAAAAGAACAATAAAACTTTAGTGCATTCTGCTTACTACTTTGGGTTTTAAGAAAGGGGCCAACCAATTCTCTTAAACATTTAATCATTTTAAAAAGTTCCTAAATTCTTGAAGCTCATCTAAAACTAATTCCAATTGTCTCTTCAATTGTTCTTCAATAAACATTAACTATTGAATTCAAGCCTAGTTTTAATTCAATACAACTATATTCAAAACCAAAAATCAGTTTTCAGCTTGTTTTTTCCCAATATGTTTGCTTGCTAGTTGACAAGAGCAACCTGTAAAAGCAGAGAAAAAAGAGAAACTAAATAAAAAAATTAAAAGGAGTGGGAAATCCATATTTATTATTGCAGAAATGGATTGTACACTCAAAAATAGGTGTGGTCACTCACTGAACCCACCCTTGAATTCCAACTCCTTATATTTTTTAATAATTTCAGAAGAAAAAGACCAATAAACCACAGCACCACTATGGCACTGCTTTGGTATTCTAAAATTTGACAAATGATGCCATGTATAGGTTTCACACCTAAAATTCAGTCAGAATTGAGGTTTTGTTTATAATTTAGGAGTTACAGGCGCATTTGTGTTATGTCACAATTCCCACGCGCAGCCGCGCTTTCATACAGCAAGGGTACACACGCCTGACACTCAGTTTGTAGGCGCATTTCAAGAGTCCTGCATGAAGAATGATTGATGATGGATTCCTGCACGCAAATGTCAAGTCTGTGCGCGTCAACATCAGCTTTACTAATTTCATGCTACAACTTGCAAGCATATATCATGCATATGTAACAAGTTGACTGAGGGATAGGGACATGTTTGGAACCTAAGAAAATTGAATAAAAAATATGAAAATCAAAAAATTAAAGCAAATAAATTGTGAGAAACAATAATGAAGGTTGTCACATAAATGAGATTTCCAAATCTTTATGAACAACAAAACACACCAAGAAATCTACAAAAGATTATTAAAAATTACCAAAATGTTCAGAAGATGGCGTAGAATCTACAAATACCAACTTCTAACCATGCCACTCTAAAGAAAGTAATAAAAAATGAGGAAATATGTCTGAACCATAAAAATAACAAATTAATATTTAAATACCTTCTGAAAATCATTTCACATGGAAATATGACACAAACAAGGTTAAACAGCTTACAGCACCAAGACTACGTGCCAAACTTGCCTTGGATAGCCTGCTAGCCTCAGAGCACAAGCACAACCCTCTACGTGCCCTGAGAAGGTATTATTACCCCAGAAAGGTATATAAACAGGCCCTTTTAGATGGTTTAAACCCCAGTAATTTTTAAGTAATCAATTCAGACCCCTTCCCATCCATGATCAAGTGTTTATTCAAGATTAAAAAGTGATTTATGGCCTTGGTCTGATATTATAATTATGAATTCTAACCCATTGTTAATTCCATTGAAGAAAATCAGCAATAATCCGCATCAATTGTCCTGAGACCCTTTCAACCATGAATTTCTGCAAGTTTCTTGGAGTGTCTGCTTAAATTAGTAATTTATCTCCTCCTTGCCTCCAGGCATAAGTGATGTGAGTCAGCAAGTCCACCCAATCCCCTTGAGTAAACCCCTTTTGAGTAATTACTTAGGACCTCATTGTCCCAAGGACTTTACATGGTTCAAAAGAGCCCCGTGAAGAGAGTTTGTTATCCAATAAAGATACCCTGTTTGCATAAACTGTGGCCCCTCTTGAAAAATATATTTAAAATCAATTTAACCCAACCAAACCACTCAAACTTTGCACTTGCTTCTAAATTAGCCATTTGAGCATTTTACATAATTTTCTTGGAATTATTATTACTCCAGAACCAATATCATTTGCTGTAGCTAAAGGGCAGAACAGTTCCTGGTATCAGTAAGCTGATTAGTGGGGATCTGGCGGGGAAATATCTCTGAATAATTGATTTTAATTAATTTATTTCTTTGGACCAGATAATCTACATAAATATAAGTGAAAATACTTATTATTTTTTATTGTTATTCTTCCAGTGGATCTTAATACCAACAGGGAATTAATCAATTATTATTATAATCTTCTGAAACCAAGAAAAAAAGAGACACTCCGTAATTTTTTATCTTTTAACATAACTCCTGAGCAACAACAAGCAAAATTAAACCATTATAAGTAACAAGCCTTAAAAGATAAAGAATTGGAACTTGAAAGAATTTTAACTTTAATTCTTTACTCAGGCAAAACATGGCCTGAAAGAAATATCAGAGAAAAATTTATTTCTTTAACAAAGATAAAGAAAATAAAGAAAGTAAGCTCAAAATACTTTTTTATATTCTTTTTGAAAAAATTCAAAAAAAATTGAAAATTAATAAAAATTAATAAAATTATAATAAAAAAAATTACTAAATTTAATTTTTTTACCTTATTTGCAGTGTAAAGAGCATTTTACCTTGCGGATTTTATTCAGAAAGATCTTTTAGAAAACAGTTCTCACCACAGATCTTTGGATTTAAGCCATGACCTCATTGGTACCCAAAAAGAACCCCCCGGATTACCCACCAAGGACTCATTAAACCCTAACAAGGCTTTGAAACTGTTGAATTTAAGTATAATTAAGCTTAAATGAATTTAAAAATAAAATAAAAATATTTTATTTATTTTATTTATCATTTTTACTAAGTTTTGAAAAAAACTTATACTCATTTTTTGCACAATGTCACAAAACAGGCCAAACACCCACACAACCAGAAAAGGCCCCGTCCTATGGACCTCTTCCCCAAGGAATGCGCGCCTGTACAAGTGCCTGTAGCAAGCAAAATGAGGGGGCTTGAACCTGCAAGTGCCCCGACTGCCAGCACCCGTGCCCGCCAACTCAACCAACAAAACATTGGAAATGAGCCCTTTTCCCAGAAAGTTGTCCCGCAAAGCTACTCCCCCTCCTACGCCTCCCACCCTGGACTTGGCCAAAGAGTACAGGATAAAGGATCTGGTGAAGGATCATGTGAGTCATTGGGAGGCATACAAGCTAGCCCAGGAGCAGGAGGACCCAGCAGCCATGAGATAGGCTATTTAACAGGCCAATTCCTCTCAAATATCCCTGCAGAAATTAATATCCAGAGAAGAAGTAGAGAAATACGTAGAAAAATGGAACCCTTGGGATCAACTAGCCAAATTAAAGGGAAAGGACCCCAAAAAGTTGAGGTCCTCAAATCATCAAAGGTTCACAAACCCAAAGGATTGGGACAACATAATTTCTCTAGCTCAGAAATGGAAGAAAGTTTATCACAATTAGATTCTGATGATAGAACTCCATTTTTTAACAGATTTTCTGACAATTTTTTCCATAAATTTAACATCTTGAGTAAAAATTTAGAAAATATTCAAAAACAACTTGACAGAGCAATCCAAATAATCCAAAACCAAATTGACCATCTGAGAGCCAATGAGTCTGAAATTAAATTTTTAAGGAATACCATTGATTTAAATAAAGCATCATTAATTAATCATATCAGTACCACCTTTTCTTCTGGACAGGAAGAGATACTCCTTCTCCTTGAGAAACTCAAACAAGAAATAATAACCAAAACTGAAACCCCTTCTGTTCATCTCTTTAATAAAATTCACTTATTAAGCAACAAAATGGAGTTAGAACTAGGTATGATTAAGAATTATTTAAGAGACCTTAAAATTAAAAAAAATGCCCCTCCTTTAGTCAATGTAGAAGAATCAAAACCCACCAGGATAAGTATCACTCCTAAAATCTCTCTCAATTCTGGAGTGAATAGGAATGAGTCTTAGCAGCCTAGTCCTACCCCTGAAGTTGAAAAATCTCTGAAGCTCTTGCCCCCTGTAACTGAATGGCCTAAATTCTGTTGAATTTGAAGTTAGATGCCCCAGTGAGATGGTTGAAGAAGATGGTATGAGGCCTTTGAAACGTCAAGAGTAACAGATCTAGGGATTCAAGAGAGGGGCAATCCAGTTCAAAGTCAGACAGAACAGATAATGATGAATTGGCTGGAATAGAACTGTTTTTAAATAGTCTAGATACAAGCCATTTGTTGAAGAACAACTTGTGGTGCTGTCAACAAGAAGGATAATGAATAATGAATGAAAAAGAACCAGAGAACTGTCACATAATCAGTGAAAGACAGTATGCAACAAGGCAGAGATGCAACAGGCCATAAGCCAGGACATAAAAGCTATCAAAAGAAGAATAACAAGAACAATACAACTGAGGCGTTAATTCAAGCTGATTTGGTGATTTAACAAACACTATAGTTAAGAAAGAAGATGATAAGAAAGGAGGTAATTAGAGATAAGAAGACCTATGGATGAACAGTGATCAGGGCTCATGGCTACAAGATTTGATCATAGAAGGATAATCAGACTACTCAGACTAGCATTCTTTCAGACATGTTTTTAACTTAACCTTGAAATAAACATCCAAGGATGAAAACTGATCAGAGCAGCAAAAGGAGACATGTACCATAATGCTACTACTTTTATGAAGTCATAAAAATGATTGAATAATGAAAATATAACAAGTGTAATTGTTCAAAAGAAGAAAGGAGCTTAAGTGTGAGAAGAAAAGAGCCGAATTTTAACAAATTCTCTGGTGAAGGAGAATATAACCATGCCAGCTTCATTAAATTTATTGAATATACCCTTGCCTCATATGAACTAATGGATACTATAGCTGTAGTGAGACTACCCAGGCTGTTTGAAGGAGTAGCTCTGGATTGGTTTATCAAAAAAAGAGGAGAAGTAGGATCTCAAACCTTGAACTCTTGGAAATGTTTCATCAAAGAATAGTTTGGTACTGGAATCTGGAAAAGAAAGATGATGAAAACCTTTGAGAATTCATTTTTTAATCATTTAAAGGATAAACCCCAAAAGTGGTGTTTGGAACAAAAGAAGAGGTTACATTGTTTCTATCCTGAAGCTGACAAAGAGGAAATCAATGAAGACTCCTCAATCTATGTCCGGGACACCTTAATCATAGTGTGAGGTGTAGAATGCCCATAGATGCTGATCTCTCCACCCTCATTGGTATTCTAGAAGAAACCATTGATATGAATGGTCTTGACAAAAGGAACAATAGACCTAAGGAAACCACTCCCAATAATTGAGAAGAATACAATCCCAAAACCAAAGACTATACCACTCCCCAACTAGAAGCTAAGAAAACTTCTGATACTAAGGAAAAGGTATGCTGGAGTTGTAACCAAACTGTGCATGTGAGACCTGATTGCCCCCAGCCCAGGAGAAAGATCAATCTCATTGAAGGAGAAGAGAATGATAATGATCCTGACCCTCAACTTAATGACACTGATGGATCTTTATCTGAGTATTAATTAATGATCACTAACCCTATCAATTTCATTGAAGGAAGTAAAAGATCTTCCTTAGACATTAACTCTGTTAATGAATATTCCAACTCCAATATGAAAATTCACCATGTTTCTGAGGGCAAAACTTTGGCCCTCAAACCTTCTGCCCGTAAAATTTAAACCTCTGGTAAGACCTGCTATGCCACAGGATTGATACAAGGTTCCAGTGTTAAGTTACTCTTAGACAGTGGAGCCTTTTGCTCTTGTGTTAGTTTAACTTATTTGGAACAGCAAGATCCAAATTGGGAAGTGAACCTATTACCGGTACCTCAGGCTAAGTTCAGCAGTTGTAACTCTTCCCTTAATGCAATTGGAGTTTGCTCCTCTGATATCATTCTGCCTCACTCAAAAGGATCACTCAAAATGAAAATAAAATTTGTAGTACTCCAGAATGGAGTGTGTGATTAATTTATTCTAGGGAATGGTTCTCTTGGCTTATATGGTATTGATGTATTCCAGAGTAAGGGCAGATATTTTACCGTAGGAGGAGACTATAACAAGAAGTTCCAAATATGCCATGTCAATTCTCAAACTTCTGATTCAACTTATGAAAAACACTTAGAGAAGTTCAACCAAGAGTACTTCTCCCAAGCAGCCCTGAACCCCTTGATGAGTGAAGAACAAAGACGGGACATCCTCCAAGTCTGCTTTGAAAATCAAAATGTATTCTGCACCAAGGATCATCCAATTGGTAACATCAAAGGACATGACATGATTCTAACTTTAACCATTAAACCTCCTTACCCTCCCAACCTCAGGAGACCTGCTTACCCTTCTAGTCCAAAATCTAGGAAAGCTCTGGAAACTCATATCCAAGAATTGATGGACTTACAGGTCTTAAGGAAAGTAGGACAAAATGAACAAGTGGACATTACTACTCCAGTAATTATAGCTTGGAACAATGATAAGTCTAGGATGGTTGGAGACTTTAGAATTCTGAACAAATATACCCAAGGTGATTATTACCCTATTTCACAAATTGACCATGCTCTACATAACCTCTCTACGGCTAAGTTAATCAATACTATGGATATGCTGAAAGGTTTTCACAAGATACCTATCAGTCCTGATAGCTGGAAATTTATGAGGATCATATGTCATTTGGGCATTTATGAGTACCTTAGAATGCCTTTTGGTATCAAGAATGCTCCTTCTCATTTCCAAATAATGATGGATACAGTTTTAGGATCATTCATCAGGCAAGGATGGATGATGGTATACGTTGATGATGTTATCATTTAATCTGATGATTGGAGTACCCAGATGCACAAAGTAAGGCTAGTCCTCAAAACCATCTCTGCTGTGGGATTCAAAGTATCAATGAAGAAATTTAAATTTGTTTATTGAGAGCTGAAAGCTTTAGGGCACATTGTTTCAGGACTAACCTTAACTGCTGACCAGATACAAATAGCAGCTGTGATGAATAGGCCCATGCCTCAGAAAAAAACTGAAATCCTATCCTTTATCAGCCTTTGCAGCTACTACAGGAAATATCTACCTAAGTTTTCCCTTCTCACCAAATTTTTGTATGAAATCTACCACAACAACACCGTGTTTGAAATGAATCATTAAAGGGTCAAGAACTATGAAGAACTCAAGGTGGCTATGACCTCAGCTCCAGTATTGATTGAACCTGAATATTCTAAACCTTTCAAGCTCTATATAGATGCTAGCATGGAAGGGCTAGGAGCTGCCTTACACCAAGAAGTGATAGAACATGATAAAACAGTGGGAAAACCTATACTCTTCCTATCCAGAGAAGTAAAAGATACTTAGAAAAGGTATGGTACAACCCAAATGGAATGCCTTGCCTTAGTTTGGGCTCTGGAAAAACTCCATTACTAATTAGAAGGTACCAAGTTCACAGTAATTACTGATTGCAATGATGTCAGGACTTTATTGAACATGAAAACCCCTAGTAGGAATATTTTAAGGTGGCAGATGGCCATTCAACAGTACAGAGGTCAGATGAACATAGTCCATCAAGCTGGTGCTAAACACCAGAATGCTGAAAGTATGAGCAGGAATGCTCTACCCAATGATCCAAGTAACCCTGCTTATGACCCAGAAGATAATGATGTATTTCCTATACTGAATATTAACATGCTGAATATTGAGGCTCCTATTCTAGGAATCCACATCTGTGAACTGCATGAATCCTTGTTCAACTCGATCAAAGAGGCTTACAGCCCTTGTATGAAGACTCTAATCACCATTATTGAAAGTACCTCTCCACCATCTGAACTGATTAACAGTCTACCTGAAAATCTCCTAAAATCTTAGAAAGCAGGAAGTTTAACTGTATGGGATGGTCTAGTATACTATAGACACCGAAATTCCAGTGTTATAGTTTTAACCAAAGAAGACCACATCAAACATATTCTAGATGATTGCAACAATAACTGTTCAGCTGGTAAACTATCCACTGATAAGACCCTAGACAAGGTCAAAAAAACAGCTTGGTGGATCAATTGGAGAGATTCCACAGTCCAGTATGTCACCAGTTGTGAAACTTGTCAGAAGTCCATCAGGAACACTGCAAAAAGTTTTGGTCTACTACAGAAGATTACTGAACCTAAGAAAAGATGGGAAATCATCAACATGGACTTTGTAACTGGATTACCCCCAGGAGGAGCCGATTCCTACAACTCAGTCCCAGTCATAGTTGACAGTTTTTCCAAGAAAGCAAAATTCCAGCCCAACCATAAGGAGGAAACTGCCATGGAAGTAGCATTACTGTTTTGGAATAGACTCATATCTGATGTGGGAGTCCCCAAGATCATCATCAGTGATAGGGATCCCAAGTTCACTTCTGAATTTTGGAGTAATCTCCACAACATGTTAGGCACTACCTTAGCCTTCTCTACAGCTTATTACCCCCAGACAGATGGATTAGTTGAAAGAATGATTCATACCTGAGAAGACATGCTCAGAAGGTTCTGTTGCTTTGGTCTTGAATAAAAGAATACTGATGTGTATTGCAATGATTGGGTTAGCCTTTTACCTGCCCTAGAAATGGCCTACAACAGCAGCAAGCATTCTACCACTAAAGAAGCACCCTATGTACTAGAAAGAGGATGGATTCCTAAACTACCCAAGGATAAACTGAACCAGCAGCTAACCAATATTCACCCACATCACTTGACTTTAAGATAATGATACATATAGCCAACAAACATGCTGCTAAATTTGTTCAAGAAGTTGTTTAATATAACCAGAAAAGATAGGATAAAAGCCACAAAGAACCTGATTTCAAGATTAGTGACAAAGTCTTAGTCCCTACTACCAAATTTACCAACCTAGCTGGGAACAGGAAACTTAGACTGGCATTTGTTGGACCATTCACTATCAAGAAAATCCATAGGAAGAATGCAGTAGAATTGATTCTTAGTGATGAAATTTCCAGAAAGCACCCACTTTTCCAGTAAGTCTTATCAAACACTACTATCCCAGGGAACGAGAACAAACTCTGTAAGCAGCAATACCTTTTGCAGGAGAAAACAAGAGAGAAAAAGATAAAATAGGCAAAATTCTTAAAGACAAGAAGGAAAGGATAAATGGAAAAGATTTCAGACTCTACCTAGTCAGATACAAAGGAGAATCCGCTGAAAAACATGAATTTTTACCTGAAAACAAAATCCCTGATGTACCTATCCACCTAAGGAATTACAGGGCTAACAAAAGACACTGAACCCCAAAATTTTTTTATCAGATATAGAAATATCTTGGAGTGGGGGAATGTCAGCCTGCTAGTTGAAAAGAGCAACCTGTCAAAGCAGATCAAAAACATAAAATAAATAAAAAAATTAGAAGGAGTGGGAAATACATATTTATTATTGCAGAAATGAATTCCCCACCCAAAAATAGGTAGGATCACGCACTGACCCCACCCTTGAAGTCTAAATCCTTATACTTTTTAATAATTTCAGAAGAAAAAGATCAATAAACCACAGCACCACTATGGAACTTCTTTGGCCATTCTAAAATTTCACAAATAATGCCATGTATAGGTTTCACACCTAAAATTAAGTCGGAATTGAGGTGTTGTGTATATTTTAGGAGTTACAGGCGGATTTGTGTTATGTCACAATTCCCATACGCAGCCCCGCTTTCATATAGCAAGGGTACACATGCCTGAAACTCAGTATGTAGGCGCATTTCAAGAATCCTGCATGAAGAATGACTGATGATGGATTCCCGCACACAACTGTCAAGTCTGCGCGCGTCAACATCATCTGTGCTAATTTCAACAGCCAGGTACCGCAGGAACATGCTACAACTTGCATGCATACATCATGCATATGTGAAACGTTGACTGACAGATAGGGAGATGTTTGAAACCTAAGAAAATTGAATAAAAATATGAGAATCAAAAAATTAAAGCAAATAAATTCTGATAAACAATAATGAAGGTTGTCACATAAATGACATTGCCAAATCTTGATGAACAATGAAACACAGCAAGAAGTCTGCCAAAAAATTATTAAAAATTACCAACATGTGCAAAAGATGGCTTTGAATCTACAAATACCCACTTCTACTCATGCCACTCTAAAGAAAGTAATAAAAAATGAGGAAATATGTCTGAACCATAAAAATAACAAATTAATATTTAAATACCTTCTAAAAATTATTTCACATGGAAATATGACACAGACAAGTTTAACCAGCTTAAAGCACCAAGACTACGTGCCAAACTAGCCTTTGATAGCCTTCCAGCCTCAGAACACAAGCAAAACCCTCTCTAAATTCCCTGAGAAGGTCTTATTACCTCAGAAAGGTATATAAACAGGCCCTTTTAGATGGTTTAAACCCCAGTAATTTTTAAGTAATCAATCCAGACCCCTTTCCATCCATGATCAAGTGTTTATTCAAGATAAACAAGTGATTTATGGCCTCATTCTGATATTATAATTATGAATTCTAACCCATTGTTAATTCCATTGAAGAAAATCAGCAATAATCCCCATCAATTGTCCTGAGACCCTTTCAACCATGAATTTCTGCAAGTTTCTTGGAGTTTCTGCTTAAATTAGTAAGTTATCTCCTCCTTTCTTCCAGGCATAAGTGATGTGAGTCAGTCAGTCCACCCAATCCCCTTGAGTAAACCCCTTTTGAGTAATCACTTAGGACCTCATTGTCCCAAGGACTTTACACGGTTCAAAAGAGCCCCGTGAAGAGAGTTTGTTATCAAATAAAGATACCCTGTTTTCATAAACTGTGGCCCCTCTTGAAAAATATATTTAAATCAATTTAATCCAACCAAACCACTCAAACTTTGCACTTGCTTCTAAATCAGCCATTTGAGCATTTTACGTAATTTTCTTGGAATTATTATTATTCCAACACCAATATCACTTGCTGTAGCTAAAGGAAGGAAACATTCCTGGTATTATTCAGCTGAAAACTGGGTGTCTGGCCGGGAAATATTCCTGAATAATTAATTTTGATTAATTTACTTCTTTGGACCAGATAATCTATGTAAATATAAGTAAAAATACTTATTATTTTTTATTTTTATTCTTCCAGTGGATATTAAGGCCAAAAAGTAATTAATCATTTATTATTATCATCTTCTTTCACAGAAAAAAGAAGAGAAAATCCTTAATTTTGTACCTGTTATGATAACTCCTGAGCAACAACAAGCAAAATCAAACCATTATAAACAAAAATCCTTAAAAGATAAAGAATTGGAACTTGAAAGACTTATTCACTTTAATTCTTTACTCAGGCAACACAAGGCCTGGCTTGCAGGACTTCAACAAGAATATATCAGGGCGTATCAGAACTAAGCAAACCCGCCATAAATAATCAAAAAAACCAACTTATTTCACATCAGACGTGCCAGAGTTACTGGGAAATAAGTGGGGTTTTTCAAATGAAGTATTTAAAGGCTTCCAAAACCTGTCCACGTCATCCACCCCTGGCTTCTCACCTCCTCCTACCTCCAAACCTATTGCAATTTTTTTTACCTCTAGCCTCATCATAAAAAGATTCACCACTCTCATCACTTTATTACTCTCATCATCATTCTCATTGATTTATCACCCTCATCACTTGATCACTCACCAATTTATTGCTCTCATTGCTTCATTGCTCTCATCACTTCATTGCTCTCATTGTTTCATTGCTATCATTGCTTCATTGCTCTCATCACTTCATTGGTCTCATTGCTTCATCACTCTGATAACTCTACCTCCAACAAGAACTTGTACCTCCAACCTCATCCAAAGAATCCAATCATTGTTTTATTTCTCTTGTCACTTTATTGCTCTAATCACTTCATATCTCTAATCACTTTATCTTTCTTTTCACTTTATCCCTCTCATCACCTTATTGCCCTTACCCTTTCCAAATGGCCCCTCAGAAAACCTCCCCCCGCAAGTCAACACAAAAGTCCAACACACCAAAGCAAACATTGCCAAGGAACACCAAAACAAACAATCCTCCCCCATCAGCTTCCAAGGGCTGAAGTCAGCTCAAGAGAGATGATCAAATCATCCTGGCCATTTGGATCAAAATTCCCTCCAACTATGATGCCTGCTTTGGATTGGACAATGAAACACGCCTTGGCCAACCTCCATCATCTAAGGTCAATGGTTATCTCCTGATGGCCAATGAACTCAAGAAAAAAACTAAAGGTAGGCTGGATCTGTCATCAAAATAGATGAGGGAGAAATTCAAGAATTATCTAGCCAATTACAAAAAGGCCCACTCCATTTCAATCTCCACTGGCTTTGGTATCTCCAACTATGACAAAGGCAAGGGAATCAACTTGGTGGTTGATAAGTTGGACTCCATTTTTCCTTTTTATATTCAAATGGATGAAATCTTTGGAAAGAAGGCCAACATCACCCCCCTAGCTGCTTTTGATTCCCAACAATCCAATTCGGTTGATGCTGAGGACTTGGCTGGGTATGCTCAGCCTAGCAATGGTGATCCCTGTCACACGGTGGTATGTGACACCATAATAACTGCAAAGTGGACTGGCTTTCATCCAGTCTCATAGCCTTTTGGTTAGGCCTTGCCTCTCAGTTGGTTGGCAGTTGTGCGAGGTATAACAGTAGACTGGATGAACTTGTTGCGGGTTCAATTCGTAATCAGGACAAGTTTTGGGAATGGCTTGCTCCTGTGACAATTGTCGGGTTTTCCGCCTGTCAACAGCAAGACTCCCGAGTCTTGGTGGCTCCTTATGGCGTTCAGGAGTGTGTCTGAATATGGCTCCATGTTGCGAGGTCATGGGTTAGTGCCACCAGCCATACACACCTCGGGACAAAGTGCCCTTAAACCCAGGGGTACTGTCACACGGTGGTATGTGACACTATAATAACTGCAAAGTAGACTGGCTTTCATCCAGTCTCATAGCCTTTTGGTTAGGCCTTGCCTCTCAGTTGGTTTGCAGTTGTGCGAGGTATGACAATCCCAAAGAAACCTATGAGTGGCCCCAATCTGATGCCAAGGAGGATATTCAAACCCAATCAGCTCCAATCACATCTACTTCCACGTTGATTGAGGAGTCAAACCATACCTTGGACCCCTCCCCTCCTTCTTTAGATTGCTCTCTTCCTCTGTTAGGAGATCTCATCAAACTTGCTGATGCAGAACAAGATACTCCTCAGTCTCCATTTCCCTCAAAATTGGTTCAAGTGAGGAACCAAGCTCTTTTCTCTTCCGTGTGGTTAATCCTGACTGATTTAGATTGTAAAAAAACAGGCTCATTCATTCCAGAATGGCCAAACACTCAAGCCAATTGGGCCTCCCACATTTCCTTCAAACACTAGTGACAACTTTCAGACTCAAACCTCCTCTGCCAAGGGTAAGCAAAAGGCCTCAAATTCCATCAATATCAACCCCAAAAGTCATCAAAAGAGGAGAAACACTTCTGGTTTTTCAGGCTTTGAAGAAATCATGGAGAAGCAAGATTCATATAAGTCCATTTCCATTGGTTGACCTTGCTTTCAAAATCATGCTCATTGCTTTTCCCCTGAAAAAAACAGTCAAATCACAAATTGAATCCAAAAAACTTGAGTTTGAAAAGCAAAAGTGGAATTTTCAACTGGCCATGGATTTTCAAAAGCAGAAAGCCAAGAGTTTGGCTCATTAACAAAAATGGGATTCTGAGTGGAAGTTGAATTAGGCTGAGATAGAATTTCAAAAATAGGAAAAGAAGAAGGATTGACAGCAAGCACAACTGGAAAAGGAGAGGGAACAACTTTCAAACAAAACAAAGGATAAGGTATGAGTATCCTTGGCTTCCATTGGTAGCAGTAGAACAGTAGATGAGATACAGCAGATAACTCAAATGCTGGGCTTGTAAATATATTTGCATGGGTGAAAGAAAAACAAAAAAAATATTTTTGATTACAATGTTTGAGACTATTCTTAACCCCACCAACATAAAAATGTTTTTTGTTTTTATTTATATTTTTTCTAGAGTAAATTTTGCCATTATTCAAGTCCCTCAAAGTGTTTCTAGTTCTTTTACTAATTTGAAGTGACATGGCCATTCTGGTATGGGTTGTTGTGTCCACAGCAGGAAAGGTACAGTGCTTGTACTTATTATCTTCCCAAACAGTTGTGAATATTGTGTTAAACCAGATTGAAGTCCGCAACATCACGACAGCGGTGGAGACACTCCAACACTGCATGGGACAGAATCTGAGCCCACCCTCTCTAACACTCCTGCTGGTGATGATAGGCAAGCCGAAAAATCTCAAGTTGACTTATCAATTAATCCTTGTACAACTCTTCTTTCACCAGCTTCTCTTCATTCTCTCACTCAACCCATCACCAACTTCAATCTCAATCTCCACCAACGACTCATTGACGAAAACTGCAAAGGACTACTATCTGGTAATTGTGATTCAAGGCCCTTAATAGTCAAGACCGTAGCTGACACTCAGAATCGACAGATCACTCCATTCAAAACAGCCAACGGTGTCAAGATCACTTTGCTGCAGTCTTTAAGATCAATGTCATCAAGTACAATCTTGTCCATGCAACTGTATCAGTGGAAACCTATACTGAGCTTATTCATCACCTATTTCCCCTTCCAGGCGTGTCTACTTTAAGATGCTAGACCCAATTTTGTGCTGAGATATTTCATTGATATCAATTCTCATTCCTGTTGGTTAAGACTCTCATATTTGTTCAACCTGTTGTTCTTCAAGCTAAACTTTTCTCATCTTTTCTCATTTGAAATATAAGTGGTTCTGGTGTTTAGCCATCTCAATTCCTTCACAAACCATTTTGACTATACCTTTTTGCTTGAAATCAATTCCAAAGTTAAGTTCAGGAAAAAAAAATTGGCCATCTGATACTTGATATTTGTCTGTATTTTCAATAAGTCAACCATTTTCTTTTTTGGTTGGAACCATGAGTAAAAAGGAGTGGCCAGAGATTTTGCCTTTGTCAATATGAGGAGAGTTTTAAAAAGAATTGGAGGTGAAAGTGATGTGTGGGGAGCAATCAAAATGTTTAGGCTTGGAACAAAATCCAACAAAGAGAAAGAGGGGATGTTTTCCTTCATGGCATCATGGTTTTCTCCAAAGGAAAGTTTGGCCAAATTGCAAAACATTTGTCCTAGAATTTGGGATACTTTGTCCACCTTAAGGTTGAGGAAAGCATACTCTTGAGGAGAAGATCTAATGGATCATTTCTTTACATAACGTCGAAATAACTCTAAAGGGTGCATTGATTTTTGCCATCCAACTGCCCACATTTTTCCACCCCAAAATCTTGAAGGACCAACTGGGTTGAAATTTTTTTTTGACTATTGAAGGAAAATTTTCACAAAGTTGATGTCCTTCTTTTCTTGGTCAGAAACTTTCTCCAATGGGACAAATTCATTCATTAAAACCAGGACTTGATGATCAGATTGATTGAGGACAATTACTTTTCCACAGTGGAAGAAACGGAACCATTTGATTGTTTGTTTTTCTTCCTCAAACTCTTCCTGGGTTGGTTTTTGAATATTATTTTTTTTTTGGCAAAAATTGAAGGGTACAGATCCAAAGGACGCAGTTTCCGATCCTACCGGACCAAAGTTTCATTAATAACTTCCTCAGAAACCTCCAAAGATATTTTGGAATCTCTCATTTGATTCCTCTTTTGGTGAGCAGAGCTAATCTTCCAACCTCTCTGTATGTTTTTCAAGTCATCTCCTTCCATCTTCTTCCCCCCAATCCTATACTTAGATTGGGGTGAGGAACAAGAATAGATTTGGATGTTTGTGTAACATTTTGAGGGGGTGGGAGAAGAATCAGACAATCACCAATAGCAGTTGAAGGATTGAAAAAAAAAAACCAAAAAAAAAAGTCAGTCAAATGGGCATCATTGGTGAAACAAGATTGGATCAAAGAAAATTAAATCAAACCTGGAATTGATCTCAAGTTCACCATAAATGGGATTGCCAAAAATAAAAAAATTGTACCCAAAAAAAAAAAAAAAACATGATATCAGCGCCCAAAAAAAAAAATAATACGGGATTTGAGGGAATTGGGCTGTCCCTTTGGGTTGGGTTTTGGGTTGGGCCAAGCAACAGAAGAAGGGGGGGCCGGCCGTTGGTGGTTGAGTGTGGGGGCCGGGCTGGCGGAGGGAGGGGGGGGTGCGGGGGGAGCCGGGTGGGCAGAGGGAGCTGCTGGGGGCCCAGTGGGGGGGGGCCAAGGGCTGTGGGGGGGCCGGGCCGGCGGGCCAAGGGAGGTGGGGGGGCTGGGTTGGCGGAGGGAGCCGCTGGGGGGCGGCCAAGGGGGGCCGAGGGCGGTGGGGGGGCCAGCCAAGGTAGGTTTTCAAGGGCGGTGGGGGGGCCAAGGGTGGTGGGGGGGGCCGGGCTGGCGGAGGGAGGTGGGGGGGCCAGCCAAGGGAGGTTTGTGAGGGTGGTGGGGGGTCCAGCCAAGGAAGTTTTGCAAGGGTGGTGGGGGGGCCCGGCCGGCAGAGGGAGGTGGGGGTGTGGGCTGCTGAGCAAGGGTGTGGGGCCGACTGAAGTGAGGGTGGTGGGGGGGAGAGGCGGGGCATTAGTGGGGAGTAAGGGAGAGGAGGTGAGGGGGGTGGGGAAAGGGTGATGGGCAGGAGGGGGGGGAGTTACCTGAGGAAAGATTCAAGAAGGTGGGGGGGGGACCTAAAGCTGGGTGGAGAGTTGTATCAGCATCCAATGATGGGGATTATGAGGAGGAGGATGAGGAGGAGGGGCAGGAGCTTACCAGGGGGGGGGGGGTGGGCAATGTTGAGGTGGAGGGTGAGGTGGAGAGTGGAACAGTGGTGGGTGAGGAGGAGAGTGGAACAGTGGTTTGGTGGGGTGAGGTGGGTGGTTTGGAAGTTTTGGTTCTGTTTTTTTAAAGTCCACCAAAAAAAAAAAAAAAAAAAAAATCCAAGTCAGCCTTGGATGCCTGGTTGAACAACTAAAATCAAAAAAGAGATTTCACATATTTAAAACCCAAATGCTACACATCAAAGTGAGCAAGTGTGAGGGGTAGAATCCCCTCTCTCATGGCCAAAGATGAGGTAGAAGATGAGATGGGGATGACTTGAGGAGGATCAGGAATATCATCTTCAAATATTTTGTCCCATTCATCTTTGATGTCAGCCAAAAGATAGTGAAAGATTACACAAGTGCTAATCCAGTTTATGAGGAACTTCATGTCTTTGGGGTTTTGAAGCTGGTTTTGAATTTCCCTTAAGCTGGCCCATCTTCCTTTCAGGACTCCTATGGCATGCTCAATCTGAACTTGTGATTGGGCAAGATGATAGTTGAAGTTGGTTTTTACTTGATTGTTCAAAAAAAACATTCCAGTATGCTGGAACCACATATTTTCCACTAGCATAGGTTGAATTGGCCAGAAGTTATTGATTGTGGTCAAATTAGTTCTCTGGTTGTTGGGAAATCCACATCCAATTGAACACATATGAATCATGACAAGAACCTGGAAGGCAAGCATGGAGGGATATGAACTTCTTATTGTTATCAAAAACAAGTTGTAGTGCCACAGAGTATCTAAAAAAAATAAAACATATTTGGTCAGTGTGAGATCAATGGTCTTATCAAAGTGATTAGAAAAGATATTAATCAATTGCCTTTTTTTTCCAATCAAAATAGTTGTTGCCATCTAGCTTGGGTTTTTGAATCAAGGGGATGATGGTTCCATCAACAAAACCCATTCAGCCAGGAAATCCTTTGGTTTCTGTTACTTGAGATATCTCCTTGCATTCTTCTTTTGTTGGCCAAGATAGGACTGAGCAACAGAAAGATAGGATAGCAACTATGAATCTTTTGGTGTATGAGTCAATGGTTCCATATCCAACTGAGAATAGATTTTCTAATTGATGAATTTCTACCCCATTTCCATTTTTTTCCAATCTACAAAGAGCAACAGCCAGTTTGATAGCTGGATTGTGTTAAGGATTAAAAGAATATTTCTGGAAGATGTGGTGGTCTTCAATCATCTCCAAAAGTTTTATGAATGAAGGCAATAGAGTTTGGAACAGTTGCTGGAAGCTTTGGTTGGGGAGGAGATGAAGATTTTGCGTTTGATACATAGGGTTGTGGAGAGTTTATCTTCTTGGAACCACGTTTTTCTTTTGTAATAGAGCATTCAAAGCCAAACAAGTTGATTCCAAATTGGAGTCTGAATCAGAGTCTGAATGGCATTCAAATACTAAAAAAATTTCAATCAGCTTTTTTGAATTTTAAATTTTCTGCTGAGAAGTTTGATGGGACATGTTGAGAAAGATGGTGATTTGATGTGGGGTGATGAGATGATGATGGGGATTTGTGTGAAGATGGAGATGTGAAGCAATAGAGATGTGAAGCAATAGAGATTTGAAGCAATAGATATGTGAAGCAATAGATATGTGAAGTGATGGAGATTTGAAGCAATGGAGATGAGATGTGTGTGATGTGATGGAGATGGGACTGGTATGAATTTTCTGATGTGGATGGGCGTTTTAGATCTGATGGATGGTGGATGGATGATGATGCATAAATGGCGGGTTTGATGGAGGGTTTATGTTTGAAATCCGCCATTTTCATGAAACACACCATTTTTAAATACACCAGTTAGGGGGTATGTGTATTTCAGAAACCCGCCATTAAAAATGGCAGGTTTGGTAAAAAAAATAGGGGGTTTGTAATGGTGGGTTTGCTAACTCTGATAGGCCCTATTGTATCTAACCTCTAAATCAAATTGTGAATTTGTTAAAATTGCCCCAAAAAATAAGGTTTCTCATAGGATTTTCAGAAATAAAGGTGCCAAAAATATCAAGGAAAGCATGCTTCTCACACTATTTTAAGAAGCCCTAAACCAAAATTCTTTGGAAGAAGGTAATGAATGTAGAAATTTTTGATGTTACTGCATGAAGAAGCCTGGTAACTTCATAGGAGAAAATAAGAAAAAATTCAGCCTACTAGATTTCAAAAATATAACTAAATCTAGCTGCTAGTGGTGATAAAAAGATTGGAGCAGAAACAGGTTCAAATTCCAGAGAAATGATTTGGCTAAAAGGGTAAAATTTATTTATATATTTATAGAAATAAATTTAAAAGGAGGGGAAAAGAAATTATTGAGGTTTTTGAGAACTCCATGTTGAGATTGTAATCCCTGTTGAAGGAAAAATACTGGTTATAAAAAATTGATCTTATTTCCAATTGAAGCATAATATAATTGAGACCATGTTAGAAAAAAGAATCATCTCAATATGTTGATTAATAATAAAGTTATCAAAGATTAAGTGCCTGTGAAATATGTCACAGAAATTTCAACATAGCCTAGCAACCGGGGCACATCATACTAATGAAGAAAAGAAGAGATAGTATGAAATGTATAAATAAAACAATTAAAAGAAGATATTATGTATTTAATTCTGAAATGTCCTATACAGATAATAATAGCAAGGACTTTCAGAGCAAATGAACATTTCAAGTTCATTTGTACCCTTGGTAAAACAAAGAAAACAAGCAGAAAAGCATGTTTCATTCCTTCTCTCTTAGCTTGTACATAGTCATATTGATGAGGGAGATCTTTTCTGTAAAAGAACCCCTCTACCCAGTTGTATTTCCATCCATTGATTAACATTCATTCATATTCATCTAAACTCATCCATTTATCAAATCAATCAAAATATTATTAAACTTATCTACCGGCTATCATCACTATTTCCAATACTCCAGAGCACAGTTGTATTTATTTTTAGGAAAGTATATGAGAAGTTGTGGTCCCTGTGGTGATATGCAGGGACTCCTTTCAACAAGGATGTGGATAATTTGAATGGTTGTTAGGTTATTTAAAGCCTACAAAAGGGGGCTTAAGTCAGAAGGATTAATTAATTGGTCAAGATCTTGACTTATTCTTGAGTAATTGTAAATTTTTCAAGGGTTACGGGTGCTTGAAGTTGGTGTTATAATTATGGCCAGCAATTAGCTTAGGCAAATGAGCATTATTTAAAGCAAAAGAAATGCTGGACACCTTGTGTCAAAAATTGCTTGATGGGCTCTCACAATTGGGCAATACGTTGGATGATATTGGTGATGAATTCAATTGGATGATGAAATGAATGATGAAAACAGCAGGGAGAAGAGCTCCTTAAGTACAAAAGATTGGCCTCTTGTGAGCCCATGATACAACAAGCCTAAAGGCAAATTTTCCGCCCCAAAAGAGCTCTGCAGGCTCTACAGGCCTTGTTACTTGGTTTGGGCTGCATCAGCCCACATGGCATAAGTCCCTGTACCCTTACTACAAGCCTATTCCAGTTATTTCTGGTTTTTCCACCTCAATGAGGCTGAACCAGCCCCTTAGCTGTTCAAAACCCTGGCCTTTTTTCTATTACAACTGGCCAGTTACCTCACATGCTGGCTGGTTGCCTCATGCAACCAGCCCCTGGCCATAAAAATGGCCAGGAGGGACTCAGGAAACACCTGGGTTTGTTCTCAGACACACATGGGGGGGGTGTGTGACCAGCGGACGTGCTGTCCCCCCCCCTCCTTCTCACAGATCCCTGGAGGGGGCGGTCAAACCCCCCTACCAGGGCCCTGGGGGTAAATACCCCCAGGGCGTCGTCACGCTAAGGTGGGCTGGGGGGTGGACAGGTCCCCTCCAGCCCATTGCTCCTCCCCCTTGGTAAAGGGGGGGGGAGAGCGCCCCTTCAATGGTGTGGGGGGGGGGGGGTGGTCAATTCCCACCCACCGCTGGTTGCCTCAATGCAACCAGCCTAGCAGCCACCTTTGGTGGGGGGGTGATCAAGTCCCCCCCACCATGACCGGTTGCTGGCTGGTTCCAGCCAGCCAGCCCTCCCTGTCAGAGTATTTCCTCTATTGCTATAGTAGCTGTGGCAGATACCTGCAAAAAAATAATAATAATTGCCAAATATCAGTTTTAATGATTAAACTGATAATATCAATAAAAAACTGAATTGATAGTAAGTTACCAGGAGTAAAAAAGCCACACCTTGAACCTCTAAAGAGATAAGGGGCCTAGCTTTAATAAATAAAGCTCAAAGGAGACTTGCTTACTCAAGGAAGCTCACACCCTTTATGATAGCCTAAAAAGGACTATAACTCCAATAGGACCTTGGACTCAAAATTGAAGTTGATTGTTTGATTGATAATATAGTAAGATTTTGCATTAAAAGGCCCCAGTCAATCCTCTTGGTGGACTAAGTTGGATGGGCTTGTTAATATGCAGTATCTGGTTTATGAAATACAATGAGGAATAGGTCTTGTAGGGACAAGACCCTCCTCTTTTATATTGCAAGAGTCCTCAGGGGGACTCAGGGCATCATCAGGGGAGTACAACACTGTCCTATATTTCGTCTCCAGTGGCTCAGAGCCCAAAGCAATCATCCCCAATGTATAATAACATTTACATACTCATTGGGGTCTATTTTCAAGGTAAGGTTGTAATTTATTTACTCAGAAGTTTAAAGTGATGGGGGGAATCACCCCAGTAACTTATTCTCCTTCAAGAGGACGCTCTCAAGGCTTCAGACTCCATTTACTTACCCTCTAACTCTCTGTAGATCCATCGGAGAATGTTTTCAAAGAATTACAAACATATTATTAGGTATTCTTAATCCACATAGATATGTATACTCTGGGTAAGTATTCCTACAGAGTTTATCTGCACCAGGGGAGTTTCCTAGCTTATGACTGGACGCGTTTCCAGAATGATTAACTTCTTGAGAGTTATCTACAAGCTGGAAGGAGAGTTCTTAGAAAATAATTTACACTTCACCTCAAAATCTGGGTTATGGTAGATAAGGATTATTACAGAATATAGTTTCCACAGAGGGAAATCTTTAAGGACATTAATTGTACATCCATTGGACGCTTCCAGAGGATTGTAATCTAGATTAAAGTTATAAGATCTACCATAAATTATAATATAAACCTTCAAGTTTTTATGGGATGATTTCTAATATTAATACATACTATAAAAATATGATTATATGAAACTTTATATGTCAAAAATATGGATATTTAATGGACTAATGGAGGCTTGAACACACTACCTAGGTACTCCGAAGGGTACTAAGACATTCCTTAACCACTATACTACCAAGACTTGTGAGTTGGGCAGCCTGTAGGACACCAATACATGTCTCATGGCTGACACTCCCCCTTCTCCTTGCAATGGCAAGAAAGGGGAGGGGGAGGAGCAAAGGCCTCCAGCCTGCGGATGCTGCCCAGCGCGGTAGCCAGTACGGGCTCAACAGCTGCGACTGGGGTGGGGGGGCTCCATTTTGAGTCCCCCTGCCCCCTAAAACGGCCCCGCGCGGGCCGTTGGGCCCCATAAATGGGCCGTAAGCAAAAAAAGCAGCCCA
Source organism: Puccinia polysora (assembly GCA_025617555.3). NCBI lineage: Eukaryota > Fungi > Basidiomycota > Pucciniomycetes > Pucciniales > Pucciniaceae > Puccinia > Puccinia polysora. The sequence goes on along the minus strand of CM062632.1, from coordinate 1,050,531 downwards.
AAGCAGGCAGAAACATGGGCGGAAGCCCCAACCGGGCCGCAACAAGGGCAGCAGCCCCAACTGGGCTTCAACACGGGCGGCGCCCCCAATGGGCCTCCCCAAGCCCAAAAACTAAGTAAACCATACTTTGGCGGGCCAGCATGTCTGGCAAATTATGTCCAAAATAAACCTTGGGCCCAATTATGCCCATACAAGCCCATCTGGCTGTATTTGCCCATATACCTCACCAGGCCCGTTAGGGCCCATGTACCAATAGACCTATTTCACGCGTTTTGAGGCCAGTTTTCCCAAATCCGTGACATCCACACAGGCCCATATGGTCCCTGTGAGTGTCCAATGGGCCGGAGAGGCCCATATGCGCATCCCATTTGGATTACACTTATACGTAGCACACGCCTAAGTGCATATGTATTTTAAAAGTTGGAACAAGAGGCAAGCTGAAGGATCGTTTGAGGGCTGCCCAAAAAAGGAGATTCAGGAATTATTGTTCTAAAATTAAATCAGAAAATTTACAATATCACAAAATTGATTTTCTAAGGAGATTTTGAATTCTGAGGAAAGAAATATTTGATTATATAATAAATTTCTGACTTGAATGAATGTCCTAAAAATAGCTTGGAGAGGGGTAATTATTTATACCTTTTGGGACACCTGTTGGTACAGGTCCTTTTATAAGCCAAAGGATGGATGAACAAGGCTTGAACTGAGGTCAAGCATCTGCCAATAAGTTTATTTTGGCCTTCTCTAGACATTAGAAAAGCACAGGAACCTTCATTTCTGCAAAAGATATTTTATGTGTGGAAACCAGAACCAAACTTTTTTCATTGGAAAGTAGAGTTCAGAACAGAAAACATTGAAAACAAAGAAACATGCTGAGAGAAAGAATTTAATCAATGGAAGAATTCTCAAGGAAAAAACAAATAAGGAGGAGCAGTGAAAGGTTGAGGAGACTTTGCAGGAATAGAAATAAATGATTGAAAAAGAAGGAGACCAGAGGAGTGCCTTGAAGGGACTGGTGGGATAAAATTGGTCAGAATCACTGCCAATGGAGTCAAAACTGATCCTTCCTTATTCATGCTGGCTGAAGATTGTTGATTTGTTAAGTATTATAAGCTTGATTTAAGTGAGATGAGTCAAAGATATTGAAGGAGCTGAAAGCCAGAGTTTGAGAATTGAGTTACTGAGAACTTGATGAATTCCCAAGTCCCCATTTGCTCACCAAGCAGGTTGTGAGTAGAGACTCCACTGGTTTTGAAGCATCAGAAATCTTGAACATGTGTGCAGTACAAAGTAAAAAAAAGGAAAAAAGGGAAAAGATTAAACAATTTCATCATTTTTGGGTCTCATACATGTTTCCATGTCTTGAATGATATCATTGTAACAGCCATGTGTTTGGTTTCCAATTAATAATTGATGTACAAACCCTTGTTTCCTGAGGCAAAGGGCTTGGTCAGAGGTTACAGAAAACTTTTCATTGATTTCAATTTTGAGTCGGAGGTTTGTCTGACCATTTTTGATTGTGTAAAAGACACTAAGTGGGTAGTGAGCCCCTTGTTGCAGTAAATTACATGCAGTTTTCAATTCTAAGGCTACAGGGGTGTAGCTGGGTCGCAAGAAAATTGAGAGCAACCTAGCACAAAAAATTCTTTTTTTTTGTGCTCTGGTAATGATCTCTGTGTGTTGAAGTGACTATTTGGTACTGTTACTTGGGTCAAAACATCCTTTTTGGCCCCAGAAACAGGGGAACTCACTTGTTAAGCTGAGACAAAGTTTTGACTGTATTTCAAAATAAGACCAATGGTCTGAAAGAACCACAGGGTTATTTTTAGATTTTAAAGAAAACAAAAAAGCAGATCAAGAGACCCTTACCCGGGATCCCTTTTGACTTAAGACTACGCACTAAGAAATGACAAGTAAAATTGAAAGGAGCGGTGGAGACAAGAGCAGAAGCTGTGACAGTGGAATAGAAATTAAATTAGAACAAGGAAATGATAGCAATGTTGGGTGTGATTCTCACATCTGATCAAATTGGAGTTTTCAGTGGATCTTGTGATCTTGACGCGAGGACAGGGAGGTGATCGAGTCGAGTTGAAGATTGAGCGTGGGAGAAATTGAGGAGAGAAAGCGGGAGAAGGTCAAGTGATTTGAGGAAGCTGATTTACCAAGAGGGAGATGACGAGACGAAAGTGGTTGGCAATAGGAGAGGAAGGGAGATTTGAGTGAGGGATGTTGGAAGTTTGAGTAGGAGTGCGGGAAGAGGAATGGAAGAAAGGATGATAGGAGGAAGGATGGTAGGAGCGACAGCGTGAATCAAAATAGATGAGCGGGGAGAATGAAGCGGGAATATGGACGAGATGGAGATGAGGATGAGGGTGGAGATGAGAGAGGATGAGGGTGGAGATGAGAATGGATGAGGGTGGAGATGAGAATGAGGAGATGAGGGTGATTGAAGGATCCAATCAAAGAGGAGTGTGCATCAGGCAGGGGGCAGGTTGTGAGAATGGCGAGGCTTCATATTTGGAGCTTTTGCACCGGTGGTGCGGCCGGGCTGAGGGAAGGTCTGAGAGAAGGGTGGAGCAAGACAGCATGACACACCGCCATGATCATATGTGAGATGACAAGGTGAAGGAGGTAAGATTGGCGACAGAGGCACAAAGAGCGGCCTTTGTTAGTGAATCGGCTAGCATTTGATTGGAGGGGATGAGATGAGTGATGAGGGAGTTACTAATGCGTTGCTCTCGCAGCCATTTAATTGAAGTGTCAACGTGTTTAAGAGCTCCGTGATGAGATTCTTGATTTACTAGATCATGTAGGTCTTTGTTGTCTACAAAAGAGCAGTGGGTAAACTTCAAGTTTGGATTTATTTTGGTAATCAATTGTGACAGCCACAACTTCTCTTGCGTGGCCAAGACGAGAGCTTTGAGTTCCACTTCTGTGGATGAAAGGGAAATGGTTGGTTGGAGTTTAATGTGCCATGAGACGGGACAGCTGTAAAGGAGAATTAGATATCCAGTATGACTTCTGCGAGATTTGGGATCATTGCCACCGTCTGAATTGCTGAATGCTTCAATGTCATTTTCAAAAGAGGAGTTCTGAAGGCGGAGAGCTAGATGTTTTGAAGTTCTAAGGTACTGCCAAGCATGTTTAGATTCAGTCCAATGAGGCATTCTGGGTTTGTTATTGAACCAAGAGAGACTTGAGACAGCGTAGGCTAGATTGGGTTGAGTTTGGCTGGCAATAAAGTTCAAGTAACCGGTTGACAAACAATAATTGGTTTTAAGTTTGAGAAAGTCCTGATGTTCTTCATTGGTGGCGGAAAGAAGTTTGATGTTGGGAGTGAAGGGTGTGCTGATTGGCTTGCAATTGATTAGGCCCAGCTCATTGAGTGCGGTGTCAATGTGGTTAGCCTGCAGAAGTCCGATTCCATCTTTGGTATTCACAAGTTGATTTCCTAGTATCTTACTTAGAGGACCGTCTTGGGAAATCTTGAACTGAGCTTTTAGGCAATTTCTGAACTCAACAGAGTTACCTACTATTAACAGATCATCAACGTATACAAACACGTGAACATTGGTAGCTGTGTTGATGTAGAGACAAGGATCGGCACTTGATGTTGTGAAGTTTTCCATGAGGAGCCAGCTTTTGAGGGTGTCGTACCAGCTTTTAGGAATTTGCTTCAGACCATAGAGAGCTTTATTGAGCTTGAAGTAAGGGAACGGAGAATTATATCCTAAGGGGGCTTTGATGAAGAGTTCCTTGTCCAGTGGCGCGTGAAGGAAAGCAGACTTGATGTCCATCTGCCAGAGAGTGAGATTGTGATGTAGGGCATATACCAATAGAACTCAAAGCGTGGTGATGGAGCCTGTCGGAGCATAGGTTTGACCGTAGTCAAAGTATTCCACTTGTTTGAATCCCTGAACGCAGAGTCTAGATTTGAATGAGACTCCTGTTTTGTCAGGATTATCTTTAATTTGGTAGACCCACACAGTCAACGGGGCGATTTTACCGTTGGGGAGAGAGTGACAGCCCTCCCAGATTTTCATGAGGTCGATTCCGTTAAGTTCGGACTCCATCAAGGCTATCCATCTTTCTTTATTGTCACAGTGGGTGGCTTCATAGTAGCTTTTGGGAACAGTCCTAGCTAGGAAGCCGTAACGTTGAGGTTTCTGTAGGGTAGAGCAATCCCAAAGGTTATGAGATGATTCGACTCTGAGTTGAGCAGCCACGTTAGAGTCGTCATCATCCAAGCTAGAGTCGGTAGGATTAGATTGGATGTCATTGGGCTGAGGGAGGTTAGGAGGATTTGCAGGAGGAGATTCAGGAGTGTGGAATTCCGGATTTGGAGAGATGGGATTTTGGTTGTTGGAAGGGTTATTGGAGGGTAAGACAGTTGGTAGATTGGAGTTGAGTGTGTCAATGAGTAAAGAATCATCAGTTAGAAGGGGATCAAAGCAGTTATTGGAGATTGAGGAGTCACCAGAGAGAGTAAAGGAAGGAGGGGAGTTTTCAAAAATTTTGAAATGTTTAGAACAAACAATGTTTTTGAAGTTGGGACAGTAGATTCAATAGCAGCTTAGGTCAAAATCAAACCCGACCAAAATGCCCTCCATTCCTTTCTCGTCAAACTTGCCAGGGGACAAGGCTTGATTAAGAACAATGGTTTGAGAGCCGAGGATCCTAATGAGATGTGTCTTAGGAGGGTGGCCGGTCCATAGTTGATGAGCAGATGTTTCGGATTAGGAGGATGGATGAAATTTGAGAATGAAGCAAATGCTGATGAGAATTTCATCCCACAGAAACTTTGGTATGTTCATGTCAATCATTGTGGTTCTTGCGGCTTCCAAGAGAGTGCAATTTCCCTTTTCTGCCACGGGATTGTGCTGAGGGGTGTATGGTTCCGACGTTGTGGTAGTCCAAACCTGTCCTATAGCCATCAGACTCACTTTTCTAGTGTAAAAACAGCTCAAACCCTCAAATTAACCTCAGAAATGGATTCTACATCAAAAATAACCTATATTCACTCAGCCAAAGTACCCCTCTATCTCTCATGGATTTGAAGATACAGCCCAAGAAACCTTCAACTGTGGCAAAATCATAACCACACAGGTGTCACAGCTTTGTGGAAGGCATAAAGACATACCTTTCAAACCCTCAAGTACATACCAGTAACACTTTACCCTCAACACCAGAACCATATGCCAGATCCAGTCATTTCATCCAGAATACAGTATACAGATACAGGAGGCAGTGCAGCATGCCAGATCCAGTCACCTCATCCAGAATACAGCATACAGATACAGGAGGCAGTGCAGCATGCCAGATCCAGTCACCTCATCCAGAATACAGCATACAGATACAGGAGGCAGTGCAGCATGCCAGATCCAGTCACCTCATCCAGAATACAGCATACAGATACAGGAGGCAGTGCAGCATGCCAGATCCATTCACCTCATCTAGAATACAGCATACAGATACAGGAGGCAGTGCAGCATGCCAGATCCAGTCACCTCATCCAGAATACAGCATACAGATACAGGAGGCAGTGCAGAATGCCAGATCCAGTCACCTCATCCAGCATACAGTATACAGATCCAGGAGGCAGTGCAACCAGTCCAGATCCAGTCACCTCAGCCAGAATACAGCAATACAGATACAGGAGGCAGTGCAGCATGTCAGATCTGGTCATTTGAACCAAAAAAACATGCAGCAAATACACATACAAGAGGCTGTGCAGAAGTATACAGGAGCAATATATGCAGGAGAAAGTGGAATCAGCCTTAACCAGAACCAAAAAAACCAACAGTATTGCACAGCAATACATGTAGGTAGAAGCAAGAATCACTGAATAAACTACCAGTACAGCACAGCAATATACCTTATCTGAACTACACAGCAATCTATGCAAGACTGTGCATGCATGAAACCCCTGTACAAGCTTTTCCCAACCAGCAGAAATGCCTCATGTAACTGTACAAACTTTTCCCAACCAGCAGAAATGCCTCATGTAACTTTATCTCACTGTTCCTCACCAGAACAGGGAGAACCCTCAGGGGCAGCCTTGAGCACCCCTGGGGGCAGGATTTGTCTATTTAAGGAGGGCCTCTCTGCCCTATCCAAGTTGTATACCTACTCACCTACTCATACCACCCCATCAACCACTCTATCAGTACCCATCTGTGGTACCTACCCAGATAAAATATCAGTGAACCAATTATAAAGGAAACAGAAAATCAGAAACCAAGTTTTAACACAACTTTAAACAATTAAACCACCCAACAGGTGCTTGAATAAGGGTTCTTCTGTGACCTAAATATTCAGCACCAAATTAAAGAAGAACCACCCTTCAATTAATAAATAACCCTTACAAAGAAAGAGAGCAAAAACAAAAGCAACCACCAACCTTTTCCTCTACCCAGCCCCCTGTGGGTAAACCCATCCTTGGGTCCTCTCCTGAACCACCCCTTTGATAAACCCTTGAACCCTTTAATATTGGGATATTGGTTAAGATCAAATATATCTGATCAGTAAATAACCCATAATCCAATACATCTGGTCCATTCTTCAACAAACCCTACCAATAACAATCAATAACTAATCTAGGTCTGATCTGAGACCTATATTAAGTCTCAAAGAAACCAGCCATTAATTTAAATAAATTATTGTGCAGACTTACTATAGTACTAGAAGGGCAGGAAATTCAAAACCACTCTTAGTATATACTAATACTCCAAAGGAGTAGAAGTAATACTAAATTCCCTTTCAAGGACTGCCAGCAAGCTATTTGCTATTTTATTTACCTATAATCCCACAGGAGTCTCTACAACATTCAGTTCTTGATACCATTTTCGGCAGAGGTACTAAGGCGCTGGTTGACAAACTCTCCCCCATTGTCGGAGTGGAACTCTTTTAGCATTCTTCCTTTCTGATTCGCGTGAAGCTTGATGAACTTGATCACTTCGTCGGTCAGGTCCGACTTCAACCAAATTGGAATGCATGTTTTGAATTTTGACCAGTCATTGGTGAGGAGCAGAAAGTATCTGCACCCAGTCAATGAAGGAGGGTTGATGGGACCGCACACATTGGCGTGAATGAGATCAAAGCGGTTTGAGCTTGAGGGCAGATGTTTGAGAAAGGGTTGTTGATGTATTTTGGCCTTTGCGCAAGAGACACACTTGATTCGATCCCATTTCAGATTGGGAAAATCCTTGGATAAGTGAAGAGTTTGCTCTTGATGGGGATGACAAAACCCTTTGTGAATTGTAGAAAGAGATACAAACGTATAAGAGATGGAGCTAGGGTGGTTCAACTTGTTTTCAATGAGAAAGAGATTGTATTCTATGTCTCCAGAGAGTATTTGCTGCTGTTTGTAGACAACGGCGAATCCGTTTGGAGACAGGAGAGTCAATGAACAGCCTTTTTGAATGAGCTGGCCAAGGGCAACAAGATTGACGGCTAGATAAGGGACAAAGAGAGAGTTCTGAAGATTGAGTGTTGCTAGTTGAGTGGTCAGGCTTGCAACACCAACTCCCAAGGAGGAGATGGGGGCGTCGGGATTGCCAGTTTTTATCTTGGTGTTTTCAGGAAGGAGACTTGAGAAGAAGTTCACATTGTTGAACATACAGTTTGATGCTCCGGAATCAAGCAGTATTTGTTCACGGTCAAGAACAGGCAACGTTACCATGGCAAAGTTGTAGGCTAGATGTGCGGAAGGAGTTTTTGGCGGTTGAGGAGCCGGGGAATTAGTTGTTGCTCCAGCGTTTGGAGAGCTGCCTGAATTAGGTCACAAGTGTGGGTACAGCCAACAGCATTTGCTACAATCGTGGTTGGCTTGAGGGTTATGCCATGTTGCTTGACACTTGATCACCTTGGTCCTAGTTACAAGGGCGGAGGCATGTGATCCAGCTACCACTTCATTTTTAACCTGATTGAGATGTTGGAGGACCAAGTCAGCGTTCATTTTGGCGTTGCCCAGCGAATACGTAATGGTTGTTTTGAGGTGTTCCAGCTGAGGAGGGAATTTATAGAGCAGTAGGTAGGCTACGATGTTGTCATCCATTCGGATCCCTATTTTGGAAATTTGGAGAAGAGAGGCTCTGGTGTTGGTGATAAATTTCTTGACTTGTTTGGGGTCAAATTGAAGATTGAGGAAGTTAAAGAAGACCCTGGATCAATTTGCCGTTTGGGACAAAGCGTAGTATATGTTTATTGACTTCCACAGTTCGATTCCATTTGAGAGGTGATGATCTTTCACACAGTTGATGTAGGTACAATTATCCAGCTTGGCACGAATGTATCCGAAAATTTCAAGATTGACTTTGGGGGGACATTTGTTGGGTTCTGATGAGTTCAGCCAGTGTGAGATGCCTTTGAGGGAGAGTATCGTTTGAATCTTGGACCTCCATAGCGAGAAGTTGGAATCAGATAGACTGTGAATGGAGTCCATCAAGGTCTTGAGTAGGGATTGTGAGGTATCCATTGGTCCTTGGATTGATTGGTGAGCGACTCGATTGATTGTTTGGCTTTTAACCGTGTTAAGCTGAGACAAAGTTTTGACTGTATTTCAAAATAAGACCAATTGTCTGAAAGAACCACAGGGTTATTTTTAGATTTTAAAGAAAACAAAAAAGCAGATCAAGAGACCCTTACCCGGGATCCCTTTTGACTAAAGACTACGGACTAAGAAATGACAAGTAAAATTGAAAGGAACGGTGGAGACAAGAGCAGAAGCTGTGACAGTGGAATATAAATTAAATTAGAACAAGGAAATGATAGCAATGGTGGGTGTGATTCTCACATCTGATCAAATTGGATTTTTCAGTGGATCTTGTGATCTTGACGCAAGGACAGGGAGGTGATCAATTCGAGTTGAAGATTGAGCGTGGGAGAAATCGAGAAGAGAAAGAGGGAGAAGGTCAAGTGATTCAAGGAAGCTGATTTAACAAGAGGGAGATGACGAGACAAAAGTGGTTGGTGATAGGAGGGGAAGGGAGAGTTGAGTGAGGGATGTTGGAAGTTTGAGTAGGAGTGCGGGAAGAGGAATGGAAGAAAGGATGATAGGAGGAAGGATGGTAGGAGCAACAGCGTGAATCAAAATAGATGAGCGGGGAGAATGAAGTGGGAATATGGACGAGATGGAGATGAGGATGAGGGTGGAGATGAGAGAGGATGAGGGTGGAGATGAGAATGGATGAGGGTGGAGATGAGAATGAGGAGATGAGGGTGATTGAAGGATCCAATCAAAGAGGAGTGTGCATCAGGCAGGGGGCAGGTTGTGAGAATGGCAAGGCTTCATATTTGGAGATTTTGCACCGGTGGTGCGGTCGGGCTGAGAGAAGGTCTGAGAGAAGGGTGGAGCAAGACAGCATGACATCACTAACTTATGCACAGTTTTAATAGGGTGGAGGGCCCCATTTCTCTGGATTTTAGGGTGATTGTGTATTTTTTATTAGGTTTCAACCACATTTTGCCACTCATTGGACCCAATGGGTTGTCCAACCGTTCCCCAGAGTGTATCTGAGGTACCCTACAGCCCTGTTTCCATGGAATCTTGGGTACGTGGTTTTTGCAGTGGTGGTAGACCTTGCACAACAGATGTTTTTGAGCTGGTTCCAGCCCACGTAACTGCCAGTAGGGCTGGATTTTGATTTAAAAATTCCTAGCCCACACTTCTACCCACTGAAGAAGCCTTCTGCGGGAAAGATGCAGCTTGTATCAGCCTCCACAAGTTGCATGCAGGCCTGGAGAGGCTATCAGATATTTGTGGTTGAAGAGGGCTTTTGGCTGTGCTCAGGGTTTTGGAAGAAACTATTTTTTTTCCATAACTTCCAGAACATACAAAATTATTATTTTCTGACCTAATCTTTGGTAGGAAACCCATACCTGTGGTTATTATGAGAAGGTTTATGTGGGGGGAAATAGTTCCACCTGAAGGAGTAGGAAGTGGGTGGTGGTGCCACCAGTGGCTGAACCTACCTAATTTGGAACCAAAAATTGATTTCCAAAATAGTATTTTCATATTTCCTACTCCTTAAAGGATCTTAATAATTTCAATTTTATGTTTGTTGTTTATTTCTATTATTATTGCTAAATTTTATTTATTATAATTTTACTGGTTTTATTTTTTTGTATTTATCTCTTTTCCTGGCTATTTTTCAGTTGTCCCTGAATAGTAGCCAGCTAAAAAAATATTTCCCTATTTTCAATATTTTAAAATTATATTCTCAAATGAACCTCAAAAATTCAAATAAAACCACAAGAAGTTTTTTAATCCATCTCATTTGGAGGTAAAGCCTTACAGTGGTTCAAGCTATACCTCAAAAAAAATTGAAAACAAAAGTTTTTTTTATATCCTCAACAACTGGTGGAATTTGGAGCAAACAATTTTCACCCTGTTTGGAAACCTCAATTAATTTAAAAAATCCAAATAAAAACTGAATCATCAGATAATGCAAGAGAAGATTAGTTTCTAAACCTATATTTTAAATTCTTCAAAATGGAAATCTTGCATTCAATAAAATAAACGTGCATTAATATTTAAATTTTCAAAAGGTTAAACAGAAAGCCTGGAAAAAAAATTTGCTGTTGCAGGACACAGCATCACAAAACTTCAGGAGTAAATGAACTGAGTTATAAAGATTTATCATTGCTTCCACAAAAATAATTGCTTGCAACAAAAAAAGAATGAATCTTCAAATTTGAAAACCAAGAACTCTTTGAAGCAAAATTTGAAGAACTTGAAGGATACCAAACCTACCTCAAATTTAAAATTCAGATCAAATAAGGTAAAGCCTCCAATAAAATCTCTCTTCTTGTTTCAAAAACACACAAAGTTGCTGATAAATATTTTTTGGGCCCTTGAAATGCAATAAAAATGACTTTTGTTCCAAAAATTCAAAAGACAGTGTGAGTTTGAGAATTTTATTGTGAGTGAACTACATCCCTGCAATTTAAAAACATCATAAATTTTAGGATTGGGGGAGTGAGATAAATAATCCCCTTAGAATAAAAATAAATAAAAATATATTCAAAAATGAAATAATAATCATTAAAAATCAAAAAGAAAATTGAGGGAAGAAAATTCTACTTCAAATCAGATAAATTGAACAGATATCTTTTGAAAAAGAATCAAAAATAGCTGAAAGAACTCTCCAAGATCCCTAATATTCCCTATTGAATGGTTTTTTTGTATTTGAAAAAAAAGGATTAGTTTCATTTTTTTTATAATTAAACTTTTCCAAGTAAAATTTCAAAATAAAAAAAAAATAGAATTAATAAAACTAAATCATAAAAAAAATTTGATAAATTAATCACTATAGATTATCCATCAGGGAAGAACTAATCCATTCAATTTTTTTTCTTTTCCCTTTTTTTAAAATCAAATACCAATTTTTTTCCATTTAAAATTGGAAAGAAATTATTTGTTTCATAATCAATCTGATGGTAAAACAAATCTTTATGAAAAAAAATTAAAATGTGAACAATAGGTTTGAAATTTGAGACAGATTCAATGGGAACTTTTTCAAAAAAAATTAAAATCTTATTTAAATTTGGAACAAGGAATTCATATTTACAAAAATATTAAACCTGAAATATAAATAAAAATCTAAAGAATGAATCAGAAAGTTGGTACTTGAAGTTTTAGAAACAGTTAAAGAAATAAATAGTATCAAATTTTCTTTTAAAAAATATTATTTGATAAATTTCATTTAAATTTGTGCTACAGATGGAAAAGAATCAGTTGATAGGCTATAGTCAAAAACTTCATTATTTTTCAAATATTTCACATTATAAAAACATGCAAATTTTTATCTTCTAATATAGGCTTCATTTTGGATGGGATTGTTTTGATGGCAGATGCAACCAGTAAAACTCAAATGTCATAGTTACACACATAAAAATCCAGTAACCTGAATTCAATTTTTGAGGAAAACATTAAATGAGGAAAATTATGGTGATTTGAAGGGAAAAAATTGCTTTCCTTGGTTTATAAAGTAAAACCAAAATAAATTTCTCCTAAATTCAAGGAAACCTGTGAATAATGAAAGCTACCCGGAAATACAGGTTTTCAATGAATGTATCTAATTAAATTTAAAAGCTTTTAAGGAGTGAATTAGGATATAAATAAAAGAAATAATAAAAACTGCATGGAATTACAATTCAAGGAAAAATGGAAAATTTATAATTAAAATCCAAATCAATTGAAATAGCTTCAAAGATGAATATCTTGATAGGTATTTTCATCATCTGTCCCTCCTCATTGTCCCCACATCAAATCCCGGTTTGGTTAGTCCACAACTGAAGTCTTCCATTCTTTCTGCCTCAACCCTCCATCAATGAAAACTTGAAAATTTCTCCCTTCATCCTTCCATCTCTCCCCCTTACTTCTTCCATCTCCACTCCCTTCTTGCCAATTCAACACTCTCCTTCTTTGCATCACTCTCCTCCTTCCCACTCAATTCTCTGAACCCCTCTCTCTTCCCCACCTTGCTCCCATCCCCTTTCATCACCCTCAACCTCCAAGCTCATTGGCTCAGCTCCATCCGCCACTTAACCCTATATTCATCCTCATCAAATTCATCTCTACACCTTCACCTCCTAATTCTCTTTCTACCACTTCCTGAAAAATTGACTACTCTCACAAATATTGATCAAATGTGAGGTTCAAAGCCAACTCATCTTCTTGTCCACACATGATATGTCCTCACGCACCTCCCTGTACCCCCCAGACTCTCTTCCTTCATTTCTCTCCTCATTTCTGTGTCCTCCTTTTGTCTTCTAAAGCTTGAAATTTTTTTGGTTCAGACATCCAAAATCTCTTTCATATCACATTCAACCATTGTAACCACCACTCCTTGTTCAGGCCTTTCTGTTGTCAGACCAATTGGTATTTCTTTGGAATGAATATTTGAATTTCTAGTTTCAACTTAACAGGTATAAGGTGACAGAAATCAAAGGCTCTTCAGTCATGGACAAAGTATTGAATATAGAGATAGATTGAGTAGGGATAAAAGCTTGTAGACAATATCGTAGGGAGGCAATTAGTGGATGAAAAAAAAAACAGGCAACAGGACGTGGAAAATTGCAGAACATGTGATAAAAGGAAACAGGATGTGGAGATTACCTTTTGTGTCCTTGAGTTGCAATCCTTACTTCCTAGCTGGGGTGGGAGTGAAGGCTTCTCCTCCTGGATAGGTAATGGGTCAGTGGTAGAAGTGATACCTTGATTGGGTTTGCAAACAGACTGGAAGATAGGTGAAGTCAGGATGGTAAATGGTAAAGGAGGGAAGAGGATTTGACTGGGGTTTGTTGGAATGGAAGTGGGGGCTGAGTAAAAGGCTGAATCAGGTGAAGAGGGACAGGTCTTTATGTGGTGAGAGATGAAGGGCAGAGGTTGAGTGAGTGGTTTGTTGCATGTGAGAAGGTGGGGTAGAGAGTTTCCAAACCAAGGGAGTCAAAGCGTGGGGATGGTAGTGGAATTAGAGTCTAATCATAATCTAACAATCCTCCTTGATTAGGCAGGTGATAGGTGAATCTGAGAAAGAGTGGCTTTGACTCTGGTTGGTCCAAGGGTTTTGGTGAGGATATTGGCTATCATGTCTTTGGAAGGTACATGAGACGCAGAGATTGGGGATTTGGAGAAAAGACCCCTTAAGTATTGATAGGGGATTTTGATGTGATTGGAGTTGGGATTGAGTTTGGCTTCACGGCTTAGGAAGTTAGGGCCTTGGTTTTTGTTGTTTATGGTGGGTTTTGACAGAGGTATTCCCAGTCCACTGATAAGCATAGAGAGCCATCTTGCTTTTTTAGCACACAGATTGATGGCCACAAACGCTGATTTGGTGGTGGACTGAGCAAAAATGGTTTGCTTTTTTGTGGTCCAACTGATTGGATTGCCATATAGCATAAAAATGTAGCCAGTGGTTGATTTCTTTGTGACAAGGGATGTGGCGTAATCAGCTTCTGCCCAGCCACACAGTTCATCAGAGGGATTGAGCAATTTGGATTAGAGTATGCCAAGGGTTTGTGTGCCTTTGAGGTATCAAAGGAGGTGTTTTACCATCTTCCAGTGGATTTCAGTTGGTTTTTCAGAGAATTGAGCTAGAATGTTGGCGGTGAAAGCAATGTATGGTTGCAACTTAATGGATAGGTGGGTTAGCATAGGTATTGCCTTTTGCATGATTGCCAGGCCAAAAGGCGGGGATTCTTTGGCAATTATTTTGTGGAAGTTCATTGGGGCCGGTGCCTTGACTCAATTCAAGTCACCCATGTTAAATTCAGCCAGGTTTTTGTTGCAAAAATTGGCTTGATGAATGAGTAGCAAGCCATCCTCCTTCCAGTCAAGGGTGTATCCCAGATGTTGTTTCAGTCGCTCCTGGGTCTTTATGGTGTATTCCTTACCAAGCTTGATGAAAAATCCTAGCAGTTTGGAGCAATCAAAAACAACCAGGAAGCCGTCATCAACATGTATGTGCAGGAAAATTGTACAAGCTTTGTTAAGAAACAAGGATTAATCACTGGTATATGGGGACAGGCCCAACTTTGCAAGTGTCTTCACCAGGTTTGATCTCCAGCATTGTGGTGCCTGTTTTGTTATGTTAAAATATTTGTTAAGCTTCCAAACCCAGTTCTCCTTGCCAGGTACCTCATAGCTGGACACCTGCAAGACATAAACCATGGATTCAATGTCACCATAAAGTAACACTTTTTCCACATCAAACTGGAATACCAGAAGGGTAGTACGCTGAACAGCCAGGGAAAGCAGGCATTTGAAGGATTTTTTCCAAACCACCAAGGAGTATGTCTCCCAGTATTAATGTGGGAATTCCTGATGGTTTCCAAATCACACCCATCAAGACTTCATTTGCATGATCTCACCAAACTCATTCTTCTTTCAGACCAATCTCCACATTCCACCAATTGCCTTATTGTTGGAAGGCGGAGGTACCAGCATTCCCATATTCTTGGAAAGGATGGAATGGTTCTCTGCTGTCATTGAATCTATCCAGAGAGGCTTCTTGGCGGGATCCAAGAAGACCTTGACAATTTTTACTGGCTCCGACAGGTGAATCTCATCAGGGAACTGACCGTCAAGATGATTGGTGTTGGGGGGTTGGGCTTGCGCATATCCTTGGTGCCTTCTGGGCAGGATGTTGTCAGTGGAGATTTTGCTGGTGATTTTCTTTGGTGCAGCATTGTAGTGGGGAACAAAGGCTTAATGTTTTGGGGCAACTAGTCAAACAGGTTTGTGCAACGTGGGAGGGGGTACCAAGAGGGCAGGCAGTGGTCTGGCAGAGACAGGGGGGCAGTTGGCGGCGATGTTGTTGTTGCGACCGGGGTTGGGAGGATCCAGACAGGAGAGGGGGGCCGGGTTTGGGGAATGAGACAAGCTGCAAGAATGGCTGTTTGACTCATCCTGTTGGAGGGGTATATGGATGATGGCGGCGGCGGGGGAGGGTGGCAAGCGCAAGGAGAGAGGTAGAGATTGGGGGGGTTTCTTTACAAACAAGGGGTTTTTGTAGGGGAAGGAGATGGCAGACAATGTAAAATCACAGCTGAAAATAGTAGATTGGATATCTATATCAAGAAACCAACCGGCATCAGATAAGGGTTTGTACCCTAGAAAAAGGACCGGATTTGATGGGGGGAATGATTTAAATGGGGATTTATGGTGCACAAAGCACTTGAAACCAAAAGGGAGGAGGGTGGATAGGTACCGTGCGGGTTCAATAGAGGAAGATGTCTGCTGGAGCACATTTTGCAGGGACTTCCAGCCAAGGGCCTTTGACGCAAGCATATTGATTGGCATTGATGAGTACCAAGCAGCCTTGCCCCAATATGCAATTGGGACAGCCGAGTGCACAAGTAGACAGTGCATTTTGACAAGTATGGTGTGGTTAAATTGTTCTGCAATTCTGTTTGTTTGGGGGGAGTTTGAAGGGCCTTTTTCAACAGAGATTCCTTTAGCAGAGAGAAAACTGGTGAGGGTCAAGGATGAAAACTCATCACCTTTGTCAGAGTGCAGCGTTGTTGGGTATTTCCCTAGATGGTTGTGGAACTTGTTTAAAAGGCTGAAAATTTTCCTTTCCAACTCCAATTCGTGTCTTAGCAGGTAACGCAAGTAGTTTTCCACAATAACCAAGGTGTATTGGTAGCCACTCTGTGAGGGCGGATTTATCTGTAGAATGTCAAGGTGAAGCTTTGAAAAGCCTTGTTGCGGAGGGGATTACTGTTTCAAATTACACTGCTTGCAGAAATTGCAGTTTGTTGAGGAGTGATTGGGGTTTGAGTTAGTGATGTTGTTTATTTGTCAGAACCGTCTGATATATTTGTCCAACGGGTTTCCCAATGCCACATGCCAGTCTTCAAAAGGTTCATTGTTGGATATTGAGTTGATGGTAGATGAGAAGGGTTTTTGGTTTGCAATTTATAGTTTGCCCACCCAGGGGAGCTTGTAAACCATCCTGTTTCTCAGTTTGATGAGTATGTTGCGGTGCATGTGTGCTATCCGTAAGCTGTGATGCGGAGACCATTTTGTTAAAATATGCATGCACTTAGGAATGTGCTACGTATAAGTATAATCCAAATGGAATGCACATGTGGGCCTCTGCGGCCCATACACGGACCATATGGGCCCATGTTGATGTCACAGATTTGGGGAAACTGGCCTCAAAATTTGTGAAACAGGAGTATTGGTACAGGGCCCTTAATGGGACCAGTGGGGGATATGGACAAATTGTTAAACTAGTTTTCTTTCTCTGAGAATTAATCAAAAGTATCAAAACCAGAAACTGCAACATCACGTCAGGGAAGAAGAGTTAAAAGAATGAAATGAGACAGCTAGAAGCAGGTCATAACCAAGCAGTATAAATGACCAAGAATGAAAAGCTTCAACAGTGCAAATACCAAGAATTTTAGCACGCAGCTTGGGAAAATATATCTGAGAGTCATGGAGATTATATTAGAAAGATTTGAGAATGAAAAAGAAAAGAGAAAAGGCAATTGCACCAAATTAGTTGAAGGCCTCTTTGATGACCTGACTTGTTCACTTCCTTCTTGACCTTGATTGATGAATTTCTGAATCAGAATAGAAGAGATTGAAAAGTGAAAGTTGGGTGAGGGAAGAGGGCAGAGGAAACCCGCAGATTTTTGTCTCTTTATCTGACATCAGGGGAGCTAGAGCTACCCAGATGAATACACATGGTCATCCAAAAGCCGCGCGTGTCTTCAAGAGATAAGAATAAAATAGAGTAATGAATGAAGTGAGACCGCGCTTGTCTTGGAGAGATAGAAGATGAAAAAATAAATCAGTGGTGAATAAGAAAATAAAAAAAAAAGATAAATGAAATAAATAAATTTGGATGAGCCTCAACAGAGACAACTCCAATACAAATACAGCCAGATGGGCTTGTATGGGCATAATTGAGCCCAAGGTTTTTTTTGGACATACTTGGCCAGATGTGCTGGCCTGCCAAAGTGTGTTTGTCTCAGGTTTTGGGCTTGGGGTGGCCGCCCGTGCTGCAGCCCATGGCGCAACCCGCTTGGGGCCGCTTGTATCCCTTGGTTTGGCCCACACGGGGCAGTCGCGGCGGCTGAGGGATCCCGCAATGTGAAACACTGAGCAAGCCCGGCCCTTCGCAAACGGTGGCCACCCACACGGGAGCAAGGGCCAGCGGCCCCAGCTCCCTCTCCCTCCCCTTGCTTGCCATTGCAAGGGGGAGGGGGTGGCTGGCTGGGTTGAACCAGCCAGCGACTGGCCGCAACGAGGTGGTTGGTCAGGGCAGGGGGGATTTAATCACCCCCTTGCCCAGGGGATGACAATGCCGGCCGCAGAGAGAGCGATCAGCGGTGGGGGGGATATGATCACCCTCCCACCAGAAAAGCAAGAGGGGCGCTCTCCCCCCCCTTTACCAAGGGGGAGGAGCGAAGGGCTGAGGGGATCTGACCACCCCCAGCCCACTATTCTTGACAACGCCCTGAAGGTATTGACCCCCAGGGCCCCTGGTGAGGGCATTCGACTGCCCCAACCAGGGATTTGGGAGAAAGAGGGGGGGCGGCATGTCCGCTGGTTACACCCCCCCAAGTGAGGTTGAGACCGGACCCAGGTGAGTCCTGGGTCCCATCTGGCCCATATGTGGGGCCAGGGGCTGGCTGCATGAGGCAACCAGCCCATAAGTAAGGAAATAAGAGTAACTGGGCTGGTTATAACGGACAACCAGCCAGGGGATTGAACACAAAAGGGGCTGGTTCAGCCCCGTAACGGTGGAAACACTAGAATGAACCAGAATAGGCTGGTTGTAAGGGTTCAGGGACTGACGCCATGCGGGCTGATGTAGCCCTAACCAAGTAACAAGGCCTGTAGAGCCTTTAGAGTTCTTTTGGGGCGGAAAAAGTGCCTTTTGGCTTTTTGTATCATGGGCTCACAATAGGCCAATATTTTGTACTTAAGGAGCTCTTCTCCCTGCTGTTTTCCATTGATCCATTCATCATCCAATCAAATTCATCTATGAAATAATCCAATGTGTTGCCCCATTTTGAGAGCCCATCAAGCAAATATTTACACAAGGTTTTCAGAATTTCTTTTGATTTAAATACTGCTCATTTTCCTAAGCTAATTGCTGGCCATAATTGTAACAAAGTTTCCAAGGTCCCAGGGGGAATAGTATACTGGATATATGTCCATCCTCCTAGGTTTAGGTTTCCTATGTGAGTGATGGTCACCTGCCCGCTGTAGCTGTTCATTCTCTTCATATAGGGCCTTAAGTTAGTCAGTAGAGATTATTTGGACATTTTTGATTTGGTTGCACCAGAGTCATATACAAGCTTTTTCTTGGATTCCTCATCCATTAGGGTTTATAGGGCATTGTCTTGGATTAGGAACCCAGATTGATCAGCATCATAGTTGCTTTCATACAGATGGTTTACCTCTTCATAATGGGAGTCATGGTCTTCATTGTCTTCTATGGAGTTGAGTGAACCTGTTTTAGCTGACTTAAGTAGTTCCATAATGTGATTGATCTTGTTAGTTAGGACTTGTTTGGTTTTCAATGGGTTTTTCCTGGTGGGTGCGGCTGGACAAGGTTTGGAAGAGATTATTGGTGGTCAGGATTCTTTTTTGTTGTTTGAACTTGGCTCTGGTGTGCATTTGCTTTCTGATTGTGAGGAAAAATATGATGATTCTGCTGTGTTAGATTCTTTTCTTCCTTCTTCCAAAATGATGCAGTCACATACTTTGTTTAGCACAAATGGTTGAGTGTTGGATAGTGATTGGACCAGACTTGATATGGAGCTGTATAAGCAGAGGCTCTTAAGGTATAGGGCAGTGGCAATTGCTGTGGAGACCTCCATGCTACTATCTTGATACTGTTGGGAGTTCATTGTTTTGCATAGGGTTACATACGTGTCCTTGAAGTTGGAGATGTGTTCTCAAAGAGAAGATTGGGGTTTGTAGGTGAGGTTTACCAGATGAGCTAGGAGATCGCAAATGACTATTACCAATTTCTCACTGGATGCTTTTGCCAGTGCTTTGAGAGCTATGTTGAAGTTGTTCTGTGATTCTTTCACCCAGGGCAAAATTTCCTTATAAATGGATTGGTATAGGATGTTGATGGCAAGGGAATTTTTCTTTTGGTATATCTTTGTAGATTTGTTACGGGCAATCCATCTGGGATAAAGAATTTCTTTGTGTCCTTTGCCAATGAGTGCTTTCTCAAGTTAGTTTGTCCAGTCAAGCCAGTTATGGCAATTGAGCTTCAGGATCCAAATCTTGCTTGATTAGTCATCATCCCAGTCTTTGTTGGATTCAGGGATCTGAATGGTCTTTCCTTTGGAGCTCAATTCAGGGTACCTCTCTGTCATCTTGGGTAAATCTTCTGTTTCTGTATCTGATTGTTTTCTTTCTATCTCTTTTTATCTTGAACAACAGCTGACTCTTGCTACGATGAGAGAAATCAAAGGGTCTTTATTGCAGTCACCAACAAAGTATTGAATATAGAGATAGATTGAGTAGGGATAACAGCTTGTAGAAAATATTTTAAGGAGGCAATTAGTAGATGAAAAAAAAAACAGGCAACAGGATGTGGACAAGTGTGGAACATGTGAGACAAGGAAACAGGATGTTGAGGTTACCTTGTACATCCTTGAGTTGCAATCCTTACTTCCTGGCTGGGGTGGGAGTGAAGGCTGCTCCTCCTGGATAGGCAATGGGTCAGTGGTGGAAGTTGTACCTTGATTGGGTTTGCAAAGGGATTGGAAGATAGGTGAAGTCAAGATGGGAAACGGGAAAGGAGGGGAGAGGAGTCAACTGGGTTTTGATGGACTGGAAGTGGGGGCTGAGTTGGAGGCTGAATCAGGTGAAGAGGGACAGGTCTTTATGTGGTGAGGGATGAAGCGCAGAGGTTGAGTGAGTGGTTTTTTGAATGTGAGAAGTTGGGGTAAAGAGTGTCCAAAACAAGGGAGTTGAAGCTTGGGGATGCAAAGTGGAATTAGAGTATAATCATACTCTGACATAAGGGTATCAGGATAATTTGAAAAATCTTAGATTTACCCTGGGAAAAAGAAAAGCTATGAGGTATGAAAATAAATGAAGAAGAACATGAGATTTAAAATTAATTTTTCAAATGTGACCAAAATTTGATGTTATCAATCTGGAATGAAAAATTGATGCCAGATAAACAGGCCAAAATTTTTAGTTTTATATTCAAATCAAACAAAATTTAACACACAGATAAACAAATTTGGCTTGATTATTGAAAAAAAATATTTGCTAATTCATGGAGATAAATTTTTATGGATTTTAGAAATTAATTTATTTGTGTCATTTAGACTTGGTGAAATGATTTCAATTTTAGAAGCAAAACCAGAGTATAACAAGATGTATTTTGAGGTGATATGTAAGAAAACAATTCATTGGATTTGAAGCATAGAATTTTCCTTGGAACCAAATTTCAATCTTCTTCAAGATTTGAGGCAACATTTTTCAACAAATCAATTGATTTTTTTATATCAATAAAATTTGAATAGTTTCATCATGTAATTTTTTGATTAATGTTTTTTGTTATGTTCTATCCCAACCATAGATTCTTGAATTTTATCAATTTTCAAAAAAGAATTTGAACATACCAATGTAAAAAATTCAAATTTAAATAAGCTCAATTGTTTTCAACTTAAACCTTTTCCATTTTCATCCTCCCAAATCTTCATTTTTCCTAAAATTATTTCAATTAGGGTTTATCAGATTTAGGAAAATTTCCATTAAAAACTCACACTTTTTTTTGAAAAAACCCCACCATTTTAATTGCAGTCTTCTGAAATACACATAAACCCTAACTAGTGTATATCAAAATGTTGTGTTTCATAGAAATGAAAGATTTCAACAATCAAATATTCAATTTAAAAATTTTACATGGCATTAAAAACACCCATCCGCACCTCCACATCATCAAGTGTATACCAATCCCATCAAAAATTTAAGGGAAATGTTGAATTCATGCTCATTGAGCTGTGCACACGGTTTTAATAGTGCCCTATGGCACGCCACACGGTCCAATCCAAGCCATGTACAACCCCCCACGGCTCAAAGAGTTGCACGGCCAACTCAGCCTGGTCTGCCGGCATGTGGGATTCCACAAGACTACATTTAAGCCGTGTGGAGTTGTAAATGGCTCAAATGTAGTCGTGTGGCATCCCACACGCCACCAACCCCGGGTGAACCAAAAAAAAAAGGAATGAAAGGGTAATAACATAACCCATAAACTAAATAAACCTTCCAGAAAAACAGAAATCAACCAAAAAATCAAAGAATGTTCATTTTTTGGTTAAAAAAAAACAAAAAACAAACAAATAAATAAATAAATAAAAAAACTGGTACTGCCCAATGGACTAGCCTTCAAGTAAAAAGACCCAAAAAATACAAGTAACTGGACTAGCCCTAAACTAAAAACACCAAAAAAAAGACAAGTAACTTGACAAGCCCTAAAGTACAAACACCAAAAAAATACAATTAACTTGAAAAGCCCTAAAGTAAGTTCAACTTTACTAGCCCTCCAGTAAAAGGGCCTAAAAATTAAAGAAGTCGTTTGACCAGCCCTAAAGTAAAATTTCCCAAAAAAATACAAGTCTTTTGACCAGCCCTAAAGTAAAAACACCAAAAAAAACAAGTTCAACTAGTGTTAAGCTGATCCCATCCCAAGCTTAACATAATTTAAGCTTGTGATGGAATCAGCCCAACACAAGTTGAACTAAATTACCATTAAACTCTCATTCAAAACAATCAATATAATAATGTTAACTCAAAACACTCAACATAATGATGTTCAAAATTTGATAACCCTTTATATTAATAGATCTTGTTAGCTGCATTTGAATTACAATTTATATGAAACCCAATGATGAAATGAAGTTGAAGTCTATAATCTCCATAATCTAGAATACATTTGCAGTTGATCTTTGAGATGATCAACCAAACCAGAGGCTTTTTCAGAAATCAAGGAATGCAGTTTTGCTACAATGGGAGGGATCGGAATCATTTCTCCCTCAAGTACCAATAAAACCCAGTGGTTATTGTTTACAAAGGAAATGAAAATTGGATCTGATTTATCAGTAACAAAATTTTTCATTGGAGTATAAGTATCACATTAATCCAATGAAATGAAACATATAGGTCTGGAATATGTGTCTGCTATGATTTGACCCATATCTAATTTAGCCAGCAATTTTGAGAAGGGAATCCTTTCATTGATGTCTTCAACATCAAGTCTTTTTTTAATCTTTTCAACCTCCTTTGCACCACCAAGCATCTTAATGTATCATGCTTTATGTTTCTTGAATTTTTCAATAATTTTCTTCCCAACTTTAAACCAACCATTTTCTTCATAATCAAGAGATTTAGCAATGACTCTAAATCCGCAATTCCCATCTCCAATTGGATCCCAAATCTCACCCAAGAACTTATGGAATTTATTGGGTATTTGATTGAGGTATTTCAGGTTTTGTTACTATCATGAAAACTAACTTAGTATTGATTTCTTTAATCAGATCAATTAAATGAATACTCAACAAAGATGAGCTTCTGGTTGAGCTTTTCTGCATGTTCTCTTCCTCTGAAGAGGATTCTGATTCCAAATTAAGTGATCCCAATTCACTTTCAGTCTTTTTGTATGAACTATGAAATTCAGATTCAGAGTCTGCTGACTTTGACTAACAATTCATCATTAGCTAGTAACTAAGTTCATTAAAACAAAAAAATGAACATATCCAAAAAGAAAAGACTTACAATCTTTTGTATTTTCTTTTTTGGAGCCCTTCTAGTCCTTTTTCCCCCCTTGAGTTGTTTTTCAACAAGCTCAAACCAAGATAGTTCTTAACAAGTATTTGTAAATTTTGGGTTTCCCCTACTTGATTGGAAGACTTTAGGTTCCAGTCTTGGCTTTGATTCATATTTTTTAATCTTCTGAATGATATACTTCAATAGGCTGCTTTGCTCATTATCTGAAGATTCCAATATCATTGCATTCAATTTTTCAAATAACTGAGGAATGCTTAGAATTTCATCTACATTTCACTTGAGAAATTCAAAAGGATCAACCATTAGTTAATTAGGAATCATTAATCAAGAAGAATTAATCACATAGTGATTTGAAAAATACAACTTGAACAATCCAACTTGAACAATCCAACTTAAGCCAGCGTACAGAACTAGAACTCCAAGGGTCATAGTCAAACCTCCACTGAGGATGAACATCTTTGGGTACCACGGTTACTCTGAATGCTAGAAAGTCACCTATTTGGTGGTAACAGGGAAAACCCATAGTCTTGGAATATGACTTGGTGCACACTCTGCCATCATGATCACGTTTGGATTTCTCACATTGTTCCCTAATAAGATGAATAGCCTCTAAAGACAATTTGTAACCTAATGGTGACAGTTAAGGTGGAAGAACTTTCCCTAACTTAATTAAAGAGTTATAAAGTGACACATGAACCAATTTAATTTGATTCAACACTGTTACCTCAAGGCTTTGCCAAACATCCAATAGGTTTCCCAAAGAGTTTTCCAGGAATTTTTTGAGAGTTGCATGGGCCCCTTCAACCCAAGATGTTGTTTTGTTTCCAAAATCTTGGTTTATTCAAGTCCACGCTGTTACAAATGTCTCTTTGATAGGGAAAATTTAATTTTCCATATACTTGAGTACATCCTCATAGTCTTTCAAGAAACACTATACAAGTCCAAAGGTCAGAACCAAAAACTAGGAAGAATAAGAAGCAGTGATCTGGACCTACTCTGAGTTCTGCATCATTGACCTCTGCCCCCTCTGTTGAGATCTACCCTCAATTCCTAACCTCATTCCCGCCCGGGGATCCAAATTCTCTCCCCGGCTCAAGCCCCCGAACTGCTTCTAGGTCCCGGTGACCTCCCTACCATGATTCTTCTTTCCTTCTGGGAAGCTTCTATCTTCGGGTCTCCCGCTCGATCTTCTGGTCTCGCTCTATCACCTCAATCTCTTTCCTTCTCCTTCTCTTGACTTTCTATCTACCCTTTCTTCCATCTTCAATCTTTTCTTCCTTCTTCTCTTCTTTTCTCAATCTCTAATCTCGACCATTGTCTCCGCTCAACTGTCTTGAATCTTGACCGTTGTCTCCGCTCAACCGTCGTCTCTGCTCAACTGGCCTATTTTTCAAAGCTCCTCTGATCATCTCTTCCTGGTAAGATGACTCGACTCTCATCTCAAGACTCAAATTGACCTAACAATATATGTTTGACTTCCAATTAGCATCTCCATACAACCCTCAGTCTCATCTCTCTAATCTCGTCTTCTTGTCTAATTGCCTGTCTATTCCAAGTATTCTTGACTCTTTTGTCTAAGCTGTTGGTGTTCTTTTCCTCATTTATTTCTTCCTTCTCTCCTAGTCACTCCTTGTCTAAACCTCAAATCTAGCTTGTTGGTTCTAGTTCTCAGCCTTGTCCGCGTAATATTATTACGGTTAAAAGCCAAAAGAAGCTCCCCGCCAAACCCAAAGCAATGAACGAACCAACAGGAGCCACCAACTATTTCCATCAAGTCGCATTGAAGGCTGCCATCGACGCCATTCCTCCATTAAACGAAGAAAATTACTCCATGGGGCGTGACAAAGTTCTCATCCTATTTGATCTCAATGATATTAAAGACGCCATTACGAGAAACTCCGGACAACTATCCGTGAAACAGGACCAGGAAATCAGGGCGATTATACTGTCCTAGTTGGACAGCACGACTCACGCCAATGTAGTCAACTCCTCAAACATAACTTCCTCAAAAATCCTCTGGGCTGAAATAAATTTCTGATTTGCATCCTCCAAAACCGCGAACAGAGCCAGGGTGTTCAACCGATTTCTCCACTCTATCTTCAATGAACACTACATAGAAGGTTTTGTCACAGACACAAGGCAAGCACTCACTTGAATGGCAGACGTTGGAATAGAACTCCCCAACAACATCATCGCATATTTGGTACTTTTTAAGTTTCCTTCCAGTCTTGAGAACCTCAAGCAACAGATCATGCACGTGGAGAAGAATCTAACCATCAAGGTTGTATTCAACCACCTCATCCAATTCAATAACGAGCGCAAGGCCCAACAAAGATTGAGCAAACAATCTACCAACGTTTCCCTGGTGGCCACCAAGAATAAAACTGAGAAAGACAACAGACGAGTGAAAATGCGTTGCCGAGAGGGCTACCATGACCCAAACGCCCCTCACGCCGAATCATCCTGCTTTCACCTCCATCCCAAAGTCGCCCCTAGCTGGTGGATCAAGCAACAAAATGAATGGAAGAGCAAGATTAAGAAACAACCTACAATTAACTACCACGCTCTCCTAACCCTATGGATCAACACGGATAATAACCCCAATCTTCTCCTTGACTCAGGCGCTAACATTCACATCTTTAACAACATCAAATATTTCTCCAAAATCGAGATGCAAGAAGAGAAAGAGGAAATTAAGACAGGCAAACTGGAAGCTAACCTCAAAATTCATGGGAAGGGCACCGTACGACTCGAATGGAACGACTCAGTAGTCACCCTTGAAGATTGTGCGTACTGCCCAGACATTGTGATCAACCTAATCAGTCCTGGCCAACTCGCTAAAAAGGGATGTAACCTTACCCAACATCAAAACCGATTCTCGGTCACCAAAGATGGTCTCATTGTCCTGAAAGGACTCATCCGAGACAACCTGTTTGTGATCAAGAAGCCCCAATTGATCGGTCAAGAGAATAACATCTTCCATCTCAATCACAGTTCAAATCTCAAGACAGAAGAAAAACCATCTCTAATTGATCTTCACCGAATGTATGGACACCCCTCCATGTCAACCCTCAAGCCAATCCTCAAGAACTCTTTTTCTAAAGAAGAACTCAACAGCTTCCAGTGCGATGGATGCATCAAGAGCAAGATCACTCGAGCTCCCTTCTCTGCCACATCAACTCAATCCAATAAACCTCTCAAACGCATCCATCTTGATCTGATCGGCCCAATCACCCCACAATCAAAGTCTGGACACCAATACATACTTACCCTGGTGGAAAACTTCACTGGATACCTCGCAGCTTTTCCTTTGACGTCCAAGGATGAAACTCCGGAGACAATCATCAACATCCTCGAAGTCAAATTCAAAAGGTTGAACTACTACCCTTCTGAAATCTACTTGGACAAAGGGACAGAATTTGTCAACTTGACTCTCAAATGTTTTGTTCAATCCAAACACATCAAACTCCTCACATCTGAACCATATCACCCTCAACACAACGGTCGCGCCGAGAGGGCAAATCAAACAATAATAGAATCAGCTTGGGCCACATTCTCATCTTCGCGACTGCCAAAGAATTACTGGCACATGGTCACGAGAAGTTGTTGTTTCATGCTTAATCAGATACCCAAGGAAGGTAATGACCAGTCCCCCTGGGAACTAATGTTTGAGAAGAAACTCCCCACTAATTACTTGAGACCTGTAGGTTGCCCTGCAGTCTACCTCACCAATTGCATGCAGAAAGGGAGGAAATTTGAAAAAAAGGGAACTGAAGGGGTTTTAGTTGGGTTCAATCCCGCTTTTCACTCTTATCTTATTCTTAACTCATTTGGTTCTCTCATTGAAACAAAGCACGTCAGATTCCTCAAGAATCATTCGAGCAGCTTTCCAATTCTTGAACCTGAAGGACTGGACATTTTCTCCCAAGCCTCTCACGACTCAAATCCATCAGACTTCTCTGGCATAGAGAAACAATTCATGTCGAGGGATGTTGTAGTGGAAGACTTGGAAACGGACTCAGATCAAAACTCATCTGACTCTCCTGAATCTGAATCCCTCGAATCCTATCCCTCACCACCTCAAGTATCTCTACCTCCGGAACCCGTCGCTCAGGAAGTGTACCAACGTCCGCAACGTGAAACTCGGAAACCACAACAATACGGCTTCCATCACTATTATGAACCACCCTCATACAAAGCGGCGCGAAATTCCAAAGAGTGGCCCAAGTGGCAGAAGGCATCCAAAGAAGAATTAAACTCAATCGAAGATCAAGAAGTCTGGGAGGAATATTATGACACTCCCAACAACGTCCTAAATAAAACCTGGGTCTTCAAAATCAAGCAGAATTGTCAGGGTGAGCTGGTCAAATACAAAGCTAGATTGTTTTTACAAGGTTTTGATCAAGTACACGGGATTGACTATAACAAGATGTGGGCCCCAACGGGCAAGCTAGGGTCTTTGCGCATCGCCTTATTGTATGGTCTGAAAGAAAAAATGAAATTCACTCAATTCGACGTTAAAGGCGCTTTCTTACATGCTCCGCTGGATGAAACTGTCATCATCAAGACTCCAGAAGGCTCTCACCGAAAGTCCCCTTATCTAAAGTTAAAAAAATTGCTGTATGGCCTCAAACAGTCGCCCAAAAACTGGTACGAAACTCTCATGACGTGGATCAAATCACAAGGGTTTGACAAATCTTCGAGTGACCCCTGTCTATACATCAATTCCAACTCCAAGGAAGTTCTCTACTTCCATGTGGACGATCTGATCCACGTGGGGAAGAGCAAAAACTTTCAATCCAACTTTCTAACTCGTTTCAAGAACTCCTCTTGCCATCCGCCCAATACAATCCTAGGCATGCTCATGGAGGTAGAAGACAACTCAATCTTTTTAAGCCAACCTAACCACATCAAACGTGGACTGGAGGAACTGGGCTTAGCTGAATGTAAGGCAACTTACTCTCCTCTTACCCAAAATTTGAATCTTGAACCCGCCACAGATGAAGACCACGCGGAATTTATACAACTGAATGTCAACTACCGGTCCATCATTGGACTACTAAATCACTTGGCCCAATATACGCGACCTGACATAGCATTTTCAGTGTCCAGCTTGGCTCGATTCAACACTAAACCGGGCATGACCCGCTGGCGCGAAGCGCGCAAGGTGTGGAAATATCTCAAAACCACCAATGATCTCAAACTTGTCTTAAGTTTTGACACAAATGCTGAACCCGTCTTGGCCTACAGCAATGCAACTTGGGGAGACGACCCCACACTTTGAAAATCCCAAAGTGGATTTATTATCTTTCACTACAGAAGCGCGGTGGTCTGGAACTTGTTCAGGCAGAAGAACATCACGTACTCATCCACCAAATCTGAGCTCGATGCTCTACTAGACTGTTTTCTTGAACTGAAATGGATATCTCACCTGATCAGTGAGATCCACCATTCTCCCAAGCTCAAACCTACCATATACATCAATAATAAAGGGTTGGACGACAAGATTAAGAGATTTGGGTCACATTCCAAATCTCGCCACATTGAAATCAAAACAAAAGTCCTTAGAGAAGAATTCAACAACTCTGAATTCAATCTCTCTTTAATCTCAACAAAGTGCATGTTAGCTGATCCGCTGACCAAGGCTTCGTCAATCGACTCCTTAAACCTTCTACTCAAAACCATCTCTGATTTCCAAGATAACAGACACGTCAAACCTAGCCCTCTTACCAGTCAGGGGGGGTGTTGAGATCTACCCTCAATTCCTAACCTCATTCCCGCCCGGGGATCCAAATTCTCTCCCCGGCTCAAGCCCCCAAACTTCTTCTAGGTCCCGTTGACCTCCCTACCACAATTCTTCTTTCCTTCTGGGAAGCTTCTATCTTCGGATCTCCCGCTCGATCTTCTGGTCTCGCTCTATCACCTCAATCTCTTTCCTTCTCCTTCTCTTGACTTTCTATCTACCCTTTCTTCCATCTTCAATCTTTTCTTCCTTCTTCTCTTCTTTTCTCAATCTCTAATCTCGACCATTGTCTCCGCTCAACTGTCTTGAATCTTGACCGTTGTCTCCGCTCAACTGTCTCGAATCTCAACCGTTGTCTCCGCTCAACTGGCCTAGTCTTCAAAGCTCCTCTGATCATCTCTTCCTGGTAAGATGACTCAACTCTCATCTCAAGACTCAAATTGACCTAAAAATATATGTTTGACTTCTGATTAGCATCTCCAAACAACCCTCAGTCTCATCTCTCTAATCTTGTCTTCTCGTCTAATTGCCTGTCTATTCCAAGTATTCTCGACTCTTTTGTCTAAGCTTTTGGTTTTCTTTTCCTCATTTCTTTCTTCCTTCTCTCCTGTTTACTCCTTGTCTAACCTTCAAATCTAGCTTGTTGGTTCTAGTTCTCAGCCTCCTCTGAGTAATATTATTATCCTCCATGGTCTTTGAGGCCCCATAGTTTTCCCACAGAGTCATAAAGCTTTTCCATTCTTCAATTTCATGAAAAAAGCTTGCTTTACAGTTTGCTTATATGTTTTTAGAAAATTTCCAAGTGCAACATTGTCTTGATGACTCAGGGAAACTAGATTCAATAGCACAAATCAGAGCTTTTTCACGGTCTGTTACAAAGACTTTTGGAAGTCTCTCAAGATCATGATTCAACTCCTTTAATGGATTTAAAGACCAACTGTAGAGCTCAAAAGTTTCTTTTGGTAAAAAAACAAGAGCTTTTGTGAAAGTTTTCCAATTGGCTGTCATTCCTACAACATGCAATAGTGGGGTTTTGTACTTATTTGTCTTATAAGTTCAATTAAAAATAGCAATATGATAAAATTTTTTTGAAAGCTTTACTGCCTCAGGATGTGCTCAGTACAGGGCCTCCAAGTGACCCTCTCCACTGAAATTTGACCTGTGAATCCAACTTGTTTCTTCAGGTTGTTCATATAGTACCTTCATAACACTTTTTCCCTTTAGTTCTGCAAGCGTGACCTTACGCTTAGTGTTATAGATTGTTTGGTCATCAATATAATACCCCCCATCAATCTTACTCAATTTTATCTTCATTTTTAACGTATTGAGCCCATCATTCATTCCTTCTACTAGATTGTCTAAGGCCACCCCCAAGATTCTCCTCAGTTGAGGATGCATCAAGGGATTTGAAGATGGTTGATGGTTATGTTGGGTTTCTTTGTAGGAGATGCGCCACAAGGGGTCTGCCTTTGGGTGAATTTTATGGATTCAAAACATGCACCCAACCTTCCTTGCGTGAGTTTTTCTAGAATGTTTTGTAATAAGATTTCCTGAATAGGAACCATGTCTATCACAGGATAAATCCACATATTGGTCACACTTTGAGTTGAAACCTGTTAAAGCACAAGCATGCTTCATTAACCATGTTTAACAATAGTTTTGTGCCTCTTCCCTAGTAGTAAAAGCTCTCACAGGAGGTGGGTCAAGTGGATATGTCATAGTTAAAAAGTTAAATTGATGGCATGCACTCCATCAGTTTCAATCAAATTAAATCAAGCAAAGACCAGTAAAATAAAATTTTACTCACAACCAGAGGACAAATCCCACTTTGAAACATTTTGTTCTTAAATTTTCACCCTTGATGAGGATGCAATTGGGGCTTCCAATGTTTCATTACCCAAATCCTTTTGTTCTTTTTCCAAAGCTTTTTTGATGGAACTATTAATGTAGAACTTCCATGCAGCCATGTCAGAAGAAGGAGGGCTTGCCACTGATCCCATGAAAAAAAATTCAATGGTATAATTCAGTATTCAATTGAACTTTCAATTGAACAAACAAAGTTTGCTCACTTTTGAGCTGAGAAAGAATTGTTTGCAGAATTTCATAAAATTTCAATTTTAACTTTAATTTCACTTTTGTTTCACTTTAAAGTCTCTTTGGGATTGCTAGGTGTGGAACAAAAGTCGCAAAAAGTATGCTTTGATCCCAAATTTGGGTTGACCAAACCCAAGTGTGGTCCAGGGGGTGCCCAAAATTCTGGCACAACTTCTGGGGGGTTTTGCACCCCTGAACACAGCTCCTACACAACCCCCAGGGGTCAAATGTGTTTTAAATGGCCCTTTATAGTCGTCTATAGGCCCCCACAGATCATTTGAGCCATTTAGGGCCCTACACAACTATCACACTGTTGGAGCCATGAATTTAACACCACCCAAAATTAAATCCTAAACTCCATTATCATTTCCATCAAATCATCAAATCATCACTCCACCCAAAAAATTATGGAATAATCATCCCATCCCCATAAAGTAAATGTTAAAAATTTCATTTTAATAACTTTAAAAATCTTGAAATAAAACTTCCCAAGATCAAGTTCAAAATGGAATAAAATTTGAAAAAGGTTGAGATAGCTGAGAAACCTGAACCAGACTGGTTTTGATAGATTGCAAAAGGAATGAGCAAATAATGATATTGGAGAAACATCAGAGAAGAAAAAAGCACCAACGCGGAGGTAAGTTCTGCTGGCGGTAAAGTGGCCGGTGAAGTATGAGCAGAACCAAGCTAACTGAGGGTGACTAGGAGAAAAGAATAGATATGAATAAAGAGACAATAGTAAAAATGTTTGAGATCAAACAGATTTACAAGGTACTAAAGTTATAACTCCCAACTCTTGAACATCCAGTAACCAATCCTACCTGGTAGGGATTTTGATCTGAAGCAGAGAGATTGCGTTTTGGATAAGCCTTGATGTAGAGTTGAAGACAGTAGGAATACCTACACGCAATCCGGACAAGAGGTGATCAGGTTATTGATGAGTTGAAGGAGTTGAGTGAGTTTGTGTCGCGCCTCGTATGTTGTGGTTGGAGTTGAAGTTGAGGAGCGGAGTTTGATAGGAAACGCCGCAAGGATGTGGAAACTACCCGATTGGGTTCGGGGTTCAGATACGGTGTGGAAAAGAAGGGATAACAGGAAGAGACTTAGTAGGAAGATGAGACAGCGTAGGATAGACAAGGAAAACAACAGAGAGAAATCAACAAAATTGACCAAACTTTTTTGAATATTTAAATCTGATTGAGACTCCAAATTATAATACAGTTTTTGATTGTTCAATGATCTATTGAAAAAGAAATTAATGGTTCCTAGTAGGAAGACTCACCACCATTCCATTTATCAAAGGAAAAAGCTCCATATCCTTCCCAAATTTAGCTTTTTACAAATTTTCAAAAATTATCTAGTGTCATTCATTAAAATTTCAGATGTGATTGAATTAAACCGCATCTTGAAGAATAACTCTTGAAGTTCTCAATTTTATCCATTTATCAAAATTTCAGTTTCTGTTTTTACATTGGGATCAAGTGGAAATGATTCAACTATTCATTGATGAGAAAATCTCTTCTCAGTTTGATATGGAACCATTAACTCATTCAAAAATAGAGTTATGATTGCAATCCTTGGATTTGATTGCTCAGTACTTTGCTGGTCAAACCAATGAAGAACATAAGGTGATATATCAGTTCATGTAGATAGAAAACTTTTTTCTTTTGATTTGATTTCTTTATGGAATAATTATATTTACCTTGATTCAACAGCCAGGCTTGATAGAAAAAACAATTTTGATTGCAAGAAAAGAAAATAAATCCTCTCATTCTCACATTTGTTTTATGAAACACTAGACAGCCATTTTCATTTTTTCAATTAGATCCTCTGTTTCTTTTCAAAATTTTTGTTATAACAAAAAAAAGTTAATTTCCATTCATGATGGCCTTCTAGATTCCTTTCATGATTCATATTTTGTCAATCAGTTGTGTATTCCTCAAGAACCACAAAAGAAATTTTTATTAAGATTGGTAACTCCTGAAAAATTAAGCATATGCTAATGTAAAATATATTTTTCCAGAATACTTGAGTTTTACTTGAAATTACCAAGGAAAAAAAATTTTCAACTATAATCTTGCTCAATCAAAATTTAAGATTGCATTTTACATAGGAGTCCTGGAGGGAAGATGGGAAATATTAACAGAAAAGAAAAACCAGATCCAAAATTCCAATTCCATGAATATTCTTATCAAATTTTTTGACTGCTGCATTATTCTCTATAAATTATTGGCAAAGATAAAAGATGAATTTGGAAAAATATTTCAAGAAAATAATCCTGACCCCCTCAAGCCATTCCCATCTTATCTCATCCTTCATCTGTTTCCATGAGAGAGAAGATTGTTCCTCTCAATTTTCCTCATTTTAGTTCTAATTTTTCATTTTAAAATTGGTTAAAAATTCAATTGCACCAGTTTTTTTTTTTGAATCATTTGATGATTAATGTTCACCCAAGAATCCTGCACTGATTTCTTTTTATTTATTTTTCTTTAGAATTTGAATTATTTCAGTCAACAACCTTCTCTTTCTCACTATTCACCCCCCCTCCCTCCCCTTCAACCTTCCCCACCTCACCACCAACCATCATACCTCATCCCTCCAATCATTGTGGTCAAGCTCCTTCCACATTATCACCAACCATCACCAATTCTCCTCCTCACCATAACAATCACATTGCCAACTACTCATCACCATCACATCCTCACCACCAATCTCTAGCATAAAATCCTTTCATCACCTCACCAACCCCCAACAACACTCCACCAATCATGTCCCCACCTCACCAACCTCCTCAAACCACCAAACTCCTCACATCACCAACCTCCCAACCTCACCAACCTGAACACTCCCAACCAGCCCCCATCTAAAGGTAAGTCCAAGTCCCCCCTCCTCATTCAAAATATCTCCTCCTCATTAGTCCTGACCCTTTCATATCCTCAACCAGGAAACAATCCTCTCATTGGCCTCCTTCAAATCATTCCTTAGTCTCCTTCACACCCTCCTTGGACACAGCCCCTCTCCCCCCCCTCTCCCCCCCTCTCCCCCCAGGAAAGCCCCTCCTCTCCCATACCTTATTCATCCACCCCTTCTTGCTTTTTTTCAAATTTCTTGAAAATTTAATTGAAAATCAATTTTCCAACTTTCTTGCAATTCAGAAAATTTCTTTGCAGATTTTTTTTTGCATGTGGAAAGTATACAGACATAATTTGTTTCTTTTTTGAATTTTCCTTTTTTTTTAAGTTACCAAATAATTCTTCCTTCTCCCTGTTTTATTTATTTATTTTATTTTACTTTTTTATTCTATTTATTTTCTACCATTCTTTTTTCATCAACATGGCCAATTTAACCTTACTGGCCATATATTACCTCTATCTTTTTGATTCTTTTGGTTTGGTTTGCTCAATTTCCAGTCTTTGAACTCCCATTTTTCCAATATTTGATTATTTAACTGCCTGTTTAAATATGCGGTTACTGATGGCTGTTTTCCTTGCCTCTTTATTTTTGGTTTTTTTTTTTTACTTATTTTCAGTGTGATTCAACTTCAATCAACTCTTTTCAATTGATTGTAATCCGTTTGAAATTTATAAACACTTGGCCATATTTTATGCCCCTTCTCTTGAAAAAACTATTCTTCTCTGAAAATGAATAATTCATCCAAATATTTCTGCACCCTCCTGATTTTTACTCAATTAAAGTATGTGGATGGTGAAAAACACTATGGCTGATGTTTTTTTGGAAAAGAAAACAATGCATAATGGAATGAATATGGCTTTTCAGAAAAATAGAGATCAAGAGAGAGATTTTTAAATCTCTTTAGAGGTAAATAAGGATGGTCTTCAAAAGAAAATTACAAGGGGTGGCAAGAAATTTTGACCTTTTGATCTATAAACTTCCATTCATTCTGAAAATAAAAAGAGAAATTAGGAGACCAAGCTCAATGAGTTCCTCCAAGAAAAAAAAAAATCCAGGGATTCCTTTTCAGCTCCGTAAAGATAGTTCTTGTGGATGAGCTTGATCACAGATCATTTTTTTCCCAAATTGAATTCATCCCTTTGAGGCAGATTGATGATTAAGAGAAGGAATAGATTGAATATATGAAAACCTACCTACACTAAAAATAAAAAATAAATACATTTGGGCTTTCAAAAACATGGCGTAAAAATATGTGGGCAACTGGATGTAAAAAATTAATTCATCCTTCTGCATTTTTTTTTCATAAAATTAAGAAATTTGTGGTTCAATATTCTTTCTGAATTTAAAATCTGGACAGGTCTTCCGGATATCAGGAATAATGTTTCAAAAATTTCCCAGTATTACCATTGAATCCAGCTGTAAAATAATAAATGAAAAACAGAACCCCTCTTTCTCTTCCTTGTAATTTGGGACTAGACTAACTCCCTGTGATTGTTATACTCAAATCACTTTTGAATACAATGGCTTTGAAAAAAATGCACATATTGAAAAGGGTTATCGTTCTTCACACTCATTTCTCCTGGTGCTTCCAAAACCAAAATGCAAATATATGAATTATGGAAAAATTGAAAAAGTAAAAGTTCTTTGAAGGTCTTTTTTCACCTGAATTTCTTTTTGGCATTGATTTTAAGTTAAAAATCATTTTAAAAATTCTTTGGGCTGCTAAAAAATACAAGCAATTTGTTTATCCTGCTTTTGAGTCAGCCAGCAATACCATACTGAATATATGAATTTAAATAGACAAGAGTACCAGTAAGAAAAGCAGGAATTAAATATTTGGCTGATCTGCTGAAGGAATATATATATATATATATATATATATATATATATATATATATATATTTGCAAATTTGAGATTTAAAAACCAGTCTCAAATTCTTTTATAAGCAGATTTTTGTCATTTCAATATTGGAAAAATAATATAATTTATAGTAAAAGTATTCGAATTATTCTTTAAATTTCCTGAAAAGGTCCCAAACTCCCAGAAAATGCAACATCCAACAAAAAAATTACCTTTTTCAGATACCATTCAATCCTTCTCCTTATGATCTTGATCCATTGAATTTCTCTCTTTTTCAAACGGAAGCTCAGTACATCTCAAATGAAAATGAGACTCTGTCTTTTTTTCTTCAGTCCTTTTTTCACCTCATTTCTTTATTTTCAATTGAAGCACCAATTTTCCTTTTTCAAACTGAAGCTTTGTATTTTTTGACTTCAAGCCTATTGATCTCCATCTGGGACTTGAATTGGTTTAAAAGTTTTATTGTTGAATTATTATGTATACATGTGCCAAACTTGGTTAAAGTATTCAATTTCATAACTCAAATCTTGCTCCTTAATGATCTCTTAGAAACCTCCAAATTTGGAGTTCTTCCTCTGATCTTGATGGGTTTTTGGGTTGAAATTATTTTAGTTGGATGCCTTTCTCTTTACCATTAATGAGAATGAATGTAGCTGAAAATTATCACTGGAATTATATTGTGAATTGGTAGGCCTGATTTGATTAAGATTTTTGTTCTATAAAAAATGGTGGGGTGTTTAAAGGAAATTGGTGATTATTTTCTCACAAAGTTAAAATAAAAATCAATTAAAGTTGATAGGGAAATAAAATTTGGTTTTTGTGGAGTAGGTGATGCATAAGAATTACCCCCCTCCAGTTTGAGATGATTTCAAATTAATTGGTGCAAGCTTGGAAGAAAAAAAAATCCAAATCGTCAGTTTGAGGTACCAAGTATGGATTTGAATGGATAACTGGTGCTAATTTTTACCCCATTGGACCTCTTCCTGTTGGAGTATCTTCCTTGGCTCCAGATTTTGGCCATTGAAAGGTTTCATTGATAAAGGTTTCCTCATTATCCACACTGCTTTTCTGAGGATTAGCTACCATCTACTTGCACCAATGGAATCGTGTCATTTGGACTCAAAGACATCTAAAGGGTTTATTTTTTTTCATTTCCAGAGATTTCAGCCATTCAACCATATAAATGAAAGATTGAGTTCAGTTTAAAAACAAGACAGTTGATCCTTTTGGCTTCATCAGAATAATTCCAACCAAACCCCATTGATATTGAAATTTAGTGAGCTTTTTTAAACTTGGAACAATACTTCTTGAATCAATCACTCTTTTTTTTTTTTGTTTGATAAAAGATCAAGCCTTCCTTTTTTTCTTATTATTTATCTCATTAGACACCAGGAGATAACCATTTGACTTCAAATATGTAGGTTGGCAGACCTAATTATTTTTCAGACAAAAATCAAGTCATAGTTGGCCAGAATTTTGAGCCAGTTGATAGGGATAAGATAATCTGCTTTATTTAGCTTGTGGAAAATTTTGATGGGGGAGTAGTTTTGACTCTTTTTGAATGGGTGAATGTTGAGTTTCTTGGGGAGGGTTTCTTGAAATATTTTAAAGCAGATCTTTTGTGAGTGGCCGTTTGGAAAGAGAAATAGAAATAAATTCATTATTTTGATGAACTGATGAGTCACATGAGGTTGGAATTGAAAATTATTTGATAAATATGAAAATGAATTTATGTAGTCATTAGGTTGGAACTGGGAATTAGTAAGGGCAAGATGGAAAGCAAAGGATGGTATATCTGATGAGGTTGGAGATGGAATGAAGTGGGAAGCAAGAATTTTACAATTTGATCTGATGCATTTCAGATTTTTCAAGTACCTTTATATACTAAATTTTTAAAAAAACATTTATTTTGTGGAAACTCTGAAATTCATTATGCAAAATAAGTGGAGTTTTCTTGTTTTTAAATGTGTGTTTGAAATCGGTGTATTTTTCTGAAAACCCCCATTGAAGCAATGGAATTTTTGCTAGCTCTGATACTCCCTATTGATAATATGAAGTGGAAATTTCCTTAATTTTAAGAACAATTGGTAGAGTTAAAGAGGTTAAAATATGGAATTGATTTCAGAAAGAAGTTTGGGATGGAATTACGAGAACCAGCTCAATGAGATAAGCACCTAAAAGACAAAAACAGAAGATGTTGGTATGAGAAAAAAACCCCATAGAAATGAAACATTTTTTGATGATGGACACCTTGTTGAGACGCAAATAAAACCTGACCCGCTAAAAGAAGTGTTCAATGAGTTCAGAAAAAAATGATGAGTCAATTTTTGATGGAAATGAAACTCAGATTCAAACAGAAAAAGGAGTCAAAACATAAACAAAGTATCAGGCGTACCTGACCGGAAAACCCAGAGGGGATAGGAAACTCATGAAGGGAGGTGATGGTTCTATTAGATGTGAGCCCAGATCAGGTCTGCTTTGAATAGAAACGGTCACAAAAGGAAATGGAGTCTTCACATTGCATGCAGGCGGTTGGGCTATGAGAATAAATGAGAGAAGCACAAAATGTGGTGAAAGTGACATGACAGATGAAATCAGATGAAAAATTTATGAGTGGTTGCGTGGTGAGTGTTCAGCAGAGAAGCTCAAGACTCGACACCCTCCCTTGCTGAACAATCTCTTAGTCAAAATTGATAGTTGCCAGCAATGATGCTAGCTTGATGCGCCATACCAGTTTGGTGAGGAAGTCTGTGGCATTGGTATTGGTTTTGAACTTGATCAGTTTTATTTCTTGTTTCAATATTTCCTCCTTGATTAAATGATGGCGGATGTGGATATTTTTGGTGTGAAAGGAGGCCTGATTTGATAGACTGTTGGCCAGTTTGATTGCACCATTGTTGTCTTCATGAACGGAGGTAGGTTCAGAGAAGTTCACATGGAAGATTTCTTGAATCAAGCCCTTGAGCCGCAAGACTTCTTTTGTAGCTTTGCATACTGACTTGTACTCTGCTTTGGGAGTTGATAGGGTGAAGGATGGTTGTTTCATTTATTTCAAGTTGATGATTTGTCCGTTCCAGAGCATAAACATTCCACTGATTGATCTCCTGGTTGTTGGACGCTTTTCCAAGTCTGAATCAATGTATTCTTCAAGTGATTGGTCCAGGAGTCTTGAATGAGGGTATAGAAGCCCTAGGTTCTTGGTGTTCTGGAGGTACTTAAGTATTCCAAGACAAGAATTTTATTGGTGAAAATTTGGTGCTTGGAGGAATTGAGAGAGGTAGTTTGTGGCAAAGGTAATATCTGGGCAAGTGTTGCAGCTTAGATAGTTCAACTCACCAACCAGTTTTCTGTAGTCTAGGTTGAACTTGCAGAAGTATTCATGTTCAAAATCCATGAATTGTAGAAGCTTGGAGTATGGTAAAAAAGGACTTGAATACAGTTTTTGCTTTGAAAGGCAGTATTGTGATACTAGAGTTTCAATGTAGGTCTGTTGCAAGAGCTTGAAACCATTTGAGGATTTTTCAAAATCAATTCCAAGGAGTAGCTTTGCCAGGCAAAGGTCCTTGATTTCAAACCTGGACTTGATCTTGTTGATGAATAGTGATGGAGCCTTGCTGAAGATTGCAATTTTGTCTACATGGATGTATAGCCATGTGTTCAAATCCAGAATATGCGCCTGTTGTTTTTGCTTTGATTGAAACCGTTGGAGGTCAGCCAGTGTGCTAAGGTGTGGTGCCAGGCTCTGGGAGCCTGCTTCAGAGTGTAGAGTGCTTTCAGGAGCTTGAGGCCTTTTCCAGGTTTGATGGATACATTTGAGGGATTTTTGATGTAAATTTTCTTTTCTAATGGGGAACTTAGAAATGCTGAATTGAAATTGATTTGGTGGAAGGACAGCTTGTTTTTGGAAGCAAAGGAGATCAGAATTAGCAGTTACGCTTTGTCACCATTGGGTGAAAAGGAGTCTTGATAGTTCACCCCCAGAGTTTGGTTGAAGCCTTGGGCGCATAGTCAAGCCTTTAAATCAATGATCCTATTCTGATTGTTGCTTTTAGTGCAGAAAACCCCAATTAATTTGATGGGGCTCTCAAATTTTTTGGCATCAACCCCTTCCCAAACTTTGAACGTGATCATGTTAAGGATTTCTTTGTTCATGGCTTATATCCATTCTAGTTGGTTCTTTGAACTCAGGGCTTGCCCAAGGGTGGTTGGATCCTTTTCTTTGACATAGGTAAGAAGATTTTCTTTGGTTTCTCCAATTTTGGATTCTTTGTGGCAAGGGTGGTTGAGGATGTGTGATTTGGAAATGTCAGCTGAGACGTTTGAGAGATTCTTGTTTGAATTTGTATCAGAGGATTTGATTAGCCATTTCTTTGAGATTTCTGCTGGAGTTGATGTTGCTTCAGATTGTTTTGGAGATGTTCAGAGGTGATTTCCACCATATTCTTGTTTGACCAGTTGAATCACTCTCTTGTTGCAGTTTACAGGATAGAATTTGTATTTTTAAAACCTAATGTTTGAGGTAACAACTGCTTCCTTGGTTACTGGTTCAAATACCTTTTAACTAGAGAAATTATGAAAATACCCTAACAATAAGCCAATTCTACCGGGAGGCTCAAGTTTGGAGGTTCAATTGAACTTTGGGATGAGATAAGAGACCTTACAACCAAAGGGTTTCAGAAAACCATACTTGAAGGGAGTTTTTGACCCTGGGCGTTTTCCCTTGATTTGAGGAAGAGGGCAGAATGTTGCACATATCTGCAGCAGTTTTGACTGCCTCTCCCCACAGATGCTTGGGAAACTTGCTTTGAAGAAGCAGACACCAAGTCTTTTCAAGGAACTTGAAATTAATTTTTTCAGCCATTCCATTTTGCTGTGGAGTGTGAGGGGGAGAAAAGTGGTGAGAAATCCCTTTGTTTTTCAAATGGGAGGCCAGATTTTTTCTGAAAAATTCTCCTCCATTTTATGAGACTATTGTTTTGAATTTTTCTCCAGTAGTGCATTGGGCTTTGGTGATGTAATTGATGCTGCGCGGGTGGATTTGCTATAGTTTTTGATAAGAGATACAGAAACAAAGTTGGAATATTGGTCAAAAATGGTGAGGAAGTAGTTGAAACTGCTTGGAGTGGCAGGTTGAATGGGCCCCACAATGTCCATGTGGATGACCTCAAGAGGTTTTGATACATCCTTGAAGTGGTGTGAGAAGGGTGTTTCAGTGCACTTGGCAATGCAGCAGATCTTTCAGTTGTCTTCTGACTCAGTATTAGCTGGAAAGAGGGACTTTAGAACCTTCCCACTGGGATGACCAAGGCAAGCATTCCAAGTTGAGTGTTTTACCCATTTGGAATGGTGAGTTTTTTCCTTTTATTGTTGGTTGAAGTTGCTACTGCATATTTTTATGAGGTTATTGCAATCAGATCCAATGAGCTGGAAATTGTCAAGGGTCAAATCTACAACAGAGAAACCAAAGATTATGAAGGTTGTTTTCTTTGAGAAGAGGTGGCCAAGGAAGATAAGGGACCAATTCAGGTTTGGAACCAGCAGGATTTTTGTGAGTTTCAGTGTTTTTCCAAGATGTTTGGTGGGCTTGGCCTCCTCTATTGCTGTGGCTTCAAGAGGATTTTCTGAATTTCCAGTGCCCACCCAAATAAATTTTTTCTGAGTGTTTAACAGACAGTCAAAAGAGTTGACCATGTCATGTGTTGCCCCGCTGTCAAGGACAGGTAAGGGATTATTCTTTGAGCAGTTGGTTTTGGTCAGATAGAGTTGAACATTGAGATGTGCTTCAGCGGTGTCAGTGTCAGATTCAGGTTTTTCTTTGGCTGGAACTTCATGTAGGTTGGATCTGGGTGGATCTCTGCTTGGTCTTAAGTGAGTATGTAGCATCCAAAACTTGTGTTCAGAATGTAATGCGAGTGGGTTGTGTTGGCCTTTGTTGCAAGGTTTTTTTGCGCTGGGCTTTTGGGGTTTTTGGTTTACCTTAAGGAGAGAGGTAGATTTGGCTTCTCCAGTAGTTGATGCTTTGGTGGGGTTGACCTGGAAAATTTGATGTGTATTAGTTCACAAAGTTTTTTCAGAACATTTGTTCAGCTTTTAAGGATTTTTTAATTTAGAAAAATGGTGTCAAAAATATGATGCAGATGCACTGGTAGGTTTGCTAGGATTTTGTAGCTGAGGATGTCCTGAAGGACTTCAAGTTTGACCACTGAGAGTTTGTTCATAAGCTTCCTACATTCAATTATGTACTGGGACAGGTTTTCTTGTTATTGATAGCAAATCAAATTCAGCCAGAGCCTGCTGTGGCTTTTGGAGGATTGGGAAGATTAACAAGCATGGATTGCTTTCCAGATTGCATCAGGATTGTCTTCATTCTGAGGGTTTGTGATGGCCTCAAAGGCAGTATCACCAAGATGTGGGTTGCTTCATATTGTTTATTTTTTAGGGTGGGTGTAGAGTTGGTGGGTTCCTCTAGGACCAGTTAAAACCATCATTTTTGTTGTACATAGATTCTGATGCAAAGGAAAAATTCTGGAAAGTTATCTTTGCTTAAGAGAAGTATGTTTTTTATGCGTCTGACTTGGGTTCTTCCTTTTCAAAAATAATTCTTGGTCATGATGAGTTGAGCCCTGGGACTGTAAATCTGTAGAGTTAAAGAGGCTAACAGACAGAAATGATTTCAGAAAAAAATATGGGATGAGAATAAGACAAGAAGATCAATGAGATAAGCACCTAAAAGACCAAAAACAACAGAGTTTGTTATGAGAACAAAAAGAAATAGAAATGAAACATTTTTTGATGATGGAAACCTTTTTTAGATGCAAATACAACCTGACCCACTACAAAGGCCTTGTCAATGAGTTCTGAAAAAACTGATCAGTTGATGTTTGATGCAAATGAAACTGAGAGTCAAACAGAAAAAAAGAATCTGGCATACCTGACCCAAAAACCCACAGGAGATAGGAACCTCATGAAGGGAGGTGATGGTCCTATCAGCTGTGAGCCTGGATTAGGTCTCTGTCACGCTCCAGAGTTAAGGGTTATTTTCTCCTAATTTTTTGATATACCCTTCTCATCAGGACCATTTACCTTGGTCTTAATCATTAAAAAAAGTAAAGGAAACCATCAATAGTGCAATCCACTTACTACCTCCGGCTTGTGCAATAACCTTCCAATCTTGGCAACTCTGTCTATACCTGCAACACCTTGCAGTTGGTCAACCATCCATTTGGAGATTTCTCAATCTCTCCTTGGGTATCTCAGCCCTTGAACTTCCATTCTTTGTTATGCTACTCTTC
Organism: Puccinia polysora; assembly: GCA_025617555.3. Classification (NCBI taxonomy): domain Eukaryota; kingdom Fungi; phylum Basidiomycota; class Pucciniomycetes; order Pucciniales; family Pucciniaceae; genus Puccinia; species Puccinia polysora. Next base: position 1,007,347 of record CM062632.1, on the reverse strand, counting down.
TATCTCACACGTTCATCAAGCCAAATTAATTGCTTAGTTCCATCTTTGGACTAACCCCCTTCCCTGCACTGTCACCTCTGTTACTACTTTTTTTCATTTGCAGTGTCATCTCATGTCATTCCTTCATGCATTGCAAACATACTGGCATGGTTCCCTTGTCTTGCACCCACACTTTGACTGTGGATATCTTGTATTGTTTAGTTTCATCTTCCTGTTCTGTTCCTGTCATTTTTTGCATCACGCTCTCTAACTGTAGAAGACTTTCCAATGGGTTGTATCTAGTCACTCTGGATTAACTTATAAGGACTCACTCCTTGCCTACAGATTGTTAATCAGTTGGTTGATTTCATACTTTTTATGCTTTTCTAAGGGAAGACCATCACATTGGGCCTTGCTTCAGTTTAATCTCTACGGAAAAACTCCATCCCTCTTGCTACTTGCCGTCCACCACATCTCACAGTTATCAACTCACTACCTTGCACTTGTCCTTGCACTTAGCTTTCTCCCTTGCGCTCAAAATCACCTAAAGATCCCCTCCAGTACGTGGGGTGGTTGTGTGACAGTAAACTAACTATCTCAACATATCTATTATGGACTTCCAACCTATCTTATATTTCATTTTTTGCAATGTCACATACTTGCTTGACTGGAAACACCTCCCTCACCGCTTAAAATGATGATATAAACAAGGTAGGGAGATCCAGTGTTTCTTGGGACAGAAAAACCTTAGATCCTTTTACCTCTTCTAAATTCCCTTCAGTTGAACCACTCAATGACCCCTTAGCCAAAAGACTCGCGTCCAGAGCTCCGGTGAATCCCCTTGAGCAACTCAAAGATTCCAACCACTCCTCCAATGAAACCTTGACTTGTGGTAGGGAAAGGCCTAGCCAAAATGCTCCCAAGTCAGAAGCTCAGGAGGTTATCTCTATGTTGGTTGAAGCTCTCAATCAAAATAAATTGCAAACTAGTGTGAGCACTCCAAGCTTTTGCACTCCGGGTAGGAAGCAGCCTGACCACTTCAATGGGGATCATCACCATAAGCTCTGCTCCTACCTACAGTTGTGTAAAATCATCTTCTCCAATGACCCCAAAAACTTCCCTTCTGACTGTAAAAAATCCATGTATGTCTGTTTGTTCCTAGGAGGTAGAGCCTTGAAATTTTTGAAAACTTACCTCAAAGTATTTGATGGTACTAGTCCCACTTGTATAATCAACAACTGGAACAAATTTGAGCAAAAAATGTTCACCTTGTTTGGCAACCCCAATGAAGTTTGCAATGCCAACTAAAAATTAAATAGCTTGGTGATGAAGGAAAATAGTAGGGCTTCTATCTACATATCTCAATTTCAAATGCTGCAGTCCAGCATCCAGTGGAAAAAAGGGAGCTCCTCTTCCATTTCCAAAAGGGTTTACCAGAATGCCTGATCAAGCAGCTTGCAGTTGGGGGACATAACACTACCTCACTTCAGTAGATAATTGACTGGGGGATTGAGCTTGATAATGGCTATCACAACAAGAACTGCTCTTAACAAAACAATCATGGAAAGTTCAACCCATCCCCAAAGGAAGACAACTATTCAAAAAAAAAACAGAAGAATCCAAAGCAAAAAAAATTGACCTCAAATTTGAACTCCAACTCAAAAGGGAAGACTGCCACAAAAACTCATAAGATCCTGGAAACAGAAACCGGGATGCTGAAGAATGAGGAATGGTTGAGGAGAGAAAAGGCAGGGTTGTGTATGTATTGAAGAGGTAGTCATGATGTCAATAGTTTTGCAAAGCAGCTAGCGCGTGAAGTGGCTAAGCTGTCAAAAAAATAGCTGGTATTTTTCCTGATACTTGCAAGGGAAGCTACCTCTTATCTAAAAAGCAAGTCCATCCTTGCACTTGCAAATTACTTGGTGCTCCAAGTTCAAGATTTTTACTTTTCCATTCCAACAACACTCCTCATCAAGTTTTACTCAATTCTGGTGCTAATGTTTCTTTTATAAGTGCATCATTTGCCACCTCTAAAAATCTTACATTTTCCAAGATAGACAAATATTGGGTCTATCTAGTAAGTAGTGCAAATGAGCCATCTCATTGGGTTAACCATAGGCAAAATTGACATTTGCATTTTCCAACTTCCCCAGATTTGAATGGGATTTATTTGTCATGGATATCCCTGGAATGGATGATGCCATTCTAGGCCATGACTTCCTAGTCTACTGGAATCGGGATGTGAATTGGCAAGAAAGAGCAATTAACCTTTGCAAATTGCATTCCCAGAAAACTAAACCTTCCATCAACCAGGAATTAAAAAACCTACCTGAAAGGTCATTTAGTTGGATGACACTTTTCTTCAAGGAGATTTGCAATATCCTGACTTCCATTTCCAAGTTCCCTCTTCAGATTTAGGAGTTATTGATTATTTGTACAACTTAGCTCTTCCTTGTTTCTTCAAATAGAAAAAGATGCCTACCAAAAGGTGTACTTTGAGCTCCTTCATCTCTTGCATTGTGCAAATACTTCAAACCCTGTGTTAGAAGAAAATGATGATATTGAAGATTTAGATATAATTTGGGATTCTTTACCAACAGTTTATCATGACTTTTCTGAAGTCTTTTCAGTTTTTAAGGCTGATAAACTTCCTCCATCCCATTCATATGATCACAAAATTGAACTTACTGCTCCACCTCTGGAACCCAGTCTAGCTTACTCTCTATTGAAGCAATAATCAATTTTGCTTCAAGCATACATTCCGGAAAATTTATAAAAAGGATTTCTTCAACCAAGCAATTTGAACACAATCTTTCTAATCCTATGTTTTCTAAAGAAAGAAAGCAGCCGTTTCCTTTGCGTTGACTATAGGAAAGAGAACCAGGTAACCCAGAAGAATGCCTATCCATTACCGCGTATGTTGCACCACCTAACTCTCTTCCACGGACCTACTTATTTCTCAAAGTTAGACCTTTGAGGTGCCTATAACTTGTTGAATTATCAGGCCTAATCATTTTCAAAGCATTCACGCGCGTGTTGAATTCTGACCTAAGAGTGAAGATACTCCAAATTCAGTAGGTCACACAACTTTATCAACCCATTTCAACACAATCCCAAGCTTCTTCCTCACCAGCCTTCTGAAGGAGCATAGCTACCTCAGTCAAAGACTCAAGATCAATTATTGGTATTGAATTCTCACCATCTACAAGTCAAACTGGAACAACAAGGTTCCTTAATTCTCATCTGGTACAGGTTTCCATAACTTCTTTCTTGTTCTGTTCGTGTTCTTCATTACTGACTCACCTCACATAATGTAGAAAGGAACTATATGATTGTTGAAGGAGGGATTTTGTTGTCTATTTGCTTATACATTACTTTACTGTTGCTGGCTGTCTGCCAAGTCTTGCTTTTAGGTGAACTAGCGCTACATTCATGTCTTTCTTAAGATTTTATTCTTATTTTCAATTTGATCACTGAAATTTATTCTTTTAGTCAAATGAAAAACTAAAAGATTAACAGTCAAAATGGCTAACCAATTGCGAAAAATTGAATCAAGAAAGCAAGATGGCAGAGACGGCCAAAGACAAATTGTCAAGCCGTAACATCCCCAAATTAAAAAATCACAACTTCCCACAATGGTCAATGAGGATGAAGGCCCACCTACAAGCAAAAGGGATCCTTGACGTGTGCATCTTTGAACCTCAAGACATCTCAGGTCTTACTGGAGCAGCACTCACAAACGCGACTAAAAAGAGGAACAAAGCAATCAACACCCTAATGAATTACCTAGGAGACGATGCCTTTGATTCAATCATCACGCCTGAAAATGAGGAAAATCCTCACGACATATGGACCAAGATTGTGGCACGTTACGCCTCACAATCAGTCAACAATAAGGGCCGAGTCTGGCTGAAGTTCATGAGGTACGGGTTTAATGGAAACCTAAAGGAATATATCTCAGAATGTACCAAGATGCTCAATGAGATAGCCATTGTGAAACTTGGGGTTCCCGACGACGTACTGTGCTACTCAATACTTTCCAAACTCTCAAAGGACCTCTGGAACGTGGGAGACAACATCATTATGAATGAACATCTGGTCGCTCATCCTGACGCTACACTGGCAAAACTCCAAGAAATGGTATACTTGGATGATTCAAGGAAAGATCCTAAAAAGCCATACAGTCAAGACAAAATTGAGAAGGAAGAAGCAACAGCCTTATTTAAAAACACCAAAAAGAAGAGAAAGCAAAAGGCAAAATCAACAAGAAAATCCAAACCAGACTCTGACTGCAAATGTGAAAATGGTCAGCAAAATCCAAACGCCTGGCATCCACAAGATCTATGTCATCAATTGCACCCTGAACTGGCTAATACAAAAGACAGCAACAGAGCCCAAGCAAATCAAGCAGAATTATTTGATGATGCATCAGACTCATCAGAAGTCACGGCCAAAGCGTGCTTCAGCTCTACTCATCTTCTCTCCAAAGCACCAGTACTCGACACCGGGGCTTCGCACCATGTGGTGAGTGATCCTGAACTCCTCTTTGATACAAAGAAAGTCAATATCCCTGTCAATACTGGAAACAAGGAAAGCTGGTTAAAAGCCATCCTCATCGGATCCTGCTACCTTGTCAACACGGCCGGAGAGAAACTTCTTTTGAAAGATGTCCTCTGTGTACCCAATCTCAGCCAAACCTTAATATCTGGAGAACAAATCTTCAATGACAACATGAAAATGAAGAAAAAAACAATTAGATTCAGATTATGATAGATGGGGTCTTCTCTATTTGTGCCCTAAACATCAATCACTTACTTGTACTCAACAATGCCTCTATCAAAGTAATGAAAGCTCCTGTTCACTCGTATTCCACTACAGCGCAACCAAACTGGCACGATAGATTGGGACATCCAAGTGAGAGAGTTCTAAAGAGTATCTTTCCTAAGGCCAGTACAAGAAAATGTGAAATCTGCTTAGAGAGTAAGATGAAGAAGAAGCCGTTTCAAGGTCACTTCACACCAGTGTAAGAAAGATTGGAGGCCATCCATGTCGACTTAATGGGGCCTTTTCCTGTTAAATCTCTGAGCGGATCCATTTACGTCCTGAATGTGATAGACCAATTCTCTGGCTATAAAGTAGTAAAATTCCTGAGCTCTAAGTCCGACACCCTTCATAACCTGAAAGAGTTCCAAAGATGGGCAGAGAAACAAACCAGACTCAAGATTAAAGCTATTGTATCTGATAACGGCGGTGAGTTCAAAAACTCTGAATTCCAAGCCTGGACCTCAGACCAAGGAATTTCACATTCTTTTTCCCCAGCTTACACGCCAGAAAATAAAGGTCTTGCCGAGAGATCTAACCAGATACTTCTAGTTAAGGCAAGGTGCATGCTCAACCAATCTAAACTGTCTCATCGCTACTAGGCCAAAGTTGTACAAACCGCCTGCAACTTGAGCAATATCGTACCTTCAAGCACTCAAAATTTTGAAACTCCTTACTTCAGATGGTTTCAACGTGTGCCCAACTTCAACATCCTCAGACCATTTGGATGCGAAGCTTATTGCTTAATTCCAAGTCAAAGCTTCAATAACAAGCTCAACCCTACTGGTGAGAAATGCATCCTCATTGGGTTTCTGAACAATTTCTCAACTTATGAATTAGTAAAGTTAAACTCCGGAAAAATTGTTGCAAGTCAAAATGTTACATTTGTTGAGACTAGCTTTCCAGGAATAAAGGCAGAAACATTGATTGATCCCTTTTCATTGAACAAAGAGCCTGAGAAGACTCAAGCTAATCAATCTACTTTTGTTGATCCAGAACCAAATGTTGAGATATCTTCAGATATCGCAAATCAACCACCAACAAACTTGTCAAGATTAATTAGCGCTGAATTCTCAACTAGCAACATTCTCAACTACAATCAAAGAGGTATGCCTATAGCCTTGCTGAGCAAAATCAGAGAAAACAAAAGAGATCCTACAACCTACAAAGAAGCTATGAACAGCATATACAAAGAGGATTGGAAGAGAGCAATAAAGAAAGAACTTGAAAGCTTAATCAAATACAAAGTCTGGTCGCGAAGGAAGAATTCGCCAAGCTCTAAGCCCTTGAAGTGCACCTGGGTCTTTCGGACTAAGCAAGATACCTCAGGTAATGTTCTGGAAAAAAAGGCCAGACTCTGCGTTCAAGGTTTCAATCAAAAGGAAGGAGTGAATTACTACAATACCTATGCTCCCACTGGAAAACTATCTTCATTACAAATGATGATCTCTTTTGCATTGACACACAATCTAACATTCCACCAAATCAATATCAAATCAGCATTTTTAAATGCTCCACTCGATGAAGATGTCTCAATTTATTCTCCTGAAGGAACTGATTTTCCAGGAGAAATACTCAAGTTGGATAAGGCACTTTACGGTTTGAAGCAAGCTCCTTTGGCTTGGCATGAAACCTTAACTAAATATCTTTTCTCTATAGGTTTCAGAAAATGCAATGCAGAACCTTGCCTGCTGTGGAGGAAGGGAACTTACCTCTATATACACATGGATGATATTGCAATCTTCAGTCTCAAACCTGAACTTTTTATTGAAGAGATGAAGAAAAGATTTGAAGTTAAGGACCTAGGTCCAGCCAAACTCCTTCTGGGGATGGAAGTCAACCAGTCTGAATCCTCAGTCAAACTGTCTCAGTGCCACTATGTCAAGCAACTTTTAGCAAGAGCAAAAACTGATCATTTTCCACCTCTCAAAACGCCCATGAAACCTAACTTGAAACTCACAGCTGCCACAAGTGATGAAATTCATGAATTCAGTCGTCTAGACATGAACTACCGAGCAGTTGTTGGCGCACTGAACTATTTGAGCTGCAAGACAAGACCCGACCTCTCATTTTCAGTAGGAGCCTTATCTCAATTCCTAAATAAGCCTGGAATCAAACACTGGAATGCGTGCCTTCACATTTTACAGTCCTTAAAGGGAACTCTTAATCACTCTCTTACAATCCACAAAAAAGGAGAACCAAAATCACTGATTGGCTATTTTGATGCGGATTGGGGTAGTTGTGAAAACTCTAGAAGGTCAATTTCAGGTTACATCATGAAATGGAACGGAAACTTAATTTCCTGGAAGTCAAAGAAACAGTCAACCGTTGCCTGCTCTTCTGCACAAGCTGAATATCAAGCTCTGTCCGACTTGGTTAATGATATTATGTGGCTAAAAATCATCCTTAAACAAGCTCTCAATACTACATTCAAAAATCCAACAAAAATTTTTGAAGACAATCAGAGCGCGATAAATTTGGCTCAAAATACCGTAAATCATTCTAACTTTAGAACCAAGCAAATGTCAATCAAGTATCATTTCATTAGAGAAGAAATCAAGCTTAAACATATCTGTTTAACCTACATCAAAACTGAACATATGCTTGCGGACTTTCTTACAAAACCTGTTGGCAATCCAATCTTAATCAGATCTTTGAAGGCCTTGGATATAATCGGTAATTCTGCCTCTGAAGAACCTAATTATGGGGGAGTGTTGAATTATCAGGCCTAATCATTTTCAAATCATTCACGCGCGTGTTGAATTCTGACCTAAGAGTGAAGATACTCCAAATTCAGTAGGTCACACAACTTTATCAACCCATCCCAACGCGATCCCAAGCTTCTTCCTCACCAGCCTTCTGAAGGAGCTTAGCTACCTCAGTCAAAGACTCAAGATCAATTATTGGTATAAAATTCTCACCATCTACGAGTCAAACTGGAACAACACGGTTCCTTAAATCTCATCTGGTACAGGTTTCCATAACTTCTTTCTTGTTCTGTTCGTGTTCTTCATTACTGAATCACCTCACATAACGTAGAAAGGAACTATATGATTGTTGAAGGAGGGATTTCTTTGTCTATTTGCTTATACATTACTTTACTGTTGCTGGCTGTCTGACAAGTCTTGCTTTTAGGTGAACTAGCGCTACATTCATGTCTTTCTTAAGATTTTATTCTTATTTTCAATTTGATCACTGAAATTTATTCTTTTAGTCAAATGAAAAACTAACATAACTTGATTCTCATTGCAAAGGGTCATGAGTACTTGACCACAATGTCAACCTGTTTTGGCAGCTATGAGTATACTGTCATGCCTTTTTGCCTCTGTAATACTCCTTCTACTTTTCAACATTTTTTAAATGATATTTTTTCTTACCTTGTAGAGAAATATCTTGTGGTATATCTTGATGATATACTTGTCCACTCAAAAACTCTTGAGGAGCATTTCACCCATGTGCAAGAGTTCCTGCAGAAACTTGAAAAGAATAACCTGTTTGAAAAAGCCTCTAAGTGCAAATTTCATACTAAATCCCTTCAATTTTCAGGTTCAATAGTTTTGTAGCAGGGACTAGCCATGAACTCAGCCAAGAGCCAATGCATATTGGACTGGCCCGCACCTTCTTCTTTTAAATCACTTCAAGTTTTTCTTAGTTTTGGTAATTTTTACAGAAGGTTTATTGAGAACTATGCCAAGAAGACTGTGAATCTTACTAAAATTCTTCAAAAAGACACTCATTTTGGTTTTACAGAACAAGCCTCTTTGGAGTTCAAAGCTCTGAAAAAATCTTTTACCACTGCTCTGATTATTGCTCACTTCAGCAAGCTAGCTTGCACTATTGTGGAAACTGACGCAAGCAAATATGCAATAACAGGATTAATCTCTCAGTTTTCCTCTTCTTCTAATCTCTTTCATCCTGTTGCATTTGATTCTTGCAAGTTCCTTGCTGCAGAGCTTAACTACAAGATTCATCACAAGGCACTTCTTTCAATTTTTTATTGCTTGAAAAAATGGTGTTCATAACTTTTGAGCCTTGTGGAGCCTTTCATGGTTCTTACTGATCATAATTATCTTAAGAATGTTCTGAGCTCAAAAGTACTCACATGCAGACAGGTGAAATGGGCCAAATACCTCTGCAAGTTCAAATTTACAACCCTGGGAAACAATTTTTTGTTTGTGATGTTTTATCACATTGGGACAACATTTACCCAGGAGGGGGGGAACACCTTTGCAGACAACAATCCTGAAAATTTTAGGACACTTTTCTCTTCCAATCAATCTGCCTAACTCAGCTCAATCATCACCCAACTTTGAGGCAAAGCTTCCAAACTTTGAGAAGCCCAAATCAAAAAACCCAAGTGTAACAAGCTTGGCAAGAGTGCAAATCCACCTTCAAGCAATTACGGTATAGATGAAAATGGTTTTTCAGTTTATAAAGATTTTATAGTAGTTCTCAATAATACTTGCATTAAATTAGATATCTTTGAGTCTTAGCATTGTTCTCTGCTTGCTGGTCATTATGGCCAGGATAAAACCTACCAGTTGATTTCACAAGAATTCTATTGGCCTGGTATCACCAGAGAAGTAAAATACCATGTTAGTGCGTGCTATGATTGTAATCATAAAAATTCTTTGAATCACTGGAATTATGGGCTGCTTCATCCACTTCCAATTACGCCTATTCCTTGGTACTTGTTGTCTATGGATTCAATTTCTCAATTACCTCTTCCTAATGGTTATGATGCTTTTTGATTAGTAGTAGATTGCTTCTGAAAAATGGCTTTGTTTCTTTGTGCTACTGTACCTAACTCTTCAGAAGAACTAGCTAACCTCTTCATAGAACATTTCTGCTTGAAGGATGGTCTCCCTGATAAAATAGCTAGGGATTGTGGATTTTTGTTTTTTTTTGTAGCTTTTGGACCTCTCTTTTTCAGAATTTGAAAATCACTTGCAAGTTATCAACGGCTTACCACCCGGAAACAAATGGGCAAACCGAACAAGTAAATCAGATCCTTGAACAGTACCTTTGAATGTAAGTCACCTATCAACTGTACAATTGGTTGCAATGGCTTGCACTTGCCAAATTTGCATAATACAAATCCACTCACGGCTCAACCAAAAAAGCCCCCCTTTTCAAACTCTTAATGGAAGAAAAACAACTTTTGATTCTATTCACGTAGCACCTTCCCAACCCGCTTCCAACTACCTCACTCTCATTTAATCTGTCCAATTGAAACTCTGATTCAAATTTGAAGCAGCAAACAAACGCTAAAAGGAGCAAGCAGACAAACTTTGCACTTTGGAACCAGCCTTGGCAGTAGGAGACCAGGTTTGGCTTGATGCTTGCAACATTTGCAGCACTTTTCCTACCAGGAAAATCTCTGAGAAAAAGCTTGGACCGTTTAAAGTAGAATAATTTATCTCCCCTAATGCGTTTAAAATTTCCTTACCTGTGAAATGGAAAGGTATCCACCTGGTATTTCTCATAGAACCTGCTCAAGTATTATACCCAGGCAAGGCTCATCCCCCTCCAAAACACAAAAATGTTCAAGATAACTTAGAGTGGGAAGTAAGCCATATTCTGGATTCAAGGGTATGCAAAGGAAAGTATCAATACCTTGTTGAATTGACTGGCTTCCAGTCCAAGAAAGATTGAAACTTGTGGGAACCACCCCATCACCTTTGCAATTCTCCCAACTGGGTTCAAGACTTCCACACAAAGCACCCACATAGACCTTCCCAATATAAATCACATTTCATTCCCATTCTATTTCATGTGTATTCCAATCCCATCCCATCCCTTTACATCTATTCCCTCCTCAATTCTTCAATCCTCTTTCTACCATCCTTTCACATTCCTGTTCTTATCTCTTTCCTTACATTTCTCACCACATTGTTTCAAAATCCATTTGTTATTTCATTTCCCTCTATTTCAAACAATAATTCTCTCTTTTAATTAAAACAGTGAAAAAAAGATCTATGTATAATAGATAAAAATTAAAATAAAAAATTATGAAAATTGTTACAAACTTCTTTTTACCTCTTCTTCCACATATTCTCAATTCTTGTTTAATTCCGCCACTATCCCTTTAAACTCTTCCAAATCCTCATTGCTTATTAAGCTAGAAATCATTTGCATCAAGTGCACTTGTGCAAACAATGCCTCCTCAAACACCTCTTTGCACTTTGCAATACAAGTCCTCTTTGGCCTGGCATTCCATTTGTCTTTGTCCATCAGCACCTCATGAGGCCTCTTCCACTGAACGATTGACAAACCTTTTCTGATATCACCAGTAAAACGCCTTCCATCAGTTTTGATTGGGACCACAACCCACAACTTGGTCACCTTGCCTTGGCCCTCCATTCCATTTCATTCCATTCCCTCTCTTCCATTCCCTTCCATCCCATCTCCTCTGTTTCTAATTTCCTCTCATTCTTTCCTATTCCTTTCAGTTTCTCATTCTTGTGTTTCCTCCATTTCCCTTTCTCCTCTGACTTTGACTTCTCCCGCAACTCACTCTTTGCCTTGAACCTTGGTCCCTTGGTTCATCTCAGATGCTTTTGGAGGTCCAAAGTAAGGTGGAGGCGTGTCACAAGGGCTGCTGACATGCAAGCAGGGCTTGGCACAGAGGGGTCTCTACCCACAGTAGGCTTGGGGGCAAGTTTACTGAAAGAGGCTACAAGGAGAAGAGGAGGATTGGGTTGAAGGGTGCTGAATGACATTTGCTGGGAAAGATCTCCTAGCAAGAAGTAGTAAAACTGATTTCTTGGGGAACCATCAGGAAGGGGGAAGAGGAGGCCTGTTTAAATAGACAAGAGGTTGTGTTAAGACTATGCCATCTTCCCTAATGTTCTGCCTTTCACTCAACCGGCTCCGCGGACAAACTGAGGCGGGTCCTCGTGACATGTCTCTCTTCCCCACTCCCTTCACCTCCGGGAATCCCCGGGCGCACTTCTTGAGACAACTCTCTCCTTTCATCTTCTTGACTCAACTTCTTCTGATTCTCGGCTGTCTTCTTTTCTTTTGATTCTCTTCTTCCTTCTTTTTGATCTCTTCTATTCCTATTTATTTCCATTATTCTTTTTTACCTCTTCTTACTCTTCTTATCCTTATTTCTCAAAGGCCAATCCTACAACTTTTCCTCGATCCCAACTCTCAACTACCTCGATTCAACTCTCAACTTCTCTACTCTGATCCACTCTCGCCTTGTCATCCAACTTCTGCCTGGTAAGAATCTAGTCCACAAGGTCATTCCAATATGGTCACTCTAACAACCTCTTCCACTGTATAGTCTTCTGTCTTCCTGTCTGCACTCTCTTGATTCGCCGCCAACTCTCTATGCCGTCTGATTTCTTCTCTTCTATCTAAGTGACTCAAGCTGTTGGTAGTTTCATTCTCCTTGTCTTCTCAATATACTTTATTCATCATTCTAACTCTTGTCTCTAGTCCGCCCGTTTTTCAGTTCTCAAGAAATACATTCAAATCTTATCACGGTTAAAAGCCGAAAGACGACTCCGCGTTATCAAAGATGAACAAATCAGCCGGAGCAAGTGACTACTTCCATCAAGTTGCACTCAAGGCTTCCGTTGATGCCATTCCCCCACTCAATGAGGACAACTACCCCATTTGGCGCGACAAGATGGTGATGCTATTCAATCTTAAGGACATCAAGGACGTCATGATTAAGAACCTTTGACAACTCCCAGTACAACAAGACCGAGAGATCCGGGCTATCATCCTATCCAAACTGGATAGCACCACACACGCCAATGTTGTCAATTCCTCAAACATCACATCCTCCAAGTTACTCTGGACCGAGATCACACGTAGATTTGCTTCATCCGAAACAGCTAATAGAGCACGGATTTTAAATCAATTCCTTCACGCTCCATTCAACGAACACGCAATCGAATGATTCATAAAAGACATTCAAAAATCTCTTACTCGAATGGCGGACGTAGGGATAGATCTCCCAAATGACATACTGTCATACCTAATTCTATTCAAATTTCCATCAACTCTAGAAAATCTGAAACAGCAAATCATGCACAGCGAAAAGTTTATAAAAATAGATGTTGTTTTTAATCACCTAACTCAATACAACAACAAGAGAAAGGCGCAATTCAAGACTGGCAAATCAACCACCAATGTTTCCTTGGTGAAGGTCAAGAGCAGACTCAATAAAGATGATAGAAAGCCAAGGATCAGATGCAAAGAAGGTTTTCACAATCCAAATGCTCCTCATCCTGAATCATCTTGTTTCCACCTGCATCCTAATATTGCTCCCAATTGGTGGATCAAACAGCAAAATGAGTGGAAGAACAGGACAAAGAAGACACCCACCATCAACTACCATTCCTTTCTCACCCTCTGGATAAACGCAGATAGCACTCCCAATCTCCTCCTTGATTCAGGCGCTAACATACATATCTTCAATGATTTAAAATATTTCATTTCTATTGACCTGCACGATGAGCTCGAAGATATTAAGACAGGCAAGTTGGAAGCAAACCTCAAGATACGAGGGACTGGTACCGTGCGACTCGAGTGGAAGGATTCTGTCATCACCCTTGAGGAATGCATGTATGTCCCGGATATTTTTGTCAATCTGATCAGTCCCGGCCTCTTGGCAAAGAAGGGTTGCAGTTTATCTCAAAAACAAGATCAATTCAGTGTCACCCGTGGCACTTGACAGTTCTTAGAGGTCTAATTTTGGATAATCTATTCGTGATCAAGAAGCCTCAAACTGCTGGGAATAACCTCTTGGTCAATCATTCCAGCCAATCATTAATTACTCCACCTAGTCAAACTCAAACATTATCCAATATCCACAAGACATACGGTCATGCCTCCATCTCAATGCTCAAACCAATCATCAAGGACCTATACTCTAAAGACGAGCTGAACAGGTTCCAGTGTGATGGCTGCGTAAGGATCAAAATCACACGGGCTCCCTTCTCAGGCACCTCAACTCCCTCATCTAAACCTCTCGAACGAATTCACTTAGACTTGATTGGACAGATCACCCCTCAGTCAAAAGGTGGTCATAGGTACATCTTGACACTTGTGGATAACTTCACGGGTTATCTGGCGGCCTTTCCTCTCCATTCCAAAGAAGAAACTCCCAACTTCATTATTAACATCCTTGAGACTGAATATAAGCGATTAAATTATTATCCTACCGAGATCTTTTCAGACAAAGGAACGGAATTCACTAACTCTACCCTGAAGGAATTCGCTAAATCTAAACACATCAAACTTCTCACCTTGGAGCCATATCACTCTCAACACAACGGTCAAGCTGAACGAGCTAACAGAACGATTGTAGAATCAGCTCGCGCAACCTTCTCATCATCTAGGATCAATAAGTGCTATTGGCACTTTGTGATTCAAAGCCGCTTCCTTATGCTTAATCAAGTTCCGAGGGAAGGTAATGATCAATCCCCATGGGAACTCATGTTCAGCAAGAAACTCCCTACTAATTATCTCAAACCTGTAGGATCTTCTGTCGTCTACCTGGCGAACAAGCTACAAAAGGGAAGTAAGTGCAATGAGAAAGGATTGGAAGGGATCTTAGTTGGGTTCAATCCCGTTTTTCATTCTTATCTGATACTCAGCTCATCTGGTGCCATTATTGAAACCAAACATGTACAGTTTCTCAAGAATCCGCTCCACGACTTCCCTCTCCTTGAATCCCCGGGAATCAACCTTTTCACTCAAATTGAATCTGAATCTCAAGGACTTAACTCTTCAACAATCAAAAAGAAATACACGTTTTGAGAAACTCAAGACGATTCCTCCAAATCCAACTCAGACCAAGTTGATTTGGCATCTACAGTCTCTCCACCTTCTGATCCTTCCCCTCCTCCGTCACCAGTCCCTGATCCTCCAATTCAAACTATCTCTCAAAGACCCAGAAGGGAGGTAAGAAGACCCCAACGATACGGGTTCCATCACTACTACAAGCCTCCCTCCTACAAAGCAGCATGCAATTGCCCAGAATGGCCAAAGTGGAAGGAAGCTTCAGAAGAGGAATTGAGCTCAATAGAACTCCAAGGTGTCTGGGAAGAATACTACGGCACCCCAGAAAATGTCTTAAATACAACGTGGGTTTTCAAGATCAAAGAAAATTGCCATGGCAACCCCATCAAATACAAAGCTTGACTCTGCGTTCAAGGGTTCAATCAGGTCCTAGGAATAGACTATAACAAAACTTGGGCACCAACCGGTAAACTTGGCTCCCTTTGAGTAGCTCTTGTCTACGGCTTGAAAAACAAGATGAAGCTCACCCAATTCGACGTGAAAGGCGCATTCCTCCATGCTCCTATTAACAAAACTGTCATCATAAGGACCCCAGAAGGGTCATCTAGAAAATCTCCTTACCTTAAACTAAACAAATCTCTTTATGGCTTGAAACAATCCCCCAAGAATTGGTACAAAACCCTGACGTCATGGATCAAATCTCAAGGTTATCATGAATCAACCAGCAACCCTTGTCTATATCTCAATGCCAAAACCGGAAAAATTCTCTATTTCCATGTAGATAATCTCGTTCATGTAGGCAACTCCGACCTCTTTGAAGTCAAATTCCTCAAACGGTTCAAGAATTCTTTGTGCCACCCTCCTAACACAATACTCGGGATACTCATGGAAGTTGAGGACAACAAAATTCTCCTGAGTCAGCCTAAACACATAGCAAAAGGCTTGGAAGAACTTGGGTTGACCTCTTGCAAAGATACTCACATTCCACTGACTCAAAATCTAAACCTTGCACCTGCCTCCAACGTTGACCACGCCGAATTCTGTCAACTCAATATCAACTATAGGTCCGCTATTGGACTTCTAAATCACTTGGCTCATTACTCCCGGCCCAATATCTCTTTCTCCGTCTCTAGTCTGGCCCGGTTCAATACAAAGCCAGGCATGATTCACTGGAGGGAAGTCAAAAAGGTTTGGAAGTACCTCAAAACAACAAAAGATCTAAAATTGGTAATCAAGTACAATCCGAAGCAGGAGATTCTCTCAGGGTTTAGTGATGCTACCTGGGGAGATGATCCCACCCTTTGAAGATCTCAAACAGGTTATGTGATTCTTCACTACGGTAGTCCAGCCATCTGGAACTCTACTCGACAGAAAAACATCACATATTCTTCCACTGAATCGGAGTTGAATGCCCTATTAGACTGCTACTTAGAAATCAAGTGGATCAAGCATCTCATCACTGAAATTCACCAAATTACCAAACTAAAACCTACTCTACATATTGAAAATAAGGGCCTAGACAATAAAATAAAAAAATTTGGGTCGCACTCTAAATTGAGACACATAGACATCAAAACCAAAGGACTTCGCGAGGACTATGCGAACAACAAGTTTATACTTAACCTCATCCAAAGTCACTCAATGGTCGCGGACTCCCTTACAAAGGCTTCTTCACCGACCTCTCTACAGCTCCTCAAAAACACAATCTTTGAGCCAAATCATAGTTGATCTTTTGGACTACACTCTTACCAGTCACAAGGGGTGTTAAGACTACGCCATTTTCCCTAATGTTCTGCCTTTCACTCAACCGGCTCCACAGACAAACTGAGGCGGGTCCTTGTGACATGTCTCTCTTCCCCGCTCCCTTCACCTCCCAGAATCCCTGGGCGCACTTCTTGAGACGACTCTCTCCTTTCATCTTCTCAACTCTACTTCTTCTGATTCTCGGCTGTCTTCTTTTCTTTTGATTCTCTTCTTCCTTCTTTTTGATCTCTTCTATTCCTATTTATTTCCATTATTCTTTTTTACCTCTTCTTACTCTTCTTATCCTTATTTCTCAAAGGCCAATCCTACAACTTCGCCTCAATCCCAACTCTCAACTACCTTGATTCAACTCTCAACTTCTCTACTCTGATCCACTCTCGCCTTGTTGTCCAACTTCTGCCTGGTAAGAATCTAGTCCACAAGGTCATTCCAATATGGTCACTCTAACAACCTCTTCCACTGTATAGTCTTCTGTCTTCCTGTCTGCACTCTCTCAATTTGCTGCCAACTCTCTATGCCGTCTGATTTCTTCTCTTCTATCTAAGTGACTCAAGCTGTTGGTAGTTTCATTCTCTTTGTCCTCTCAATATACTTTCTTCATCATTCTAACTCTTGTCTCTAGTCCGCTGGTTTTTCAGTTCTCAAGAAATACATTCAAATCTTATCAGGTTGGAACTACAACAGAGGTACAAGTGATTGGGGCTAAGACTATACATATGATGTCATGGAAACAGTCTAAGTAACAGAGAGGGCTGATCAGGTATGCTACTACATTAGGTTAGGCTTCTTCTACATTGGGGCAAGGTTCCAGGTCTGAGCTGTCCAGTTGGGAGAGTACAGTTGAAGGATGTACAGTGTACATGGGGGTCATGACACTATGTACTAAGTAGAGAGAGTATGTAATAAAATCTGCAAGAGGATGTACATAAAGATTCCCAAAGGATAAACCACACAGAGGAGGTATGGGTTAGACTGAGAGGTAACCTACAGAGGTATGGGTTAGATAGAGAGGTAACCCACAGATGTATGGGTTAGAAAGAGAGGTAGAGTAGATCCTGGGAGATTGAGTATGTGCAAGCCTATGGAGTCTATCTGTGTATAATATGAGGTTAGACTATATGTAGATATGTACTGCATGAAGATCCTGAGGTATATAGTTATTGGAGACATATTGATGCAAGTCCCCTGAGCCCTGAGATTGAAGTTCTTGAGAAAGTAGATCAGGCCTGAGGGTTAGACTGGGTTTGCTGAGGTAAGACTGAGGTTAGACTGAGTTTGGTGTCAGTATTACAGTACCCCCTGGTGAAGAGGAGGGCATCTCCTGATGACCATAAAAGGAGAGGTTGAAGAGGCCATCCAGGTTGTCCCTCAGCCATGTCTAACTTGAGTTTTCCTTCCCCTTACCCACAACCATCAGCACCATCCACCCCATTAGCACCTTTATCTCCCTACACCAGATCACCTACACCAACCTATCCAATGGAGAAGACCAAAAATTACTATCCAGTCCAACAATACTACCCAAGTTGTGATAGGTGCATCAAGCTTGGAAGAATATTCACTACCAGTATCAAACATAGTTCTACAAAATGTGAAAGTTGTAGGCAGTATGGAAGAATGTGTGATATGGATAAGCAAGGCAGAAAGGCCTTGGGGCCAACCTTCTGGGTCCTGGAGAAGAGTCAACCCTTTGAAGTGAAGGAGGCTCCAGATGATGATGCCATAACTCTGGGCTATTCATCCAGACTCAATGAATCTTCAGGTAAGTGTTTCTGGATTTAGTATTGGAGGTGCTGGAGTGCTGATACAAGTTTGGAATAGTCCGTTTGATTCAGGAGAGGTTGAAGAAAACGCAAGAAAAGAGGGAGGCGCTGCGTCGAACTGGCAATTTGGCCATAGATGGTACATTGAGGCGTCCGCAGGAGGAGTGCGGTGAGGCATTTATAAAATGGAGAACCCCTCACGTAGATTCAGACGAGGAGGTGGTCGAGGTCCCTCAAAAAAGAGTAAGAAAACAGGGCCATTCTGGAGTCCGTCAAACCCTTCAAAGGAGACCATCAAAGCGTCTAAGGGGTTTGTCAAAGCGTCAAAGGGGTTCTTCAAAGCGTTGAAGAAACCCGTTGTGGTGTCAATTTATAGACACGGATTGGGGACTGCATTGCAGCTGCGCGCTCAGCAATGGAGGCAAGCGGGCTCAGCATTAGGGTATGCAGAGTGCTCAGCAGCGGCAGCTGCTGGATCAGCAGCAGCCGCTGTTTGGCTCCGCACCTGGTGGACGGGTTGGGCTCAGCATTGAATGCAGCGTGGGCGGCGATCTACCCCGGAGATTGGATTTGGAAGGTAGCGCGCTCAACTAGGTTTGCGGGCGCGCTGGTTTGGATACGTAGGGGCGGAGCAATCCGCGGGCTATGAAGGAACGGATGGAGCGCGCGCGCGAGCGCGTGGATCATGCTGGATATTCCCGTACACCCACGACGGGCGCGGAAAAACGGATACGGACAGGGGCAGGGGGCTCCAAGTAGGGCGTGGTGCGAGGACCACGTCATGAGAAGGACAAACCGGATGGACGGAACGGCGTACGGACAACGGGGGGAGTTTGGTACGGAGGAGGTGGGGAGAGGAGGCTAGGGTTTCTGTTTTGGGATTGTTTTCTGTTTCTTTGTCATACTTTCATTTGCGCGTGTACTTAGGTTAGGGTTGAGGGGGAGGAATTATCCTCACTCCCAACTCCGGGTTAGAGGGGGGCATGCATGCATAGAGGCAGAGGAGGAAGAGTCACATCACATCATCGGATTGGATCACTCATCTCACCAAGAGATTAAAGGAACTCATACCGGATACACATCCAGGTGGAAAGTTCTTAGGATTGAAGGATTGGTGATTTCTCTCTCTCTCTCTACTTTTCTTTATCTCTTTATCTCCTTATTTCTATTCCTCATTTAAGTGAAACTTCGGACATCCTCACCTCCTTTCAACGCAGGGAAGTGTTAACTTCAGAACCTTGGGACCATTATAGGGGGATAACCTTTATTCTTTCCACACCGTTGAAGCGTCGAAGCAATCCGTCAAAGCATCAAACGTCGAAGCGTCGAAGCAAACCGTTGAAGTTTTGAATGTCAAAGCGTCAAAGCATTGAAGCAAACCGTCAAAGCGTCAAAGCAACCCGTCAAAGCGTCAAAGCAAACCATTGAAGCATCGAAGCGGATTGTTGAAGTGGGGACAACAATGAAGACGCCAAAGGGAGTTTGGAGATGGAATTGAGTGATATGGATGAAGATAGAGAAGCTACTAAAGAGACAGGCAAAGGAAAAGGTAGAGAGATCATTGTTGAAGAAGGGGGCAGGTCAGATGACTCTTTGGAGTTAGAGGATTTAAGGAACAAGATGAAGGATTTGGAGGTGAAGATGAAGGTGGTGGAAGACAGGAGGAATAGAAAGAAAGGAATTGAAAAAAGAGGTGAAACTGAGGTCTTGGTGGAGGAATGGGAAAATGGAGAAAGGTTATTGGAGATGATGGAAGGAAGAAGATTCAGGGAAGATTCTGTTTTAAATGAAGATCAAGTCAATGATTCTTTGGAGATTTATAGTAGGAATTCTAGGACTTTAAATTCAAATTTTCAGGAAGGTTTAAAGAAGGGTTAGGGTAGTGAGATAAAAAAGGAGAAGTATGGATTTTTAGAAGCTAGAAAGAAAAAAGTTTTAGACATAAAGAAAAGACTAGCTGATATTTTGGCTTTAGCTGGACACACTTTTGAAGTAGGGACTATTATAAGGGGGCCAAATTCTTATCAAGTTGCCAAGTTAAAATTATTAAATACTTGGATGTCTAGAGTGAAAGAGTTGGAAGAATTGATGTGTGAAGCTATCTAAAAAGTTGTTTATATGAAATTTGTTTTATTTTATTGTTTATTTATTTATATTTTTTTTGGAGGGGAGTAATTTATTTTTTTTTTGTTAAGGTTGAAAAAGGGAAAGGGGGAAAGAAGCTTCTTTTTTATCATTTTATTGATATTAATGTTTTTTTTTTGAAAAGGAGAATAAGGTTTATGTTGTTTTTATTTTAAGGATGTCTTTGGTTTTGAAGGGTAGAGTGTATGGAAGTCTTGAAGTAAAGTAGGGCAGTTGGTGAGATTAGAGTGAGGTTCCCAAGTAGTGCCTTCCTTATAATTCTGGAAGCCTTTCCATTCAACTAAGTAAAATAATTTCCCTCTCTTAAGTTTGGAATCCAATATCTGAGACACATCCCATTCTTATTAACCATCAATTTTGACTGGCTCAGATGGTGGTTGGTGCCTAGAGGATATTGAGTTGTCCTGATATGGCTTGAGTAAGGAGGAGTGGAATACAGGGTGAATGGTGGACCATTGCTGAGGGAGTTGAAGCTTGAATGAACTTTTTCAAATTTGTTCTGTAATCAAAAAAAGACCTAACCATTGCTCTGAGAGATTATGAGTTGGACAATTAGTTTTGATATTTTTAGAAGAGAGCCAAACTTTGTTTCCAACAGCAAATGAGGCAGGGAAGTCACTTCTTTTTAGGTCAGCATATCTTTTGTAGGTTTTAATTGCCTTTTCCAGTTCAATACCCAATAACTTCTGATTCTGGTGAATCTGGGTTATGTAGTGGCTGGAAGGTTGATCATCTACTACATGGAGACTTTCAAAGTTGGGGTTTTGTCCATATATGGTGAAAAAAGGAGATTGCTTAGTAGAAGTGTGAGTGGAATTATTATAAGCAAATTCAGCAAGGGGGATCCAGGTATCCCAGTCGTCTTGGTGATAACTGACATACATCCTAAGAAATTGCTCTAGGATCTGATTTACTCGTTCCGTCTGTCCATCTGTTTCAGGGTGATAAGCTGTGGAAAGATTTCTTTCTATCTGTAATTTTTCAAATACAATTTTCCAAAAGGAAGAAACAAATAAAGATCCTCTGTCACTGACAATGTCAGGTGGGAGGCCATGTTTAGTAAAAACATGAGAAATTAGTAGGTTAGCTAACTCCACAGAGGAGATATCACTTCTGGTTTTAATAAAGAGTGACATTTTTGAAAAACAATCAACTACCACAAGGATTGAGTCAAATCCATTGGATAGTGGCAGTTGTGAGATGAAGTCCATGGAGAGTGAAGTCCAGGGAGAATCTGGAATTGGTAAGGGTTGGAGGAGTCCAAAATTTTTGTGGTGACTGGCTTTGTTTCTGCTGCAAAGGTAACAAGAATAAACATAATCTTTGATAAAGGAAGTCATATTTTTCCAATGGAAATCTCTTTTGACTATATCAGCTGTTTTGTCTTGTCCAGGGTGGCCAGAGAGAGGAGAGTCATTTTTTTTTTCGAAGTATTTCATGTTGGAGTTGTTCATCCTCCTTGGGGATTGCTATCCTATTTTGGAAAATAAGGAGTCCAGTGTCTGGGTCTATAAGGTAACTCTTTACTTGTTCCTTTTTATTTAGCTTCTGAATAATCTACTGGGTTGATTTGTTGGAGATCTGGGACTGAATTAAGGTTTCCAATTGTTTGTCAACCTGTTTTGAAGAGATAAATAAGATTCTAGAAGGTTCAAAGTCATTCTGTTTCAAGATTTGTTTGAAATTTGCTGGATTCTTTTCTGCATAGGGCATCCCCCCCTTGGGATAAACGTTGTCTTGACGTGACAAGACATCAGGCACTATTGATTGCTTTCCAGGTCTATAGACTATAATGAAGTCAAATTCAGACAGAAACTCAGCCCAATGGGCTTGGCGACGAGTCAAGACTTTGGAGGTCATGAAATATTTAAGAGACCAGCGATCAGTGAGAACTTCAAAGGGAGAAGAAAGACTGAGGAAGTAAGCTCTCCAGATCTTGATGGCCAATACAATGGCCAGGAGTTCCTTATCATGGATTTCATAGTTCAGTTCAGCACTACCAATTTTCTGCTTTCAAAAGAAATTGGGTGCTTGGATCCATCAAGGGAGACTTGGGTGAGGACAGCCCCTAGGGCATAGTCACTGGCATCAGTCTCCAAAAAGGTTTGTAAGGAAAAATCAAAATGTCTGAGTACAGGAGCTTTAGTAAAGGCTACCTTGAGGTCCTCAAACTTCTGCAAAGCCCCTGGGGATAAAGGAAAGATGGGATCTGCCCCAGTTAGAGCAGTGAGGAGGTGAACCTTTCTGGAATAGTTAATGATAAACCTGCGATGAAAATTAGAAAAACCCAAAAACTGCTGCAAGGCCTTTTTGTTTGTTCGTGGTGGCCAGTCCAAGATCTTCTGGACCTTGGAGTTTTCCATTTCAATGCCACTTCTGGAAATGACATATCCTAGATAGTCCACTGAGGAGGCATGAAATTCACACTTAGAAGCTTTTGCATATAAGTTGTTGTTCCAAAGTCTGTTCAAGACTTCACACACATGAGCTGTATGTTTTGTTAAGTTTTTGGAAAAAATAAGAATTTCATCAAGGTATACCACCACACAGATGGTCAGAAGGTCTGCAAAAATGTCATGAACAAGACATTGAAAAAAGGAAGGAGCATTGGTGAGTCCAAAAGGCATTACCAAATATTCAAAACTCCCAAACTGTGGTTGTAAGCGCAATGAGGAGGGATTTTGTCAGCTTTGAACTTGGAAAAAACATCTAAAAAGGCATAATAAGCATCAGGAACTCTCTCCATCACAGTTTCAATTTCATCAGTTTCCTCATCTTCATCCAAGCCTTCTGCAGTAGCCTGCTTTGGGTCAGAGTCAGAAGTGGGAATAATCATACAAAAAACTTGAACGGATAGATCATCCTCCATATCCCCCAAGAATTTCAGAGAATGTCCAAAGAATATCCTGTTCACAGAAGTAGTTGTTGAAATCAAAGGAGAGTGTTGCAAGTGCATAGATTCTGAAAAGGGGACAGGAGCAGTGACCTGCAGGTTCACTGGCGGAAAGGAAGTAGTGGCCAAGGAGAGTTCAACAGAAGAGGAATGATCCAAATTTGATTGGTGTCTTGGGGTGATCAATCCCAGTTGCCAATGTACCTCTGGGTTCCAGAAATGAAGGAATTCAATACCTAGAATAATGTCTTCTTTGGGGGGAGTATCAACAACCAAGAAATCCCATTCTAATTTGGGAAAAGAGGGCAAAGAGAAATTGAAGGAAACCTTATGGGTGATTTCCTGGGAAGTTGAGTCAGAAGGACTGAAGTTAAATAAGAAGATAGGAGCGGTCAGAGGTTTTGGTTACAGAGAAAACTTTGAAACCATAGATTTTTAAATAAAAGATTGAGTTGCTCCAGAGTCAACAAGCACACTGTAAGCCTGGTTATTGGACAAGCAAACAAAACGTAAGTCTTTAGAAGGAGGGTTAGAGCCTTTCCTTTCCAAGGTTTTTACTTGAATATTGTGAGGGTGATGGTCAAGGAGTACCACATTCCTATCACCTAGTTTTTTCCCCTTTTGGGTTTCATAGGATTGGGCTTCTGGCCAGGCTTAAAATCTGGACATTTCCTGCAGAGGTTAATTATTGTGAGTTCCTCCACAATAGTTACATAAACCCTCTCTTTCTCTCCTAGCTTTTTCTTCAGCCTTGAGGTGTCCATCCTCTCCCACATTGGGATTTGGAACATAGGTTGGATTAGAATTAGTAGGGGTTGTCTTTGCCTTCCCCTTAAACCTACCTGGTTGGCTGGTCTGTCAAGATTTCTGAGGATCGGGAAGACTGGGTCCAGATCTTGCTGTCTGAGGGTGAGTGAAGGACTTCTCCCGGATCCTTTCATGGTAACAAGTGTCATAATTGAGAACAATATCCATAAGGTCTTGCAAGGTTTCTTGAGGTCCATCATAACCAGCTAGTTGTTCCAGTAATCTGGCTGGGAGACCCTGTCTAAAATGAAACAAAAAGGCTTTATCACCCCATACAGAGACCTTGGTCATAAGTGTCCTGAATTCAGTGATATATTTAGTAGCATAACCACTGTCTTTCATCTTAAGAAGGGTTAGCTCCTTCTCAGCACGCTGGATTTCCAGACAATCCCCAAAAAGGGTATGAAGCCATTGAGTGAATAGAAGCCAGGAGTTAAGTATAAAATCTGGCTCATGATTACCCATGTGAGCAAGATAGGGTTGGATCCATTGACTGGCATTTCCTGAAAGGTAAGAGACTGTAAAAAATACTTTCTTTCCATCATTAGCAAAAAATCTGTCATCATTTGCAAAAATGAGTTCACAAGCTTCAAGGAAGGGTCTAAGCTTGGTTGGGTTAGTTCCATCAAATTTATCTGGGGCATTGATAGATGGAGATTTAAAGTTAGCAGAGGGTCCATGGTCAGCAGGTTTAGAAAGATGAGTCATTGCAGTGGTCATTTGCTGAAGAATGGCCAGCAGGGCAGGGTCAGTTGAAGGAACCTGAGTTGTGGAAGGAAGGTTGGTGTGTGGGGAAGGTGAAGGAACTGCTGTTGCATTAGAAGTTTGACTAGGATTACCCTCTGGGGATGGTGAACCCAGGCCACTCAAGATTCTGGAATCAAATCCTGAGTCCTCATCCCCTTCATCTTCCTCACCTTCTCCTGGGATTGGGACCATGCTTGCATCATAGGCAGGAGAGTCCAAACCATGGTAACCTGTGCTTGGAAACTGACCTGTGACTCTGTGGAGGCTAGCATTGTCAGAAGAAGGAATAGTAGAAAGGGATACTTGGGGAATAGTTTCCAATAAACCTGTATCCATAGGAGTGGAAGTGGTAACCACTTGTGCAGCCAAGTTAGAAAAAGTCCTACCTGTTCCACAAGATCTAGGGGTAGAATGGTCAGTAGGTTCAGTGACACCTCTCCCCCTGGAGCTACGGGTGAATTCTGGGCTAGAAATGTGAGAAAAAAGAGCACGTTGTGGGGGCATTCTTACTTCTAAGAATAATTAGTTACCCAAAATTTGTTCTTCACCTTGGAACAAGGATAAATTGATAAAAAAAAGGAATTTCTCTTCCTCTGATTACCTTTAGGGGACAGTCAAATACTGGTTACTATACCTTGTCTAAGTGTCAAAGCATCAAAGCTTTGAAGCGTAAAAGCGTCAAAGCGTCAAAGCGTCAAAGCGTCGAATCATTGAAGCGTTGAAGCTTCAAAGCGTCAAAGCGTCAAAGCATCAAAGCATTGAAGCGTTGAAGCTTCAAAGCGTCAAAGCGTCAAAGCATCAAAGCCTCAAAGTGTCAAAGTGTCAAAGTGTTGAAGCGTCAAAGTGATACTTAGAGGATGGAGAGCTGGATCTTTTGAGTAGGTTTGACAGTAAGGTAAGGGAAGCAATGAAAATGGCCACAAATCAAATAGCCAAGTTCAAGGTTGGGACAGAAATAAAGCAAACAAAAATTGCCACAAATAAATAGCAAGCTTTGATGCTTCCTAAAAGGGATAGGGATTGTGGTTGGTGAAGAAGGGGTTATTGGGGAAGAAATCATTTTAATGTCACAAGGGCTGCTTACATGCAAGCAGGGCTTGGCACAGAGGGGTCTCTACCCACAGTAGGCTTGGGGGCAAGATTACTGAAAGAGGCTACAAGGAGCAGAGGAGGATTGGGTTGAAGGGTGCTGAATGACACTTGCTGGGAAAGATCACCTAGTAAGAAGTAGTAAACTGATTTCTTGGGGAAACATCAGGAAGAGGGAAGAGGAGGCCTGTTTAAATAGACAAGAGGTTGGAACTACAACAAAGGTACAAGTGATTGGGGCTCAGACTATACATATGATGTCATGGGAACAGTCTAAGTAACAGAGAGGGCTGATCAGGTATGCTACTACATTAGGTTAGGCTTCTTCTACATTGGGGCAAGGTTCCAGGTCTGAGCTGTCCAGTTGAGAGAGTACAGTTGAAGGATGTACAGTGTACATGGGGGTCATGACACTATGTACTAAGTAGAGAGAGTATGTAATACAATCTGCAAGAGGATGTACATAAAGATTCCCAAAGGATAAACCACACAGAGGAGGTATGGGTTAGACAGAGAGGTAACCCACAGAGGTATGGGTTAGATAGAGAGGTAACCCACAGAGGTATGGGTTAGACAGAGAGGTAGAGTAGAGCCTGGGAGATTAAGTATGTGCAAGCCTATGAAGTCTATCTGTGTATAGTATGAGGTTAGACTATATGTAGATATGTACTGCATGAAGATCCAGAGGTATATAGTTACTGGAGACATATTGATGTAAGTCCCCTGAGCCCTGAGGTTGAAGTTCCTGAGAAAGTAGATCAGGCCTGGGGGTTAGACTGGGTTTGCTGAGGTTAGACTGAGGTTAGACTGAGTTTGGTATCAGTATGACAAGGTGGTGGTGGTGTATTAATAGTATAGCGTTGAAATGGTGGTAACACTAGAAAAAATTCAATTCATAAATATCCCCTCATTATAATAGTCATTAGTCAATTTCTTACCTGCTGTTTGCACCCTGAGGAACTCTATCTCTGGCACTGGCGGAATCTGATAATTAACCCAAGGAGCTGTCCTAAAACTTTGAAATTTGCTTTTTGGCGCCTCAGATACCACCATTGACTGTTTTCTATTTATAGTGAAGAAAAAAGCCACCTTTTGGAGTAAACATGGCTTGCATTTTCAAACCCCACAAGAAGCAGTACTGGGAACACAACAATTTTTTTGGAAAGCACAGTTGTAGAAACAGCGAGAGGATGATGACATTATGTTAATTATTCAAATCTATTAAAAAGTATACTATTTAGTAACAAAGTATAAGGGATTTTCTTTGAGGAAAGTATTAGACTTGGATTTTATGAGAATTCATCAAGGACACTTGCAGGAGCTTGGGGCTTTATACCCGGCCAACTTTCATGCTCCAGAGTTAAGGGTTATTGTCTCCTAACTTTTTGATATACCCTTTTCATCAATGCCATCAACCTGAGTCTTTTTGGTGACAAACAGTAAAGCACGCCATCAATAGTGAAATCCGCTTACTACCTCCAGCTTGTGCAATAACCTTCCAATCTTGGAAAATCAGTCTATGCCTGCAACACCTCTTAGTTTGTTGGCCATCCATTAGAAAATTTCTCCATCTCTCCTTGGGTATCTCAGCCCTCAGAATTCCATTCTTAGTTATGCTAATCTTCTAGCTCACATGTTCATCAAGCCACATCAATTGTATAGTTTGATCTTTGGACTAAAGCCCTTCCCTGCATTTTCACCTCTGTTATTACTTTTGTTTGTTTGAAGTCTCATCTCATGTCATCCCTTTATGCATTGCATTTACTAGGACACATACTGGCACAGTTCCCTTTGTGAAATTTTACAGCTAAGGCTCCAGTTGAAAGGGTTAAGAGAGGATGAGATGAAGTCTTGTGCTTCAAAGAGGAGGGCGGATTCAAGAAGACAAGGGGGGAAAGCACTCCGGTTCAATTTGAGGAAGAATGGATGGTTTTCATTTGCTTGAGTTTCAGCTGACTTAAATAAACTAATTACAACGGAGGCTAAAAAGTGGTTGCACAAGAGGTAGAAAAATGAATAAGGAATATTCAATACTGGGCCATCAGAGACCGCACTATATGAAAGGCTACAGGGCAGGTTGCACTCAAGATTCAGGCAACACTAGCAGAGAGCAAGGATTCTAAGAAAAGATTCAAACAAACTTGTCTTTTAACCATGCTATGGCTTTGGATATGTTGTATTTTTCAGTTTCATCTTCCCATTCTATTCCCCTTATTTGTTGAATCATGCTCTCTAGCTGTAGAAGACTTTCCAGCAGGTTGTATCTAGTCACTCTGGATTAACTTATAAGGACTCACTCCTTGACTGCAGATTGTTTCCTCAGTTAGTTAATTTCATACATTTTACACTTTGCTAAGGGAAGACCATCACATCAGGCCTTGCCTCAGTTTCATCTCTATGGAACAAATCCATCCCTCTTGCTACTTGCCATTGACCACATCTTTCAGTTAG
Organism: Puccinia polysora; assembly: GCA_025617555.3. Lineage (NCBI taxonomy): Eukaryota > Fungi > Basidiomycota > Pucciniomycetes > Pucciniales > Pucciniaceae > Puccinia > Puccinia polysora. The sequence continues at coordinate 979,126 of CM062632.1, read as the reverse complement.
AACCTGGCTACCTCAAACTTTTCCTCACACTTAGATTTATCCCTTGCACTCACAATTGCCTAAAGATCCCCTCCAGTACATGGGGCGGTTGTTTCACATTCCTCTTTAAATAGAAATGGTCACAAATGGAAATGGAGTCTTCACATTGCACGCAGGCTGTTGGGTTATGAGAAGAAATGAGACAAGCACAACTTGTGGTGACAGTGACATGACAGATGAAATCAGATGAAAAATTTTAGAGTGGTTGCGTGATGAAGTTTCAGCCAAGAAGCTCAATACTCAACCAATTTCTTTCAATATTTTCCAAGTAAATCAACTTCTCAAGGAATTTTATTCCTTAGAGAAAGGGTGAGTGGTAATTATTTTGAAATTTAGTATTGCATCAAGTCCAGAGAAATATATTTGAATATAATAAATAGCTCAGATTACATATTGAAGCTAAGATTAGATAAAATTCTGTATAAACTAATGAATCACTACTAGTAAAAGGTAAAAGGAACCATAGGATGACATTGGAAGACAATATAATATTATGATCTCAAAAAAAGTTAGAAAGGGATAAACTGATAATTTTTCAATGGCAATGGTCAGATTAAAATAAAAATTTCACAAACTATGAAGGGAAAGCAGAAAAGGCTGATAAATGAATAAATAATCCACAAGATAAGAATTCTTGAGGGTAATAGCCAGTTTCAGAGGGAAAATTCCAGTTATTTTAAATTCATGGGTGTATAGTGAAAAATGATTTGTTGAACTGAAGAGAATGAGAAAGGATGGGTGAATTTCTGGAAGTAATTTAAAAAATTTACATAGCCTAAATAAAAAAATGCCAATTTGTGTTATTGAAATGAAATTTGAAAACATTCTCATGAAAAACTCTTGGATTAACCATTTGGTTTAGCTACTTCAAATAGATAAATAGCTCCCATGTGTGAGGAAAAGTAATAACAATTAATAATTACAACAAATTTACAAATAATAAGGAAAAAAAGATAAAATGGAAACCTGGAGATTTTCAAATTTCACAGTGATTCAAGTTTTCAAATAAATTACGTTGTGTCAGAGTTAGAAAACTATCAATTTTTTTTAATGGCAGATTTCAGAAAAATAAAAAAATTTCAAAAACACCATCAAAAATAAAAAAAACCACTTATTTCACATAACTAAAAAGAGTGTTCTTAGTTTGAAAACAATACTTTTGTTAGACAACCTCCATCTTCTAATTTCATTTTTTATCTCTGGATGGCAAATGAGCTGAAAAAAGGTAGGCTTGATCTATCATTGAAAAAAATGAGGGAGAAACTTCAGAAATATTGGTCCAAGTATAAAAAAGCCCACTCATTGTCAATATCAACTTGATTTGTTCTCACTGATGCTGATAAAGCCAAATGTATCAAAATTTTGGTTGAAAAACTGAAAACAATCTGTCTATTTTATGTTCAAATTTATGAAATATTTGGGAAGAAGTTTAAAATAACCCTTCTGGCTGATTTTTAATTGCATAGATCCAACTTGATTTATGCTGAGGAGACATTAGCCAATCCTCAACAAAGTGATGGGGATAATGATTGAAACTTTATTGAGGAACTAAAATTTGCTCAATAAACCTTGGAGAAACCAGAATTTGGAGCCAAGAAAGATATTTCACCAAGAAAAGGTCTAATTGAGTCCACATCAAAATTAATTATCAATTCCATTTCATCCTTTGATCCAAAACTTCTCTCTTTGTATTGTTCACTTCCAAGCTTGGAAAAATTCAGTTCCAATATGCTTAACCAGGAGTAGGATGAATTTGAAGTTTCTCCTCCTCCCCAATTAGCTAAAAATATTTTTTTATCAAAATTAAGTATTGTTTATGAAGAACCTGCTAGTGAATAATACCTGATAACTTCTAAACAGCCCCACCCTTTTTTAGCCAACCAATATCTGAAGATGCCTCCCACTTCAACATCAAATGGAAGTGTTAATTTTCAGCTGCATTAGTTCTCAGAAAAGGGAAAGATAAAGGCTTCCAAATAAATTGAAATCAACCCCAAAAGGCATCAAAGGAAGGGTAAAAATTCCAGCTTTGGAGATTTTGAAGATATCATTGAGAAGAAATATTTGAGAGATAAAATTGAACCATCATCAAAAAATGTATACATACTAATTCAAAAGTATTCCTTTAAAAACAGTTACGTCCCAGATAAAAATTGACAAGCTTTGTTTCTTTGGAATTTGGGAGCTTTTTCTGCCTTCCAATTAATCTTTCTCATTTTCCCTTCAGAACTCCTATGGCAAGATTCAAATTGAGGAAGAAGATAGTTAAATTTGCTTTTACCTTGATCATTGGAAAAAAATTCCAGTTTTCTGGAACCACTGCTTTTCCGCTAGCATAAGAAAAATCTACCAGAAGTTATTCATATTTATCAAAGTATTTATGTTGTTCTTGTGAAATAAACATCCAATTGAAAACAATGTTAGAATTATGGCCAGCAATTAGCTTAGGAAAATGAGCAGTATTTAAAGCAAAAGAAATGCTGGACACTGGGTGTCAATATTGGCTAATGGGGCTCTCACAATGGGGAAATATGTTGGATGAATTTGATTGGAATGATGAATGAATGGATGGAAAACAGCAGGGAGAAGAGCTCCTTAAGTAAAAAAGATTGGCCTCTTGTGAGCCCATGATACAACAAGCCAAAAGGCAAATTTTCCGCCCCAAAAGAGCTCTACAGGCTCTACTGGCCTTGTTACTTGGTTTGGACTACATCAGCCCACATGGCATCAGTCCCTGTACCCTTACAACCAGCCTATTCCGGTTATTTCTGGTGTTTCCACCTCAATGGGGCTGAACCAGCCCCTTAACTGTTCAATCCCCTTGGCTGGTTGTCCGTTAAAACCAGCCATGATGACCTCATTGCCTTGTTTACGCGCTGGTTGCCTCATGCATCCAGCCCCTGGCCCCTCAAATTGGCCAGGTGGGACCCAGGGAACACCTGGGCCCAGTCTCAAACTCACATGGGGGGGTGTGACCAGCGGACATGCTTTCCCCCCCCCCCTCTTTCTCTCAAATCCCTGGTGGGGGCGGTCAAATCCCCTCACCAGGGGCCCTGGGGGTCAATACACCCAGGGCGTTGTCAAGAAGGTTGGCCTGGGAGGTGATCAGGTCCCCCCAGGCCCATTGCTCCTCCCGCTTGGTAAAGGGGGGGGGGAGAGCGCCCCTTTCCTCTGTCGCTTCACACAATCAATGGTGGAGGGGTGATGAGTTCCCCGCCACCTGCCGTTTGCTACACTTGCGGCCGGCACTGCCACCTCCTTGGGCAAGGGGGTGGTCAGGTCCCCCCTGCCCTGACCAACCGCTCTGTCGCGGCCGGTCACTGGATGGTTCAACCCAGCCAGCTTGCCCCCATCCCCCTTGTGACGGCAAGCAAGGGGAGGGGGAGAAAGCTGGGGCCGCAAGCCCTGGCTCTGCGGCGCTGGTTGATGGGCGCAACCAGCCGGGCCCGCGCGGTGTGATGCCGTGCGGGATCCCTTGGCCGCGCAACAGCCCCGTGTGGGCCGTTGGGCTCCACTTGGGCCGTACTGAAGAACACAGGTGGCCCTGAACGGGCCGCGACGCGGGCAGCGGCCCCAAAGGGCCAAGACACGGGTGGCAGCCCCTAGCGGGCCGCGACAGGGGCGGCGGCCCCAATGGGCCGCCCCAAGCCCAAATCGGGAGAATTACATACTTTGGCGGGCCAGCCCGTCTGGCAAAGTATGTCCATAATAAAGCTTGGGCCCTTTTATGCCCAAATAAGCCCATCTGGATTGGGTGGCCCATCCACCCTGGCGGGCCCGTGTGGGCCCGTGTCCTAAAAGACCATAAAAACGTGTTTTGGCGCCCAAATCCCCAAAACCAATAACACTTACATAGGCCCACGTGGCCCACTTGATGTCCAATGGGCTTTGGAGGCCCATTTTTGCATCCCATTTGGATTACACACTCCTATGCACATTACCTGAGTGCATCCACATTTTAAAAAACAAATTGATAGTCACAGGAGCATGGAAGGCAAGAATAGAAAGAGAAAAATTTATTGTTGTTATCAAAAAATATTCTAAAAGAAAAAGAGAATCCAATTAAACAGAGGAAGGATGGTTGGTCAGTTCTCATAAAAGAAATTTGACAATGAGAGAATGGATTGCATTTTCTTCCAATCAAAATATTTGTTTCCATAAAGGTTGGGTTTTTGAATCAATGGGATGGTGGTTCCATCAAAAAATAAAATACAACCAGGAAAGCCTACAGTATCCATGACCTGGAATATCTCCTTCCACTCTTACTTTTTTTTTCCAGAAAATTAATGAGAAAAAGAATCCTAGGATAGCAATTATGACTCCTTTGGTGTATGATTCAATGATTTCATATTTAACTTAGAAGAGATTTTATAATTGATAATCATCTGCTCCATTTTTATTTGATCCAAATCTGCTGATAGAAATTTTTATTTGGATAGCTGGATCATGTTGAGGATTCCAATATTTTTTCTGAAGTATTTGGTGATATTCAATAATTTCAAAACATTTTTTTAATGAAACCAAACAATTTCAGGAAATTTGTTTTAAGCTCAAGTCAGGGAGGAGAATGTTCCCACAGAATGTATTTTCAATTAATTATTCTAATTAAATAAACAAAAATTCAGAAATAAAGACCAAAATCATTATTATGATTTTTCTCCGATCAGCTAATACATAATAGCAACTTGTCTTACATCAAATTATCCGCAAGAATGTCTACTTAAAAGAACTATTAGCATTTTGGTAATATTTAATAATGGTCATTAATTTAATGACGGTCATGTGGATAAAAAATGTATTATTCACATGTCAATAACTCAATAAAAAGAGTAATATAAATCCCTTAGCCTGTTGATTTAGATGCTACCCATGTTATAGCACCAAGGAAACATGATTGGCTACCAATGGTTACCCTGTAAGCTTTAGCACCTGTCCCTTTGAGCCCCTATAGCCCTTGGAAGGACAAAAGTGGGACCCAAAAAGATATGAATAAGGAGCTCTTTTTGAGGCTATTTATACCGCAGAACCAGTTATATCTACATCCAGACACCTTTCCAAAATGATCAAATACTTATAAGAGATTAGTAATTGATTTATGGATTTATTCTGATTGATATTATCCAACCCAAACCCATTATTGTCAATTTCAACTGCTGAACAATCTTTTAACCACAGATACAGTTTTAACCCATCAGTAAACTTCCCAAAAAGGTACCCAAAGGATGCAATATCATACCAGTGAGTTTATTATCCTTTTTGGGTATTGGAAGCTTGGTCAAAAAGCCCTGCAACTCCATCATATTATATATATATATATATTATCTTTGTTAAATATCTCCTTTAAGAATATGTATTAAAGTTTCTAAAGTAAACAGGTATACGTATTTCAACATGAATTTCCTGAAGAAGAGGTTTTACAGATCCCCAATATCATTGTGGCCCCTCTTTTTATTTATTTAATAATCAATTTATTAATATTGATCAATTATAATCATTAATATCCAAACCATATTGCCTTGCATTTGCTTCATCCAAATATTTTATGGATTATTGCTGCATTTTTATAATAATATATTCATTATTTATTTTATCACCTCTTTTAGATAAAAGATTGAAAGTATCTTTGCATGCAGGAGGCTGAAAATATGAGAGATTGTGAAAATTTAAAAATAGGTGTGATACTTGACAAATTTCTGTGTTTGATTTCAAAGAGATGTAAGAACAAAGGGCTGCAGGAGCAGGTTATCAGTAAGATAATAAAAATAGGAAAAGAACAGTCTTAAAGAAGAAAAAGAAGATTTGTAAAATACCAACATCAAGCGGATGAATTTAAGAAGGAAAGAAGGAAATCATTGGAAAGAAGAGAAGAGTAATGGTGTTGGCGGTTGAGGAGCTAGCGTGCTAATAAGAGATTGGCTTTGAGTTAGATCTGAAGTTAGAGAGTTTGTAGAAAACCAGCTGTGACAGACATACTTGAGAAAAGATGATCCTGGGGGTGAGATTTGAGGTTGAGATCAAGAGATTGGAAGAAAAGAGTAAATCAAGAAAAAGAAGAGAGAGATGAAAGAAAGATAGATGAGAGATAATGAAGAAGATTGGTGATTAAGAATAGAAGACTTCGAGATTCGCGGAGTGTTGAGTAAGAGGATTCGTTGAGTTCCAAGAAGGTGGTCTAGTTATCGGTTAGAGCTTCCTCCCATCAGATCTCCCCTTGTACAGAGGTTAGGTTATGAGTTCAAGAGTAGGCGCGTGAAAGTGCGCGCGTGAAAGTGAATGGTGACAGATGAGTGATAGGAGGAGATGAAAGAATCTGAGTACCAGACAGTTAGAGGATGAAGAAGTTGTAAACATAAAGAAAAGAAAACAGAAATAAGAATGAAGAAAAGAACACACAAGGCAGAAAGAAAATAAAGAAGAAAAAGTTGAAAGTAAAAGAAATTGAAAGTAAAAGAAAGAGAAATAAAAAGAATAAGAGTTGAGATGAAGAGAGCAAAGAAATATTTAACACCCCCCGTGTCTGGTAGGGCTGGAGACGCGAGTGAAGTCAGGATTGATAAGAGCAGAAAGGTTGGCCAGAAGATTCGGAGGAAAAGCCTTAGTGAGCCCGTCTGCATTCATCTTCTCAGATGGAATGAGATCTATGATTAAGCTGCCTTGTTTTAACTCTTCTTGAATGGCTTTTGTCTTGATGTCGATGTGTCGAGTTTTAGAGTTACAACCAAACTTTTTGAGTTTGTCAATGAGACCTTTGTTATCCACGTAGTGTTTTCTGGGTTCTATATATTTCTTCCAGAGTTCGGATACTAGGTCCTTCATCCAAATTTCTTCAAGAAAAGAGTCGACAAGGGGATTGAGTTCCGCTTCAGTCGTAGAATGAGTGACATTCCTTTGGCGGTAACTTCTCCAGGAAATGAGAGAACCGAAAAGTAGGGATAAGTTTCCAGATTGAGACCTTCTGGTTTTGAGATCATCCCCCCAGGTTGCATCGCTATGGCAATTAATTTGAGTCTCGGTGTTGCGAACCCAAAGTGATAATTTAAGATTTTTGGTTGCGTTCAAGTATTTCCAGCAACGCTTTACTTCTCTCCAGTGTTGAATGCCGGGTCTTTTGCAGAATCTAGCAATACTAGGAACGGCGTAGCTTAGATCCGGATGAGTTAAGCACGCAATATAATTCATTAAGAAAAGAGCCAATCAATAATTAATATTAAGAGAGAGGAATTCTTGATGTTCTTCTTCGGAGGCAGGAGCAAGATTACTATTGACAGTGAGCAGAACCAAGGAAGGTTTGCAATCTGTCATTTTCAATTCTTCGAGACCATGTTCAATGTGTTTGGGTTGAGACAACAGGATAGAGTCTTTGAGTCTTTCGAACTTCATGCCCAATATAGTGTTGGGTTCTTGATGGCTAGAGTTTGGAAAGCGATTGAGAAAGTTTGTTAGGAAATCATTGCCCGTACCCACGAGGATGAGATCATCAACGTGGAAGAGAAGGACTGAGTTGGTTGTGGGATGAATTTAAAGACACGGATCTGACATTGATTTGTGAAAACCTTGGTCGCAAAACCAAGAGGTGAGTGTGTTGAACCAATTTGCTGGGGCCTGCTTGAGTCCGTACAGAGACTTGTTGAGAGTAAGATATTTAGCAGTTTGTTTCGATCCTTTGGGAAGTTTTATAATTACATTATTGGTCAGTGGAGCGTGCAGGAATGCACTTTTGACATCCAGTTGAGTAATAGGTAGAGAGTGGTAGAGTCCAAAGAGAAGTGCAATGCAAAGTGAGGCTGCTTTTCCCGTGGGAGAAAAGGTATTGAGATAGTCTAGCCCATATATTTGATCGAATCCCTGGACGCAAAGCCTGATTTTATAGATGAGAGGGTCCCCATGGTAATTGTCTTTAAGACGATAGACCCAGGTTGTATTCAACGGATTGACAGGTTCAGGACCATCGTAGTCATCCCATACCTTAAGGTCTTCAATACCATTGAGTTCGACTTCCATTGAGGCTTCCCAATTTGGTGAGTCAAAACATTTCTTTGCTTGTTCGTAAGTCTTAGGTACGAATTAATGATGATAACCGTATCTTTGAGGTGGATTGATGGAAGAGCGATCCTGTAAAGAGTAACTCGGTTTTAACTGAGCAGCGAGGATGTCGGGTGAATTAGAGGAGGTATTGGATTGAAGATCTAAGGAAGATTCAGGAGAAGGAGAGGGATTGTTTTGATTGGCATCGACCGGATCATTGTGAAACTGGGAAGAAGAGGAGGATTCAGAAAAAGAAAAAGAAAGAGGAAGATCGATGTCCAAGTTGAGAACAGGATTGGAATCGGATTTGGTGATTGAAGAGGATGGAATTATTTGGGAAGAAGAAGAGTTTTTGAGTATTTTCACGTGCTTAGAAGAAATGATAGAATTGTCAGGACAGAGAATGCGATAGGAAAGGAAGTGAGGGTTATAGCCCACAAGAATCCCGGCGAGTCCACGTTCTTTGAATTTCTTGCCTCGAGCAACTTTGGTATTGAGATAGACGGCCTTGGAGCCAATCGGATGAAAGTAATTGAGAGGAAGAGTTTTGTTGACAAACATTTGATAAGGAGAAGGAGAATTCGGGGTTTTAGGAATTTGGTTGAGAACCAGACAGGCAGACTTGGAAATTTTGGCCCAGAGTCCAAGAGGTAGTTTTGAACTTTGAAGGATAGATCGTATGGATTTGGTCAGAGTTCTGTTGGCTCGTTCAACCTTGCCATTGTGTTCATGATGGTATGGTTCCGTGACGAGATGTTGTATTGAGTTGGATTGAAAGTACTCTTTTAGGTCAGCAGAGATAAACTCTCCTCCACCATTGGAGCAGATGGTGGTGGGAAAGGAACTTTGTTTTTGTTTTTCAAAATTTAAGATAGTTTTAAGTTGAAGCGCGGCATTGGATTTTTGTTGGAGAGGAATTGGGGAAATGTAACCAGAGTAGTTATTGACAATGGTCATTAAATAGTTCATGCCGTTTCTCAAAGAGGGGGTGATAGGACCAACGAGATTGACATGGAGTTGTTTGAAGGGTTGTTTGGCCAACGTGGATGTGTTTTTGAAAGAACTTTTGGTGATTTTGGAAAACAAGCAGTCTTTGCATTGAAAAACTGATATGAGATTTGAGCCAAGATTGGGAAAGAGATTTTTAAGTCAATATGGACTGGCATGTCCAAAAGCAAGATGGACACTTTTAAGTTTATCGGCGTTCCAGTCGATTTAAGAGATGTGGCAGAGTTTCTGATTAAATCCAACCTTGGAAGGATTATTGAGAATAAAGAGATTACCTCAAATAAAACCAGAAAAGACGGGACGCGAATTGGATAACAGTCTAAATTGACTTCCATTCAAGATTAAAGAGCATTTCTTCGAGACTATAAGTTCCCCAGGACTGATGAGGTTGACGACAAGATCTGGAACAAAGAAGCAATTGGATAACGTGACGGTGGTGTCCTTCCAAGATAGTTGGACTGTACCTTTTCCTCTAATAGGGAGCTTTGCACCTTCCTTTCCAGTACTAATGGATTCTTCTTCAGAGCATTGAGTGAGATCGATGAAAAAGCTTGCGGAGTTAAACATGTGGCAGGATGCCCCGGAATCTAGAATAATCTGGTTGTGAGAGTTGATTTCTTTGATCCAGTTAGTGAGTAAAGCATGATAATGGGCGACTTCTTTTCCTTTGGCATTGGAATTGAATTGTGCTCGCCAATTGGCTTGAGCTTCTTTCCACCAGTTAGGAGCCAGGTGTTCGTGTTTGTGCCAACACTTATCCTCGGTGTGATCAGGAGATAAGGGATTATGGTGACCTTTCTTGCAGCGGAGCCCTCGAGGCACTGGCTTTTTGGCGTTTTGAGAGACAACTAAAGCGGTGTCGAGAGAGGTTTTGGAGTCTTTGGCTTTTGATCTGGTTTCATTGTCGAGTTGGGTTAAATGATTCAGAACAAGTTTGACGGAGACATTTTTATCGGAATGCATTATTTGTTGGCGTAGAGATTGAAGAGCAGAAGGGAATTTAAAAAGGATGAGATAGGCTAGAATATTGTCAGGAAGGTCGATTCCTACATCAATCATTTTCTTCATGGAAATTTTCATTTTGGTGATAAAAAGATTAATTGAATCGGTTTTGAATTGGTGATAAAGAAATTTGTTAAAGATTCTGGCCCGATTGGCGGTTTGAGAGGAGGCGAATTGTTCCTTGATGGTTAGCCAGAGCAGCTTGGAAGACAAGATATTTGTAGAATTAACAACATTATTATGGGTAATAGAATCTATTCGCAAGAGTAAGATGACACTGATTTCCATGTTGTCCGTAGTTTTGAGAGTTTTGGAATCATCCTCAAGAGCTTCCTTAACGCCTTTTAGTTCTAAGAGAATATTCATTTTATCTTTCCAGATTGAGTAGTTTTCGTCGGTGAGGACAGGTACCGCTTTGAGAGCCGCTTTGAGAATTATTTGTCGAAATCCATTGCTGTTGCTTGATCCCTCCATGGTTCCAGTGAGTAGTCGGGATTGATCTTTGGCTTTTAACTGTGACAAATTTCTGTGTTTGATTTCAAAGAGATGTAAGAACAAAGGGCTGCAGGAGCAGGTTATCAGTAAGAGAATAAAAATAGGAAAAGAAGAGTCTTAAAGAAGAAAAAGAAGATTTGTAAAATACCAACATCAAGCGGATGAATTTTAGAAGGAAAGAAGGAAATCATTGGAAAGAAGAGAAGAGTAATGGTGTTGGCAGTTGAGGAGCTAGCATGCTAATAAGAGATTGGCTTCGAGTTAGATCTGAAGTTAGAGAGTTTGTAGAAAACCAGCTGTGACAGACATACTTGAGATAAGATGATCCTGGTGGTGAGATTTGAGGTTGAGATCGAGAGATTGGAAGAAAAGAGTAAATGAAGAAAAAGAAGAGAGAGATGAAAGAAAGATAGATGAGAGATAATGAAGAAGATTGGTGATTAAGAATAGAAGACTTCGAGATTAGTGGAGTGTTGAGTAAGAGGATTTGTTGAGTTGCAAGAAGGTGGTCGAGTTATCGGTTAGAGCTTCCTCCCATCAGATCTCCCCTTGTACAGAGGTTAGGTTATGAGTTCGAGAGTAGGCGCGTGAAAGTGCGCGCGTGAAAGTGAATGGTGACAGATGAGTGATAGGAGGAGATGAAAGAATCTGAGTACCGGACAGTTAGAGGATGAAGAAGTTGTAAACATAAAGAAAAGAAAACAGAAATAAGAATGAAGAAAAGAACACACAAGGCAGAAAGAAAATAAAGAAGAAAAAGTTGAAAGTAAAAGAAATTGAAAGTAAAAGAAAGAGAAATAATAAGAATAAGAGTTGAGAAGAAGAGAGCAAAGAAATATTTAACAATACTTGGCATTATTTGATTCAAAAAATGGAAAGTTTCTATTTAAACTTCCATTGAATAAAATTTAAGTAATCATATGAATTACTTACCAACCTAGATGATCTTTCATTTCAACAGATTAGGGAATTTTATGATTTTTTCCAGGGTAAAAAACAAAATTGGGTCTATTAGAGATGCAAGAAATAAAATATTAATAGCTTACCATCTTAAAGGAAGTTATAAGAGTGTAGGTCTCTGGTAAACAACCCCAGAAATCTTTTCTATTCACTCACCAAACCCCATCTCCAATCCCAAATCCCTCATTGGCAGTACCCAAAGCTATGTGCTTTTGCAAAGCTTATTGAAGGAAGGGGGGAAGAGTAAACAGAGGAAGAAGAATGTGGAAAACTAAAATCTACTCATCAATACTCAAAATCTTTCTATCAAATCCTCAACTTCTCTTTTCTTTCTCCATTTCTTTTCTTATTCACTCTTATTTGTTTTGGTTTTCTATATTTTCTTTCCACATCATACATCTCAGTACACACTCAGCTACCAGCATCAAGCTCAATTTGAAGACCTAGTCAACTCTGATTGAATTTTTCTTGTAACTGATTAGAGTTATCAGTTTCAGTCTCTGTTGCAAAGATACAAACTAATCTCCTCTTCATTAGCTTCTCACCCTTATCCATCCATTCAATCAAATCATTTCAATATCAGTCTGTGTCTCTCAATTATATACTTCTCATTTGATTCATATCTATTAGCCATCTGTTTTTGTAAATTTCATCCTTTTATTCTTTCTTCCTGATTTTAATTTTCCTGTTCTGATGTTTTTTTGCTTATTCTTCTAGTTGTAAACCAATTTGAATTCATCAAAATGTTATAGAAAGGATGATTTTCCTTTTGGAAATAGCTGCTTTTAATTTGAATTTTCCTAATCCATTTTCTAAAAAATGTCTTTGAAATTATATTTTTTTGGCTTGTGCTTTATAAAAATGTCTGAAAAATTTTATGTTGGTTTGAATTTTCACTTGAAACAATTTAATCAAAGTTTCCATTGACTGTACATGGATTAATTATAAAGCTGAAGTAATGCCATAGATATTTTGAAACAATTGTGGAAACTTTGGCCAGCAATTAGCTAAGTGGAAGGAGGAGCAGTAATTAAATCAAAAGAAATGCTGGTCACCTTGTGTCTGTAAGGGCTAATGGGCTCTCAAAATGGGGAAAGAATTTTGATAATTGATTGTGTCAGCCTCCTGGATGCAAAGACCCTTGCTGTCCTTTAGCTACCAGAGATGATAGAATAAACAATAAATATATTATTTAATAAATGCAGAAAAAATCTGTAAAAATTTTGGATAAAGCTTATTGCAAGGTTAATTGGTTTGGTTTATGGTTTAATATTATAAATCATAAATCAATATTAATAAATTGATTATTGCATAAATTAATAGAGGGGCCAAAATAATATTGGGTATCTTTGACACCTCTCTTCAGGTAATTTACTTTTAAAACATCTATACCTAGTTACTTTGGAACCTTGAATTTATATTCTTAAAGGATATATTGCCCAAAGATAATATGTTTATAAAATACAGGGTGGAGTGGCATGGCTTTGTTACCAAGCTGCCATGACAGGAAAAGGATAATAAGACTCACTGGTATATTATTTAATCCTTTGGGTACCTGTTTGAGACATGCACTGATGGGTTAAACCTGTTACTGGGGTTAAAAGGTTGTTCAGCAGTTTAAATTGATAAAAAGGGTTGGGGATGGATATTATTGATCAGAATAAAGCCATAAATCACTTACCTATCTCTTATAAGTATTTGATTACCTTTTCACGGTGTCTGGATGTAAATATAACTGGGTCTCTGGGTATCAATATTCTCAAAAGAGCTCCTTATTTGTAGCTCTTTTAGTCCCAAAATTGTCCTTCTGAGGGATAAAGGGGCTCAAAGGGACAGACACTAAGGCTAGCAGGGTAACTAGTGGTAGCCTTTAATTTTTCTAGGTGCCATAGCAAGGTTACTATCTAATTCCACAGGAAATGGGAATTATTTTACCTTTTAATTGATGTTTTGGCCGTGTGAATAACACTAATCTGTCCATATTATTTATTATTAATTAATTATCCTTAGTAAAATTTCTCAGAATTTTAATAATTCTTTTAATAGGCATTCCTACGGTTAAACTGATGTCAGGTGGGTTCTCATTAAGTATCGACTGATTTGAGTAAAATTGTGATATTGATTTTACTCCTTTTTTTGAAATTCAGTTGATTTACCAAAATAATTACTTAAAATTATAATTTATGAGACTTCATGTAAAATCTTTACAGCATTAGTTTCCTTAGTGTTTCACAAAAATATTGATGCCTTAAAGTTATCACAATTTTATATCAAAGTATTTTAATATATTTTTACAAATAGTAGTTATCTTATTTTCTACATTCTTTGTAATTTTAATTTAATTAATAAATATTACGTGTAAAGGTTTTTAGGTATTTTTATATATTTTTATATTTTTAGATTATCTACTATCCACGGGAACATTTATTACATATGTAGAATGTTCCCATGTAGGTTGTAGCATGTTTAGGTGGTACCTGGGCTTCTGAGGCCACCTCTCACTCTGTCAGCCTGTAGTCCTGTGGCTGCGTACTTGTCAGAGGCCCGGGGCTGCGTAAACAGCTTTTCAGTGTACGCTGAAAGCGTGGTAGTGCTGCTGCTCAGCCGCAAGCCGGTGTATTGGTTGCCGAGGCTGAGTGCGGGAATTGTGACAGAACACATTTCTGTGTTTAACTCCTAAAATATACACAACACCTCAATTATGACTGAATTTTAGGTCTGAAACCTATACGTGACAATACATGTGAAATATTTAATTGGCCAAAAAGTCCCATAATGTTCTTGTGGTATTTTGGTCTTTTCTTCCTTCAATTATTAAAATTGTAAGGAGTTGGATTTCAAGGGTGGGGTCAGTGCGTGCGCCTTTCTATCTTTGGGTGAAGAATCTATTTCTGCAATAATATTCAAGTATTTCCTAATCATTCTTAAGTTAATTTTAATATTCTTATTTTTATTTTATTTTTGTTACTTTTGCAGCTTGCTTTGCAATAGTAGAAAGCTGACAGATTGGATCAATTTTAATGGATGGGATGGAAAACAGCAGGGAGAAGGGCTCCTTAAGTACAGAAGATTGGCCTCTTGTTGGCCCATGATACAACATGGGGAAGAGGCAAAGATTCCTCCCTACAGGGGCCCTACAGGATCTACAGGCCTTGCTAGTTGGTTTGGGCTACATCAGCACACATGGAATTTGTCCCTGAAGCATTTTTACCAGAATCTTCCAGTTGAATTTGATGTTTCCATCCTCACAGGTTTGAACCAGCCCTTTTCTGTTCAAACACTTGGGTTGGTTTCCCTGAAAACCAGCCCCGTTACCCCTGTGACATCACCTACCAGGCTGGTTGCCTCATTCAACCAGCCCCTGGTCCCACAAATGGGCCAGGTGTGACCCACTACCTCAAACCAAGGGGGGGGGTGTAACTGGTTGACATGCCCCCCCTCTTTCTTACCTGGGTGACCAACAGGGGTGGTCAAATCCCCTTCTGTTTGTCTGGGACCTGGTTTGCCCCAGGCAGACCATTGAGAAAATATGCTGGAGGGGGATCAGGTCCCTCCAGACCTTGGTGCTTCCCCCTCAGTAACGGGGGGGGGGGGGGGGGAGTGCCCCACTGGTTCTATCATTGCACAGGTGGGGGTGATGAAATCCCCTCCACCGCCAGCCTTGTCATCATAAACACTAGAGTAGGCTGGGGGAGGGATCAGGTCCCCCCATCTCTTGTTGCCTCCCCCTTAGTAATGGGGGGGAGAGCGCCCTGACTATAGCCACATTTCCTGGTGGGGGGGTGACTAAATACCCTCCCACTACCAGTTGCCTTGCCGCAACCAGCCTGGGAAATCTTGGTGGCTGGTGTTATTCCACCAGAAATCCCCCTCCCTTGCAAGGTCAAGCAAGGGGAGTGAAGGGAGCCTCAACTGTTGGTCCCAGCTCCCGCGGTTGCTACTGCTGGCCACAACCAGCTCAGCAGCCACAAAGGGGTGGGGGGACTTGATTTTGAGTCCCCCTGCCACCTACAACAGCCTTTGTGAGCATTTGGGCCCCTAAATGGGACAAATGCAAGAAAAAGTGGCCCCAAGTAGGCCAGGATACAGGCAATGGCCCCCAAAGGCTTTCCCAGCCCAATACATAAAATGAAAAATTTGATGGGCCAGCCTGGTTTGGTGACCAATTTGGGACACCTCATGTAAAGGGGAATTTTTTTTTAAAAAAATTATAACCTTTCATCCATCAATCAAAATATATATATATATATATATTTATATTTATATTTTCTTTTTGACTATGGGAAATCTTCTCTTTTCTGTTTTGCAAGCTTCTACCTGTCCTAGCAATCCAAGAAGGGCTCTCCAGGGCTTTCAAATCCTCCAATCCCCCATTCAAATCACTCTTATTACAATTGCAGCACAATTTTTTGGACAAGTGCACATGCAATCAATCACTTAATCCTTTCTCTCCAACCTCGCCCCATCATCCTCATCAGTGATGAAAACAAAGATTCACTTTAAAAAATTTTAGTCCGCAACAATTCCCCCTTTGTCACCCAACCATCATTTGACAAAGATGGCCAATCATCCTCATTCTCAATTTTCATTGTCTCCCTCATCTTCATCATTGACCACAGCCCCATCATTTTCATTGTTAACCACCACAGATGACCGCCATTGACAGCAACAATCCAACCACAATCCCCTCTCCTTCATCTGGCCATTGTTGCCAACAGTCCCCATTGATCCCACCCTCAATCACCTTTTCACCTCTGCTTTGGTCATCTTACAACCGCAGGCTTTTCCTCACAGCCGTCAGAGTCATCACCTGTTGCCCTCAACTCATCATTGCCAATGCAAATCTTGTCCACAACCACTCATTATTGAGGACCACCCATGATTATGCCTTGTACCTCACTTTTCTTGCATCCAACTGCTGTCTGTTAATCACCCTCCGCCCACTGTTTCCACCTCTCATCCACAAAGCCGCGGACATTTATTTGCTGCCACTTATCTCCGCTGTTGGGTTTTTTTCTCCTTTCAAATTTCTTTCTTTTACCTATCTCATTTTTTTTATGTTGAATCATTTGTTGGTGAGCCTGGATTTTCTCATCC
>CM062632.1:342500-360000 GCA_025617555.3 Puccinia polysora | reverse complement strand
ATAATAAATAATAAATAATAAATAATAAATAATAAATAATAAATAATAAATAATAAATAATAAATAATAAATAATAAATAATAAATAATAAATAATAAATAATAAATAATAAATAATAAATAATAAATAATAAATAATAAATAATAAATAATAAATAATAAATAATAAATAATAAATAATAAATAATAAATAATAAATAATAAATAATAAATAATAAATAATAAATAATAAATAATAAATAATAAATAATAAATAATAAATAATAAATAATAAATAATAAATAATAAATAATAAATAATAAATAATAAATAATAAATAATAAATAATAAATAATAAATAATAAATAATAAATAATAAATAATAAATAATAAATAATAAATAATAAATAATAAATAATAAATAATAAATAATAAATAATAAATAATAAATAATAAATAATAAATAATAAATAATAAATAATAAATAATAAATAATAAATAATAAATAATAAATAATAAATAATAAATAATAAATAATAAATAATAAATAATAAATAATAAATAATAAATAATAAATAATAAATAATAAATAATAAATAATAAATAATAAATAATAAATAATAAATAATAAATAATAAATAATAAATAATAAATAATAAATAATAAATAATAAATAATAAATAATAAATAATAAATAATAAATAATAAATAATAAATAATAAATAATAAATAATAAATAATAAATAATAAATAATAAATAATAAATAATAAATAATAAATAATAAATAATAAATAATAAATAATAAATAATAAATAATAAATAATAAATAATAAATAATAAATAATAAATAATAAATAATAAATAATAAATAATAAATAATAAATAATAAATAATAAATAATAAATAATAAATAATAAATAATAAATAATAAATAATAAATAATAAATAATAAATAATAAATAATAAATAATAAATAATAAATAATAAATAATAAATAATAAATAATAAATAATAAATAATAAATAATAAATAATAAATAATAAATAATAAATAATAAATAATAAATAATAAATAATAAATAATAAATAATAAATAATAAATAATAAATAATAAATAATAAATAATAAATAATAAATAATAAATAATAAATAATAAATAATAAATAATAAATAATAAATAATAAATAATAAATAATAAATAATAAATAATAAATAATAAATAATAAATAATAAATAATAAATAATAAATAATAAATAATAAATAATAAATAATAAATAATAAATAATAAATAATAAATAATAAATAATAAATAATAAATAATAAATAATAAATAATAAATAATAAATAATAAATAATAAATAATAAATAATAAATAATAAATAATAAATAATAAATAATAAATAATAAATAATAAATAATAAATAATAAATAATAAATAATAAATAATAAATAATAAATAATAAATAATAAATAATAAATAATAAATAATAAATAATAAATAATAAATAATAAATAATAAATAATAAATAATAAATAATAAATAATAAATAATAAATAATAAATAATAAATAATAAATAATAAATAATAAATAATAAATAATAAATAATAAATAATAAATAATAAATAATAAATAATAAATAATAAATAATAAATAATCAATAATAAATAATAAATAATAAATAATAAATAATAAATAATAAATAATAAATAATAAATAATAAATAATAAATAATAAATAATAAATAATAAATAATAAATAATAAATAATAAATAATGAATAATAAATAATAAATAATAAATAATAAATAATAAATAATAAATAATCAATAATAAATAATAAATAATAAATAATAAATAATAAATAATAAATAATAAATAATAAATAATAAATAATAAATAATAAATAATAAATAATAAATAATAAATAATAAATAATAAATAATAAATAATAAATAATAAATAATAAATAATAAATAATAAATAATAAATAATAAATAATAAATAATAAATAATAAATAATAAATAATAAATAATAAATAATAAATAATAAATAATAAATAATAAATAATAAATAATAAATAATAAATAATAAATAATAAATAATAAATAATAAATAATAAATAATAAATAATAAATAATAAATAATAAATAATAAATAATAAATAATAAATAATAAATAATAAATAATAAATAATAAATAATAAATAATAAATAATAAATAATAAATAATAAATAATAAATAATAAATAATAAATAATAAATAATAAATAATAAATAATAAATAATAAATAATAAATAATAAATAATAAATAATAAATAATAAATAATAAATAATAAATAATAAATAATAAATAATAAATAATAAATCATAAATAATAAATAATAAATAATAAATAATAAATAATAAATAATAAATAATAAATAATAAATAATAAATAATAAATAATAAATAATAAATAATAAATAATAAATAATAAATAATAAATAATAAATAATAAATAATAAATAATAAATAATAAATAATAAATAATAAATAATAAATAATAAATAATAAATAATAAATAATAAATAATAAATAATAAATAATAAATAATAAAATAAATAATAAATAATAAATAATAAATAATAAATAATAAATAATAAATAATAAATAATAAATAATAAATAATAAATAATAAATAATAAATAATAAATAATAAATAATAAATAATAAATAATAAATAATAAATAATAAATAATAAATAATAAATAATAAATAATAAATAATAAATAATAAATAATAAATAATAAATAATAAATAATAAATAATAAATAATAAATAATAAATAATAAATAATAAATAATAAATAATAAATAATAAATAATAAATAATAAATAATAAATCATAAATCATAAATAATAAATAATAAATAATAAATAATAAATAATAAATAATAAATAATAAATAATAAATAATAAATAATAAATAATAAATAATAAATAATAAATAATAAATAATAAATAAAAGATAATAGATAATAGTTAATATATAATAGATAATAGACAACAAACAATAAATAATAGATAATAGATAATAAATAATAAATAATAAATGAGGAAATTTAAGGAAAGGAGCTAGTTGCTGATAATCACAAACCAACTAGATACAACAAATCAGGAAATGAACATCAAATTGGATAAAGCTTGAAATGTGACCGTACCACCATTAAACACCAGAGGGAGCTAGAATTTGATGGACAAGACTAGAGTGGGCTGTAGTTGGTTGAAGGTTGGCCTTGAGATGAGAGTTGACAACTGAGGAAGGAGATTGTTGAATGAGTCAAGATAGAATTTGAGATAAGGAAAAAGATGTAGGGTGATCTTCTCACCAGATGAAGAGACAGCACAACTTAGTATTTAATATGAGAGGTTGGTTGGAAAGTAAGTTGAGGAGGGATGGAAGGAAGTGAGTATGGAGATATTGAGAATAGAAATGGAGCAAGGATGGAGCAAGGAAGGAAAAAGGAAATTGAAAGATGAGTGAAGACAGGAGTGAGGATAGGAAGGTATGATGAGCAAGGATAGGAAAGTAATGGAGAGCAATGCGGAAGAAGAAGAAAGGCATAAGGTGAAGTGAGAGATGGTTGGGAGAAGAAACAAGAGATGAGAGCATGTGTTGAGTCGTGGAGTGAAGTGTGATACTTGAGTGATTTCAAAGTGATATTGAAGAAGGTTGCGACATTAATTATTGTCTTCATTTTCAACACCCCCCGTCATCTGATGAGAAGAGAACTTAAGAACACAGACTTCAGAATAGTTTAGACGTCAAAAGCTCCAGAGAATTTTGAGGAGCTGCTTTGGTGAGAGAGTCAGCAAGCATTTTGGAAGTAGGGATCAGTTTTACCTTGATTTCATTATCAGAGTACATGGTTCAAAGGTATTTGATCTTGATGTCCAGATGTTTTGTTTTGGAGTTGGAGCCAAAATTTTTAGCTTATCAAGTAGTCCCTTTTTGTCAACGTGAAACAGAGTGGGTGACAGTGGTTTACCCCAGAGTTCTGAGATCAAATGTGATAGCCAAAGATTCTCTTGCACTCCATCTGATAATGCTGACAATTCTGATTCAGTTGAGGACATTGTAATTTTATGTTGTTTCTTGCTATTCCAGGATAAAGGACAATTTAACCAGAAGGCTAAGTTTCCACTTTGCAATATTTGAGTTATTGGATCGTCTGCCCACATTGCATTGGTGTAGAACTCAATTGATTCCTTTTTGGTTTTTGTGGGAGCAAGAGAAAGTGAATAGGATCTCATTCCCTGTAAGTATTTCCAGCAGTGAATTAATTCTCCCCAGTGATTAATACTGGGTTTGTGATTGTAGAGGGATATTAAGGATACTGCAGCGGAGAGATCAGGTATAGTCCTGCAGGCCAAATAATTGAGGATTCCTGTGAACGTTCTGTAATTGACATTCAGCTTTTTGAACTCTTCTTGTTCTAAATCGGTAGCCGGTTCTCAATGACAATTAGGTGTTAAAGGAGTAGCAACACTTTTGAATTCTCCAAGATTGAGTAAAAAGAGACCCTTGTCAATCAGGGCGCATTGATTTAAACTGGCAGTACTTCTGGTTATTTTTACGTCTATACCCAGTAAAGTATCCGGATTGTGAGCTGAAGAATTGGGGAATCTAAGAAGAAAATATCTTTCAAAGGCTTCAGTTCTTCCAACTACTATCAAATCGTCGACATGAAAGAAAATGAAGGAATCGTGCTCTTTATGAACAAAGACACAGGCATTGGCGGTGGATTGATAATAACCAAGATCTTTGAACCAAGAGGTAATTGTGTGATACCAGTTGGCTGGAGCTTGCTTTAGTCCGTACAGCAATTTGGTAAACTTAAGAAATGGAGCCGTTTGTTTTGATTCCTTTGGTGTTTTAATATAGATGTCTTCTTCCAAAGGTGCAAAAAGGAAGGCACTCTTTACATTGAATTGTCTGATAGATAGTCTTTTTTCTAGAATAAGAATTAGAAGTAGGAGAAGAGATGGGAATTTTCCCGTGGGGGCAAAAGTGTTGGAATATTCAAGTCCAGGAAGTTGGTTAAAGCCTTGCTCACACAGACGAGCCTTGAACTTCTCTTTTGAGGACAGAGTTTCTGGTTTCAGTCTTGTGGCCCAAGTTGTATGCAAGAAGTGATTGGGAGTTTCAAAACAATTTTCCCAAACTTCATGAGCTTCTATATTGTCAAGTTCAGCAATTTTGTCTTCTTTGACCAGAGAAGGATCTAGAGAAGTGGAGTGATAAGAATATTTGTCAGGCTTGACTTTCAGTGTTTGAGGTCTGAGATATCAAGTAACAGAAATAAAGGATTCCGCCGGAGTTGACTCCTTGTTTGGGAGGATCAAGGGCTCCGTGGTAGATTTTCCGTCGTTGGTACCAATAGAGGACTGATTGTTCTTGTTTGGAGATTCTTCTGGGACAGTCAAACGGCAGACTCTAGCGATTCGGCAGACTTTTTCTTGAAGTCAATCCCTTTGGGAAACCAGTTGTCGTAATTGGAGAGAATTTTATTTTTCTTCAGTTCAAATGACAGGAACTGGAAATTTTTTGTCTCAACAATTGTGTTGGAGAATTTGAGTATTTGGTAAGAGAGTAGTGAAGGAGTGTATCCAATCAGGGTGCCCAGTCCTCCGGAAGGTAATAATTTTGATCCGGATGGCTTTGGTAACAGGAGATAGGATACAGGATTTCCAATGGGCTTGAAATAAGATAGTGGAAGAGAATGATTTTTGAAAAGTTTGTAAGGAGACTTCTTGCTCTAATGAGTGAGAATTTGATTTATTGTAAGAGTGACTGCTGACAGAATTTTGCTCCACACGTTTTTAGGTAAGTTGGAGTCAAAGAGAATGGTTCACAGTGATTTGAGGATAGTTCTGTTAAACCTTTCAGCCAGCCCATTCTGTTGAGGAGTGTAAGGATCTGAGAAGGTTTGATTAATAAGTTTTTTCTTGCAGAATTCGCTTAGACTGGTGTTCTTGAATTCGGTTCCCTGATCAGAGTGAATGATGGTTGGATAGTATCCGAATCTTTTTTCTTTGACATCTACCAAATTTCTAAGTGTAGTTGAGATGGTGTCCTTGCTGATGATTGGTATTGCAGCGCAGAATTTGGTGTTACCATCCACAATAGTGAGAATGTACCAATGCCCCCATCTGGAAAGTGGTAGCGGTCCAATGGTATCTAAATGAATCTTGGAGAATGGCTTGTCAGCACTAGAGGTTCGCGTTTTGAAGGAGGCTCAAGTGATTTTGGAAACGGCGCAAGCATGACAGTTGAATTCCTTTTTCACCGGTAGTTGGAGTTTATGTCTTAGTCTATGGTAACTGATGTGTCCCAATGATTTGTGAAGAAGCTCAGAAGACGATAAGATTGAATTGATTAACGGTGAGGAGAATTGAATGCATGGGATGTTGTTATAATAATAACCCTTTATTGCAAGCTGGTCATTGAAATTGATCTTAATGAAATTTAGATTAAAGTCTACAGTGAAACCATTGAGAAGGAGCTGGCAAAGAGATAAGAGATTGACAGAAAATTAGGGAACATACAGCACCCTTTTTAGGATCAGTTCACCGTTCTCATGATGTAAAACAACAGGTCCTTCTCCCTTGATTTCCAAGGTTCCCGATCCGCAACTGGTTTTGATTAACCCTCCTTCTTTTGAACCTTTGATATGTGCAAAGAGGGATTGATCAGCTGTCATATGGTCTGAACAACCTGAGTCAAGGATGAAAAGGAGAGAATCAGAGCGAAAGCACAAAGGAGTGCTAACATATGCAATGGGTCTCGGATTGATTTTAGGATGGAGATGTGGGTATAGAATTCAGCATCAATGTTCTGGGTGATTGGCCACAGT
This sequence comes from Puccinia polysora, assembly GCA_025617555.3. Lineage (NCBI taxonomy): Eukaryota > Fungi > Basidiomycota > Pucciniomycetes > Pucciniales > Pucciniaceae > Puccinia > Puccinia polysora. The sequence goes on along the minus strand of CM062632.1, from coordinate 353,124 downwards.
GTTGTGCTTTCTTGGTTTGCATTTCCCGGAAGATTCAGTGAAAAGATTAGTAACAACAGGTCCTGAGGAAGATCCTCCTTTGTTGGAGGGATTGAGTTTCTGTTCATTAAGGTGAATGCAAAGATGATCTAACACAGCTTTGGGAGTGACTTCCTTATTGTTCCAAGAGTGAGTTACCTGTTGTTTTATAACCTTGAACGTATTGGGAAACTTTTGCAAGATCATGTAAGCCAGAACGTCTTGGGGTAGAAGAATTCCAATCTCTTGCATTTGGTTAATGGCAGATCTTATCTCCATTATAAAAAAATTAAAGGTCATTTTTGTTGAAGATTATATTTTAAAAGGAGCTGTACACCCTTGCTCAATTTTCTGGTTGAGATGAGACAAAGTGTTTGAGAATGTCGTTCCAAATGAGCTTGGCATTCTCTTCATTAGTTGTATTAATGATCAAGGTGTGAACAGAGGCGGATAGCTTTGAAATTATAATGGATGACAGTATTGTGTTGTCTTCAGAATTGAGATGAGTGTTTTCAGAGGACATAATGTCCTTGAGTTCGGCCAAATTGAGCAGAGCGTTCATTCTAGTCTTCCAGATAGTGAAGTTATCATTGGTAAGTAAGGGAATAGCTTCAATTGTAGTTTTAAGAATGGTTGGGTTGATGTCGTCCATATTGGTTCTTGGTTTGTGAAGATATATGACTGGTATGCGCGGTTTCAACTGTTAATCGTGAGGAAATTGAAGGAAAGGAGCTAGTTGCTGATAATCACAAACCAACTAGATACAACAAATCAGGAAATGAACATCAAATTGGATAAAGCTTGAAATGTGACCGTACCACCAATCAACACCAGAGAGAGCTAGAATTTGATGGACAAGACTAGAGTGGGCTGTAGTTGGTTGAAGGTTGGCCTTGAGATGAGAGTTGAAAACTTAGGAAGGAGATTGTTGAATGAGTCAAGATAGAATTTGAGATAAGGAAAAAGATGTAGGGTGATCTTCTGACCAGATGAAGAGACAGCACAACTTGGTATTTAATATGAGAGGTTGGTCGGAAAGTAAGTTGATGAGAGATGGAAGGAAGTGAGTATGGAGATATTGAGAATAGCAATGGAGCAAGGATGGAGCAAGGATGGAAAAATGAAATTGAAAGATGAGTGAAGACAGGAGTGAGGATAGGAAGGTATGATGAGCAAGGATAGGAAAGTAATGGAGAGCAATGCGGAAGAAGAAGAAAGGGATAAGGTGAAGTGAGAGATGGTTGGGAGAACAAATAAGAGATGAGAGCATGTGTTGAGTCGTGGAGTGAAGTGTGATACTTGAGTGATTTCAAAGTGATATTGAAGAAGGTTGCGACATTAATTATTGTCTTTATTTTCAACAATAAATAATAAATAATAAATAATATATAATATATAATAAATAATAAATAATAAATAATAAATAATAAATAATAAATAATAAATAATAAATAATAAATAATAAATAATAAATAATAAATAATAAATAATAAATAATAAATAATAAATAATAAATAATAAATAATAAATAATAAATAATAAATAATAAATAATAAATAATAAATAATAAATAATAAATAATAAATAATAAATAATAAAAAATAAAAAATAAATAATAAATAATAAATAATAAATAATAAATAATAAATAATAAATAATAAATAATAAATAATAAATAATAAATAATAAATAATAAATAATAAATAATAAATAATAAATAATAAATAATAAATAATAAATAATAAATAATAAATAATAAATAATAAATAATAAATAATAAATAATAAATAATAAATAATAAATAATAAATAATAAATAATAAATAATAAATAATAAATAATAAATAATAAATAATAAATAATAAATAATAAATAATAAATAATAAATAATAAATAATAAATAATAAATAATAAATAATAAATAATAAATAATAAATAATAAATAATAAATAATAAATAATAAATAATAAATAATAAATAATAAATAATAAATAATAAATAATAAATAATAAATAATAAATAATAAATAATAAATAATAAATAATAAATAATAAATAATAAATAATAAATAATAAATAATAAATAATAAATAATAAATAATAAATAATAAATAATAAATAATAAATAATAAATAATAAATAATAAATAATAAATAATAAATAATAAATAATAAATAATAAATAATAAATAATAAATAATAAATAATAAATAATAAATAATAAATAATAAATAATAAATAATAAATAATAAATAATAAATAATAAATAATAAATAATAAATAATAAATAATAAATAATAAATAATAAATAATAAATAATAAATAATAAATAATAAATAATAAATAATAAATAATAAATAATAAATAATAAATAATAAATAATAAATAATAAATAATAAATAATAAATAATAAATAATAAATAATAAATAATAAATAATAAATAATAAATAATAAATAATAAATAATAAATAATAAATAATAAATAATAAATAATAAATAATAAATAATAAATAATAAATAATAAATAATAAATAATAAATAATAAATAATAAATAATAAATAATAAATAATAAATAATAAATAATAAATAATAAATAATAAATAATAAATAATAAATAATAAATAATAAATAATAAATAATAAATAATAAATAATAAATAATAAATAATAAATAATAAATAATAAATAATAAATAATAAATAATAAATAATAAATAATAAATAATAAATAATAAATAATAAATAATAAATAATAAATAATAAATAATAAATAATAAATAATAAATAATAAATAATAAATAATAAATAATAAATAATAAATAATAAATAATAAATAATAAATAATAAATAATAAATAATAAATAATAAATAATAAATAATAAATAATAAATAATAAATAATAAATAATAAATAATAAATAATAAATAATAAATAATAAATAATAAATAATAAATAATAAATAATAAATAATAAATAATAAATAATAAATAATAAATAATAAATAATAAATAATAAATAATAAATAATAAATAATAAATAATAAATAATAAATAATAAATAATAAATAATAAATAATAAATAATAAATAATAAATAATAAATAATAAATAATAAATAATAAATAATAAATAATAAATAATAAATAATAAATAATAAATAATAAATAATAAATAATAAATAATAAATAATAAATAATAAATAATAAATAATAAATAATAAATAATAAATAATAAATAATAAATAATAAATAATAAATAATAAATAATAAATAATAAATAATAAATAATAAATAATAAATAATAAATAATAAATAATAAATAATAAATAATAAATAATAAATAATAAATAATAAATAATAAATAATAAATAATAAATAATAAATAATAAATAATAAATAATAAATAATAAATAATAAATAATAAATAATAAATAATAAATAATAAATAATAAATAATAAATAATAAATAATAAATAATAAATAATAAATAATAAATAATAAATAATAAATAATAAATAATAAATAATAAATAATAAATAATAAATAATAAATAATAAATAATAAATAATAAATAATAAATAATAAATAATAAATAATAAATAATAAATAATAAATAATAAATAATAAATAATAAATAATAAATAATAAATAATAAATAATAAATAATAAATAATAAATAATAAATAATAAATAATAAATAATAAATAATAAATAATAAATAATAAATAATAAATAATAAATAAATAATAAATAATAAATAATAAATAATAAATAATAAATAATAAATAATAAATAATAAATAATAAATAATAAATAATAAATAATAAATAATAAATAATAAATAATAAATAATAAATAATAAATAATAAATAATAAATAATAAATAATAAATAATAAATAATAAATAATAAATAATAAATAATAAATAATAAATAATAAATAATAAATAATAAATAATAAATAATAAATAATAAATAATAAATAATAAATAATAAATAATAAATAATAAATAATAAATAATAAATAATAAATAATAAATAATAAATAATAAATAATAAATAATAAATAATAAATAATAAATAATAAATAATAAATAATAAATAATAAATAATAAATAATAAATAATAAATAATAAATAATAAATAATAAATAATAAATAATAAATAATAAATAATAAATAATAAATAATAAATAATAAATAATAAATAATAAATAATAAATAATAAATAATAAATAATAAATAATAAATAATAAATAATAAATAATAAATAATAAATAATAAATAATAAATAATAAATAATAAATAATAAATAATAAATAATAAATAATAAATAATAAATAATAAATAATAAATAATAAATAATAAATAATAAATAATAAATAATAAATAATAAATAATAAATAATAAATAATAAATAATAAATAATAAATAATAAATAATAAATAATAAATAATAAATAATAAATAATAAATAATAAATAATAAATAATAAATAATAAATAATAAATAATAAATAATAAATAATAAATAATAAATTATAAATAATAAATAATAAATAATAAATAATAAATAATAAATAATAAATAATAAATAATAAATAATAAATAATAAATAATAAATAATAAATTATAGGGCGTATCAAAGTTAGCAAACCCGCCATTAGAAACCTGCCATTTTTTTTGACGAAACCCGCCATTAAAAATGGCGGGTTTCTGAAATACACATACCCCCTAACTGGTGTATTTCAAAATGGCATGTTTCATGAAAATTGCGGATTTCAATCATCAAACAGGCCATTAAACCTGCCATTTATGCATCATCATCCATCCACCATCCATCACATCAAAAACACCCATCCACATCAACAAATCCATACCGGTCCCATCTCCATTGCATCACACACATCTCTATTGTTTTTCACATACCTTCACATGCCCATCTTCACACAAATCCCATCATCATCTCATCACCCCACATCACTCACCACCTTTCTCAACATGTCCAATCAAACATCCCACCAGCAAGTTGAAAACGCAAAAAAGCTGACTGAACTTTTGCTACTGTTTGACTCCCATTCAGACTGTGATTCAGACTCCGATTTGGAATCAACTTGGTTATCTTTGAATTCTCTGTTGGCAAAGCAATACATGGTTCCAAGAATACACACTCTCCATAACCCTATGTATGAAAGGCAAAAGCTTCATCTCATACCTGACTTAAGCTTCCAGCAACTGTTCCAAACTTTGTTGCCTTCTTTCATGAAACTTTTTTCAATGATTGAAGACCACAACATCTTCCAGAACAATTCTCGCAATCCTCAACGCGATCCAGCCATCCAACTTGCCGTTGCTCTTTGTAGATTGGGGTCAAATGGAAATTGAGCAGCAATCCATTGATTGGAAAATCTATTCTCAGTCAGTTACGGAAGCATTGACTTATACACCAAAAGAGTCATGATTGCTATCCTATCTTTCCTTTGCTCGGTCCTTTCATGGCCAACCAAAGAAGAACACAAGGGATATCTCAAGTAATGGAGACAGAAGGCTTTCCTGGTTGCATTGGTTTTGTTGATGGAACCGCCATCCCCTTGAGTCAAAAACCCAACCTAGATGGCAACCACTATTTTGATCCTAAAAAAAGGAAATTGATTCATTTGTTTTCCAATTGCTATGATAAAACTTTGGATCACACACTGACCAAATATGTTCCATCTCTTTGTTTAGATACTCCGTGGCACTACAACTTGTTTGTGATAACAACAATAAGTTCATCTCCCTCCATGCTGGCCTTCCAGGTTCTTGTCATGATTCATATGTTTTCAATTGGATGCGGATTGCCCAACAACCAGAGATCTACTTTGACCAAGATCAATACCTTCTGGCCGATTTGGCTTATGCTAGTGGGAAATATGTAGTTCCAGCATACCGGAATGTTTTGTCCAATGATCAAGGAAAAACCAATTTTAACTATCATCTTGCCCAATCACAAGTTCGGATTGAGCATGCCATAGGAATTCTGAAAGGAAGATGGGCCAGCTTACGGGAGATGCGAAACCAACTCCAATGTTCCAAACATATGAGGTTCCTCATCAACTGGATTATCACTTGTGTAATCCTTCACAACCTTTTGGCCGACATCAAAGATGAATGGGACAAAATATTCCAAGATGATATTCCTGATCCGCCTCAAGTCATCCCTGTCTCATCTGGTCCCTCATCTTCTTCTATGAGAGAGCGGATTCTTCCTCTCACCCTTGCTCGCTTTGATGAGTAATTTTTGATTTTGAAATTGGTAAAAATTCCCTTCACCGTATTTTTTTGGTTTTGGTTGTTCACCCAAGATTCATAGGCTGAGTTTTTTTTTTTATTTTTTTTTTTAGTGGACTTGAATCCAAAAACACCTCCACCTCAAACCCTGCCACTCACCAAATGCCACCCCCCTCCCCCTCACCACTCAACCCCTTCAACCTCACCCCACTCACTCACCGGTCAAACCCTGCCTCCTCCTCACCAAACCACCTCACTCATCACCACCACCTTCAAAACCTCACCAAAAACACCACCACCTTCACTCTTTACCAACCTCACCAACAACATACCTACCTCTGACCCAACCTCCATCAACCATCAAAGGTGAGTCCCCTCCCCTCATTGAATCACCTTTCTCTTTTTTCACCTGGCTGATCTCCTACCATAACCCTCCCTTTGAACCCCCCCAGGTCCAGCCAGCCCAGTCCCCCTCCCCCTCCTCATCCCCTGGTCCATCCTCTGCCCTTGGTGAGTCCCCCCTCCCCTTCATCTTCTTCCTGCCATCGATTGCGAATCAATCGCTCAATCAATTTGCAATCAATTGGGCAATCGATTGACAATCAATCACTCGATCAATTCGAAATCAATCGGGGAATCAATTTGCAATCAATTGAGAGATTGATTGGCAATCAATTGCACAATCAATTGCAAATTGATTGAGCGATTGATTTGCAATCAATTGGCCAATTGTTTGGGCCAATCGATGCAGAGTTTTTGGAGGGTACAGGGAACTGACTTTCCCTTTGTTTTTTCTTTTTTTTTGTTTCTTTTTTTTTAGGTTTTCTAGCTCTGCCAGGTTTTGATTTTCATCTCTTTTTCATTTTTTTAATCCCACCGTTTGTTGCCGATAATGAGAATGTTGCTGACATTTTTTTTTTTATTTGTTTGACCGGTCTTTTCATTTTTCCAACCCCTTTTTTGATATTGATTCCTTCACTGCCTACCGAACTCAAAATGTTATACAACCATTCAAAGGTCACCTTGATCCTCACCTTGGGTGCAGCAAGTGCCTGGGAGGGAGAAAGATGGAAGGAGATGGTATGAAAAACATAAAGAGAGGTGGCAAGCAGAGGAATTGTAGAAAAAGGAGGGCACAAATGAGGGATTTGGAAATTTCTTTGGAAGTGACTGACGACTGGATCAAGGAAAAGTTTGCCTGGTCTAGACAAAAGCTATGCCCTTTGGATCTGTACCCTTCTATCACGGCTGAAAAGAAAAAGAACCCTTGAAAACCCACCCAGGAAGAATTCAAGCAAGCAAAACAGACAATTGGGGCTTTCCACTTCTTCCACCATGGAAAAGTTATTGTTCTTGACCAATCTGATCACCATGCTCTGGTTGCCGTCATTGAATTTGTGCCTTTGGATTGACTATCTGAGCAAGATAAGAAAGATATCAACTTTGTGACAACATTCCTTCACTGTTTGAAAAAATTTGTCAACCCGGTTGGTCCCTCAAGATCTTGGGGTGGAAAAATGTGGGAAATTGGTTGGCAAAAATCAATGAACCCTTTGGAGTTATTCGTACGTTATGTGAAGAAATCATCCATTAGATCTTCTCCTCAAGAGTACGCTTTCCTCAACCTGAAGGCAGACAAAGTATCCCAAATTTTAGGACAAATGTTTTGTAATTTGGCCAAACTTGCCTTTGAATCAAACCGTGATACCATGAAGGACAGAAACATCCCCTCTTTCTCTTTGTTGGAATTTGGTTCCAAGCCTTCACCTTTTGATTGCTCCCCACACCTCACTTTCACCTTGGATTCTTTTTACAATTCTCCTCATATTGACAAAGGCAACATCTCTGGCTATTCCTTTTTACTTGTAGTTCCAACCAAAAAATTGAATGGTCAACTTATTGAAGATACGCATGAATATCAAGTTTTGGACGGTCAATTTGTTTTTCCTGACCTTGGCTTTGGAATTGATTTCAAGAAAAAAGGTTTAGTCAAAATGGTTTGGGCGGCTAACAAGTACAAGCACTGTACCTTTCCAGCTGTGGACACAGCAACCCATACCAGAATGGCCATGTCACTCCAAATTAATAAAAAATCTCAGAGCACTTGTAGGGACATGAAAAATGGCCAAATTTAATCTAGAGAAAAAATATCAATAAAAACAAAAAAGATCTGTTTATTGGTGGGGTTAAGAATGCTCTAAAACATTGTTGTAGTAAAAAATAATTTGTTTTTCTTTCATCCATGCAAATATATTTACAAGCCCAGCATTTGAGTAATCTGCTGTATTTCTTCTACCAATCTACCACTGCCAATCCAAGCCAAAGCTACTGATACCTTATCCTTTTTTTTGTTTGCCCGTTGTTCCCTCTCCTTTTCCAGTTGCACTTGCTGCCGATCCTTCTCCTTTTCCTCTTTTTGAAACTCTAGCTCATCTTGTTTCAACCTCCACTCAGCATCCAATTTTTTTTGATTAGCCAAAGTCTTGGCTTGCTGCTTTTGACCATCCATGGCCAGTTGATGATCCCACTTTTGCTTTTCAAACTGAAGTTTATCTGATTCAATTTGTGATTTCACTGTTTTTTGAAGGGGAATGGCAATGAGCATGATTTTGAAAGCAAGGATATTGAATCAATCAACTTACATTCATCTCACTTCTCCATGATTTCTTCAAAGCCCGAAAAACTGGAAGTGTTTCTCCTCTTTTGATGACTTTTGGGGTTGACATTGATGGAATTGGAGGCCTTTTGCTTACCCTTGGCAGAGGAGGTTTGAGTCTGAAAGTCCTCACTAGTATTTGAAGGCGATGTGGGAGGCCCCATTGGCCTGAGTTTTTGGCCAATCAAAAATGGATGAGCCTGTTCTTTTACAATGTAAATCAGTCAGGAGCAACCAGACGGAATCAAAAACAATTTAGTTCCTTACTTGAGCAGATGTTGATGGCAACAGTGATCCAGTAATAACATCCTCCTCATTGGGCAAGTTCTCCAGTTGTTCTGCCCCAGGAAGAGAGCAATCAAAAGAAGGAAGTGAGGGGTCCAAGGTTGGGATTGACTGATCAATCAATACCGAAGTAGAAGTGATTGGAGCCGATTGTGTTTGAATATCCTCCTCGTCATCAGATGGGGGCCACTCCAAGGCCAAGGTTTGATCAAGGTCCCCATTGGTAGGCTGAGCATCCCCAGCCAAGTCCTCAGCATCAACGGAATCGGATTGTTGGGCATTGAAAGCAGCTGGGGGGGTGGTGTTGGCCTTCTTTCCAAAGATTTCATCCATTTGAATATTAAAAGGACAAATGGAGTCCAACTTATCAACCACCGAGTTGATTCCTTTGGCTTTGTCCAAGTCGGTGATACCAAAGCCAGTGGAGATAGACATGGAGTGGGCCTTGTTGTACTTGGCGCAATAGTTTTTGAACCGCTCCCTCATCTGTTTGGATGACAGATCCAGCCTACCTTTTTTTTTGTTCTTGAGTTCATTGGCCATCAGGAGATAACCATTGACCTTAGAGGATGGAGGTCGGCCAACACGTTTTTTGTTGTGGGATCCAAAGCAGGCATTGTAGTTGGAGGGAATTTTCAGCCAGTTTACCAGGATGATGTGATCAGCTCTCTTGAGCTGACTTGAGACCTTGGAAGCTGATGGGGGAGGATTGTTTGTTGTGGAGTTCCTTGGCGATGCTCTCTTGGGTGTGTTGGACTTGCGGGGGCAGGTTTGCTGAGGGGCCATTTGAAAGAGTAAGGGCTACGCAAGTGATGAGAGCGATAAAGTGATGAGAGTGGTGAAGTTTTGAGAGCGATAAAGTGGATGAGAGTGATCAAGTGATGAGAGCGGTTAAGTGATGAGAGTGATGAAGTTTTGAGAGCGATGAAGTGGATGAGAGTGATCAAGTGATGACAGCAATAAAGTGATGAGAGTGTTCAATCGATTTTATGATGAGGGTGGGGGTAAAAACTTTTCCGATGAGGTCGGAGGTAGAAGGAGGTGGGAAGACAGGGGTGTATGACGTGGACAGGTGGTGGAAGCATTTAAATACTTTATTTTAAAAAACCCACTCATTTCAGGTTAACTTTGACACGTCTGATCTGAAATAAGGGGGGGTTTTTTGATTTTTAATGGCGGGTTTGAAATGGCGGATTTGGGTTGAAACCCGCCATTAAAAAATGGCGGGTTTGGTTAACTTTGATACGCCATAATAAATAATAAATAATAAATAATAAATAATAAATAATAAATAATAAATAATAAATAATAAATAATAAATAATAAATAATAAATAATAAATAATAAATAATAAATAATAAATAATAAATAATAAATAATAAATAATAAATCATAAATAATAAAT